>CM053027.1:562740682-563218182 GCA_028564925.1 Lithobates sylvaticus | reverse complement strand
CCCCCCCCCCCCCCCCCCCCCCCCCCCCCCCCCCCCCCCCCCCCCCCCCCCCCCCCCCCCCCCCCCCCCCCCCCCCCCCCCCCCCCCCCCCCCCCCCCCCCCCCCCCCCCCCCCCCCCCCCCCCCCCCCCCCCCCCCCCCCCCCCCCACCCCCCCCCCCCCCCCCCCCCCTCCCACCCCCCCCCCCCCCCCCCCCCCCCCCCCCCCCCCCCCCCCCCCCCCCCCCCCCCCCCCCCCCCCCCCCCCCCCCCCCCCCCCCCCCCCCCCCCCCCCCCCCCCCCCCCCCCCCCCCCCCCCCCCCCCCCCCCCCCCCCCCCCCCCCCCCCCCCCCCCCCCCCCCCCCCCCCCCCCCCCCCCCCCCCCCCCCCCCCCGCCGAAAAAAGTTCCCCCAGCGGATAAGGACCCCCCTGTACTGTTGAGGCGCTGCGCTTGCGCAGTGCAAAAGACTATGGAGCTGCCGAAAATTGCCTAACAAAGAGCTGTGAGTTAACGCTACACAGCGCAATTAACGTGACATTATACCAAACTATGCCGCACGCTCACGATGCTCGTGCTACTCTGCAAGGGGCGGGTATATTATTACTGTTATATAGTGTAACCAAGGGGCGGGTCCATCTACCCCTTACATGATATAACAGTAATAATATACCCACCCCTTGCAGAGTAGCACGAGGAGCGGGCAGCATAGTTTCGTATAATGTCATGTTCATTGCGCCGTGTAGAGTTCACTCGCATCTCTTTGTTCGGCAATTTTCGGCAGCTCCATAGTCTTTCGTACTGCCCGAGCGATGCGTCTGCGCAGTACAGGGAGTCCTTATCCCCCGGGACCTTTCTCGGCAGAACACCGGCCAGATCAGATCCATGAGCAGTTGAGGGGTGGTGACGTCAGCGTGCAACGAGCGCTCCGTGGATCGTGTGGTGTGCCGGTCCGATCAGGTTGACCGTTCGGATAACGGCTCGGTGACGATCCGTTGCACCACACGTGAAGTATCGCCTTGACCGTTGGAGCGAGAGCATTTATTCTAGCACTAGACCTCCTCTGTAACCTGTAAAAATGTTTACCCTATGGAACTTTTTAGATAGCGTACTTTGTTGCCGTTCCACGAGAATGCGCAGTTTTAAAGCATGACATGTTAGGCATCTAATTACTTGGCGTAACAAAAACAAAAAATTGGGGGGTATATAGTGTTTTGCTTTTTTTTTTTTATTAAAGTGTATTTTTCACCCCCAAAAAATTGCGTTTGAAAAATCTCTGTGCAAATACTGTATAAGATTAAAGAAATCACTGATCACCATTTTTGTGGGTGGGGGGGACAGGAATTATAAGTAATTTCCTAGCAAACAAAATACTGATTTAAACTTGTAAACAAAAAGTGCCAGAAAGGGCTTGGTCTTCAAGTGTGTGTGTGTGTGTATATGTTATATGTATGTATGTATGTATGTATTGTATATATATATAAATTAGGGGTGCAACGGATCAAAAAACTCACGGATTGGATCATTCCTCGGATCAGTAAATAATAATAATTGAATTTGCAAAAAACTGTGAAAATTCCACCACCATATAATCCCCACTGCAATGGACATCTCCCCCACTGTAATATTGGCTGAGCATGGCTGGGTACCGCCGAGTATGGCTGAGTATAGAGGAATGGCTGAGCATGGATGGATGTGACTGCAATTGTCACAGAGCAGGGCTGTGGGCACTACAGATCCAGCCCACAGCGCTGCTGCCGTCCGATCTCTCCCCTCCACTGTACAGATCAGTACACAGAGGGGAGAGAGGTTTATTTACAAGTGATCGCTCCATCATTTGACGAAGCGATCCCATTGTAAAGGGCCGCCGGGTGTACTAAGATGGCCTCCGCTCCGGAGCTAGGCCGAAGCCGCGGCCTTTCCTGAGGCAGCGGATCGCGGGGTGTGCCGATCCAAACAGGGTGACCCGTTCGGATCACGGATTGGTGATGATCCGTTGCACCCCTAATAATTTATATGTATGTATGTGTATATATATATATATGTATATGTGTGTAAAATAATTTATATTGGATTGTCCAAAATAGCTACTATCTGTATTAAAATTAGAATGTTGATGTTCTAAAATGAAAAAATGAAAGTGTATATAGCGTCTGATGTCCTAAAGGACCTTGCCCTGTGGATGCGCCCTGATCTCTCATTCTCCACAGATGCAGCTGAGGTGCTCTTAATATCAGGTCTCAGGACTTATGTAAAAAAAAAATAATACTCTCCTTCAGGCTGGAAAGGCTACACATTTTCAGCCACCTCCCCGGCATTGTTTACTTACGCCAGCCTGGAAGTGGCGTCATAACGTCGCACTCAGGCCTCCGAGGGTCATAGAGCTGATTGGAGACCATCTGGTCGCCGGAAATCTCTATGCTCAACTTCTGGCAGCGACTGATTCGTTCTCCTCTGGTTCGCCGGTCACATGGATGAGCCGGGGGAAGCACCAGAGGGGGGGGGGGGGGGCGTCCCCTCCATCCGTCTGTAAGAAGGATCAAGCGCCTGAACTATGGTTGTTTTTACAGTGCACAGAATCGCCGGCTGAAAAAGATGAGGTCTGTAGCTGCATCATTTATCATATCCCCACTCAAAGTCCAGGACATCATATAACAGCCTACGGGCAGGAAGTAGTTAAACATGTCAGTACCCTATATTTTTCATAGGCGACACTTTAAAAGCCCCCCTCCCTATAAGTCATCAGTTTAGCATTAGGCCCCTTTCACACTGGGGCGGGAGCCGTGGTGACAGTAAAGCAGCACTATATTTAGCGCTGCTTTACCGTCGTTTTAGCCGCGGTATTCGGACGATCGCGGTGCGGTTTTACCCCCGCGAGCGGCCGAAAAGGGGTTAAAATCCCCCGCAAAGCACCACCGTAGCGGCACTTTGCGGCGGTATTACCGCGGTGTCCCATTGAAATCAATGGGTAGGAGCGGTGAATACACCGCTCCTATACCGCTCCAAAGATGCTGCTAGCAGGACTTTTTTTTACCGTCCTGCTAGCGCACCGCTCCAGTGTGAAAGCCCGCCGGCTTTCACACTGGAGAGAATGGGGCCGTTTTTTCAGGCGGTATACAGGCGCTATTTTTAACTCTGTACCACCTGAAAACCGCCCCAGTGTGAAAGGGGCCTTACGCAGGTGGTGGAATTATAGCTTTCACGTTGCTCCAATATACTTACGTTTTGGACGTGCATATATGTGGTGGGGAGGGGAGTTTCGGTGACAGGTTTTCTTTGACAATATTCTTATATTAAAAGTCAGCAGCTACAGTACTTGTAGTTGCTGACTTAATTTATTCATTTTTTCCAGACTGAAGTTTAGGGTGGATTTGATTGAAATCAAGTTGATTTTAATCACAATTTAAATCACTAATAAAAAGGCTTGATTGAAATAATTTTTAAAGAGCAACTGTCATCTCTGTCCTGCAGAGGCTCCTCCTCTGACCCGCTGTTGACTCACCGACAATCCCATTCACTTTAATGCGGCAGTGACACAACAAGGTAAGGGAGGTGGCGGCAGCAGGTGAGTGGATGCCCACTAACAGGCACTGCCATGATGGATCTGAAATGACAGGGGCTCTTTAAATGTAAGGACTTCTTGCTGGTAGTTAGAATCTTTAATATTTGCAAACAAAATGAAGGTTTCCTATTTAGAATAATAAGCTGTCGGGTTAGTAAAACAACAATATCAGAACTGATTTTAGGTTAATCGCACATTGTTGAACTACTCAAATTCTTTTATTTAACTAAAACAATACCATTGCCCAGTGCATGTTATCTCAGCTTGCATTCATTTAAAGAGTTTACCAAAAATGTAAATATTACAGAATATACAGACTCAAGCTACATAATAAAGCTCCATTTCATGCTGAATAAACAAAATTATTAATGTATCTTAAACTATCTTTTAGATATATTTTTACTCCAAAAGCATTTTGTGACGGACCTAGCCGGGAAGGCTGTTGGAGGGGACTGAACGCGAGCCTATTACCTTGTGATTATGGGCCTGGCATTTGGGGGAACAGTGCTCTTTGAGCTGCAAGCCTGGGACCCCTGAGCTGGTGATTACTTGGATTCAGGTCCATGCTGGCCCCCCAATACACATAGAATCTGTATCTGTATTTGGCATATTAGCAAGAGACGCTAATGACATGAACTCCAGCCACCTGTGTTATGTAATTGAGTATAGTCTGGCTTGTAGAAGTGTTTCACCTATTGTGTGTGCTAATTAACCCTGCAATTGAATGAAGGAGCCCAGTGTTGATTAAGATAATTAGCTCATGCTAATTAGGTTAGGCTTGAGTCATCTGTCAACTGTATATAAGTGTGACATGTCAAATAAAGATTAATTCCTGATGTACCCTACACTGGTGTTGTCTGGTGACTGGGTAAGCTAAGGGGGTCTTGGATTGTGTGGTACCGGACAGAGGAAGCAGTTATGGCGGACATCTTGGGTACGAGGTCCGTCACAATTGGCTGGCAGCGGTGGGATTGTGCTTCCTTGTCGTGAACACATCCAAACCATCACCTGGATCCAAGGCCGGATAGCAGAGGTACAGATACGTCATGGAAGAGGAATTCGGAAGGAGGTTGCGAGAGATGCGGATACAGCACAGAGGACCAGTATCGGTGCAGGTCCTGCTGGGATGGTATGATTCTGTTCGCCTACAACTCTGGAAAGAAGCGCTAGCCTGTGAGCAGCGACACCAGGGAAAAGTTCTCCCCTCCATCCATGTAAGGTACTGGTCGCAGTATGAAATACGAATGTTGTTATTGGGGGAACAACCGAAGCAGGAGTGGACAGCGGAGTTAAGCAGGCTGATCCGGGCAGAAATGCGTTTGGACGAGAGCTACAGAGCCCTCCGGTGGTATGTAGCCCAAGTGTGCCCGTGGACAGCGGATGACAGGCCCACGGAAGGCTTTGATTATAATGGCCTGGGATTGTTGTACTGGAGGCTGTCCGAGGACCCCGACTTTGGGAGTAATCTGGAGTGGCGTTTGGAGGAAATAATGGAGCACAGAGAGCAAAGATTGAACGTCTCGGAAGTGCTCTGGGCACAGGAAGATTTGGAGTTCCTGGCCGCTCAGGAATGGGAGTTGGAGATCGCCTACATACAGCTGCTAGACTATGCTCAGCAGCAGGGTGGGGCTCCCTTTGCCTGGGACTATGAGGAAATACCAGCAGACAGCTCTGAAATCCTGGCTGAAGAGTCGGCGATGTGGCATAGTAACAGAGTGCTTTGCCCACCTGCCCCCGCAGCTATGGACGCGGAGGGCTTATGGCGGATGCAGGAAGTGCTGACAACAGGGCAGAGCTCTGCTAACCTCTGCCCAGCACCGATGGCATCTTCTAGGTTCCACGGACAGGTGGTGAACCTCTATCCCCAGCCATCAGTTGTAGAGACTGGGGATTTAATAGACTTTTCTGCTGAGGAAAAACAACCTCATGAGCCTCCATCAGAAGAGCTGGTATTAGGGCCAAACTTCACTGAGCTCTGCCCAGCACCAACAGCAGTATCCGTGGAGTTACAAGGAACTTCCCCAGCTGAAGCGCAGGTCACTGGACAGAGGGTCCAAGACCTCTGCCCCACACTGGTGGCAGTTATGGAGGCTCAGGATGAGAAGGTGGCAATCACTTCCCAGCAGCAGATACAGGGGGAGAAGGGAGAGGAGGTGTTTGTCGTCCCTCCCCAACAGTTGGCTAGGGTGGAGAAAGCGATCTTTCCTCCCCAGCAAAGATTTGTGCACCTGGGGACATGTTGTCCCAGCAGCCAGATGTGGGAGTGGAGGAAGCCAGCCTCCTGCCCCAATGGTTTGCCAAAGCGGAGGATGTGGAGTCCCCAGCAGAAGTGCTGGCAACAGGGCAGAGTGCTACCCACCTATGTCCAGCACCAGCAACAACTGTGGAGTTCCAGGAAGCCGGGGCAGTCGGCCTCTCTCCCCAACAGTTACCTGGAGGAGATGATGTAGGGAAGCTCCTACACCCAGCTGAACTGCTGGCAACGGAACAGAGCACTGCTGGCCTCTGCCCGCAACTAAAACAGGACAGATTCCCTGTAAAGGTGGATGGGAATGCAGTCTCCACCAGTATAACCCAGGGATGCTGGGCGGTCGGCCCAGATCCCCAACAGCAGGATGGAGTGAGCCCAGTCACCCTGTCTTCTCTCCAGCGGCTGAAAAGACTCCAGGGAGAAGGGCCAGTCCAGGCCTCTCCCCAGCGGCAGATATGTTCTTTGAGAGAGGCAGAGGTTGGCTGGGTGAGTGCTCTGTTTGCAACAATTTGTTTGGGGTACTGTGTGGGTACAGGCATTAGAGGACTGGAACCACTGACTAACTTCGGAGTCAACCCGTTTGGGGTCTCCTCCTGTGTTAGTTTTCTCTTTTTTTGTTTGGGGAGAAATGTGACGGACCTAGCCGGGAAGGCTGTTGGAGGGGACTGAACGCGAGCCTATTACCTTGTGATTATGGGCCCTGGCATTTGGGGGAACAGTGCTCTTTGAGCTGCAAGCCTGGGACCCCTGAGCTGGTGATACTTGGATTCAGGTCCATGCTGGCCCCCCAATACACATAGAATCTGTATGTGTATTTGGCATATTAGCAAGAGCCGCTAATGACATGAACTCCAGCCACCTGTGTTATGTAATTGAGTATGGTCTGGCTTGTAGAAGTGTTTCACCTATTGTTGTGTGTGCTAATTAACCCTGCAATTGAATGAAGGAGCCCAGTGTTGATTAAGATAATTAGCTCATGCTAATTAGGTTAGGCTTGAGTCATCTGTCAACTGTATATAAGTGTGACATGTCAAATAAAGATTAATTCCTGATGTACCCTACACTGGTGTTGTCTGGTGACTGGGTAAGCTAAGGGGGTCTTGGATTGTGTGGTACCGGACAGAGGAGCAGTTACGGCGGACATCTTGGGTACGAGGTCCGTCACACATTTTATTAAAATTTAATTTGATAATCCAAAAAATATTTTTTTTCCACCCTGCTGGAGCTCTTCTTTAAGTCTGAAGCTACACTGGTGATTAGGACCCCTTTCACACTGTGCTACCCCTGGCGTCAGCGGTAAAGCAGCGTTATTTTTAGCGGCGCATTTCGGCCGCTAGCGGGCGGTTTTAACCCCCGCAAGTGTCCAAAAAGGGGTTAAATCCGCCCGCAATACGCTGCTGCAGCGGCCTTTTTGCCGGCGGTATAGAATTGCTTTCAATGGGGAGCAGCGGTGAACTCACCGCTCCAAAGAAGCTGCTGGCAGGACTTTTTCTGACGCCCTGCCAGCGCAACGCCCCAGTGTGAAAGCCCTCTGGCTTTCACACTGGTGTGAATGGAGCAGCTGTTTCAGGGCGCTTTGCAGGTGCTATTTTTGACGATATAGCGCCTCAGTGTGAAAGGGGTCTTACTCTATTTGTTACTGAGAGATTTAACTGCTCACTGGCAGTCCTTTTATTTGTCACCTTTCTCATGCTGGGTAAGGTGACAGCGTTTCTGCAAAGGACATCTCCTGACCTTGGTATACTTACCTTACCTGTGCTCCCTCACAGCTCCTCTGCAGCCAGTGCTGTAATCTGCTGTGTTGGAGACCTTGGGGGGGCATTGATGTCACTTCCTTGGTACTGTGACAGTGCTTGGGGCCCGGCATTTGGCTTCTAGGCCCTGGGAGCAGGTCACAAGCTTCTACATGCCCAAAAGTTCCAGCTATTCACTGGCTGTAGGGGAGTAAGGAGCTGCCATGGAGCTCAGGTAAGGTGGTCAAGGGATGTTGCTTTCTCTGATGCAATTGTTAGTTACTAATTGCATTTGTTTGAACAGTTTTTTATTTTTTTTTTCAGTTCAGTGATATGGAGTCGCTATATTTGTTCAGCTTGTCATCTCTTCAATGAGTTAAATCCAGAACCTAATTGCATATCCAATATGCTGTATGTGTCTGTCTGGCTCACCAGTATGCAAATATAAAGCTTTTATTTCTTTGCATTGCCAAGACAGCAGAGGTTTGAGGATAACTGTGTGTACTCCACCTTTTGGGTATAAAATCTAATAAGCGTCACTGCTGGGATATGAGTAAATCACTGAATATACGTCTTTTTGAGTTTTGCCGCTTCTAATGTCTTATACCCACAAAGCTTATTGCTTTCATTAGATATTATCCCTCTGGCTCCCAGCAGCTCTCGTCCTCCTTCCTGAGCCGGTGTGCTTTTCTAGAGCTTTATAATGAAACCTGCAATAAGAACAACATGTAGATTGCCTTTGCTGTCCTCTGTTTTTGAAAATGCCGACAACCTGGCTGTTCAGACCTTCATTGGCCTGGAGCTCGGATGCACATCTGGGGTTGGGACCTCACTGTATCCTTGTCCCAGTTGGTAACTTTGATGTAAGAGCCAGGAGGGAAGGAAGCCCCATAGCCTTTGCAGTGCATAAACATGACATGATCTAAGGACCAACAGCCACATGATTGTGACATCACTACGTAAGCTTGGTCAGCCAAGCAAGCATGTTTATACACCAAAAAGACACTCCAGATAGCGGCTTAATCTCAGAGAAAAAAGAGAATATTTTGCCAACATGAACAAATTGTTACACCTAGATCAGGCAGAAAGAGGTGTCTGCAGATGTTGTATATTACCTGTAGACAATTGTCCTCTGACACCTGTATTTATCTCATGCCAATGGTCACATTTGAAAAATAAGGCCACTTTCACACTGAAGCACTTCTTAACTGCCGGTAAAAACACTGAGCGCTTTTGAAGAGCTTTTCAGAGGCTTTTGAAGAGCTTTCCATTCATTTCGATGGGGAGGGGAGTTTTTCACAGCCCTGCCAGCGCACTGCCCCAGTGTGAAAGCGTTAATTGATTTTAATGGAAATACGTTTTCGTGAGCTTTTTAGGCGCTGTTTTTAGCGTGAAAGCGCCTGAAAAGCGCCTCAGTGTGAAAGTGGTCTTACTGATAACTGTATTTTAAGCTCCTTTGATAAAACATAATTCCAAATATAATCGCTTACCTCCTGCTTTTTCATAAGTTGTGTTATAAGACCCAAATTGGGGTAAAAGTCACTTTGTGTACATTCAGCTTTACTGCAAGTTCACTGAACCTTCAGGCAGGGACTAAAGTAAAGCCTCTGCTTCTCCTTTCTTTATTGATACAGAATTTCACTGCCAAGAGCCAAATATTACTTTTGCTGCAGTGCACTTAGACCTCGTTCACACGAGTGCGATTTCTGCTCTTCCTGACACTGCGCTGCCCTGCACCACCACGGAAATCACATTATCTGCTTGCCCTCCGGAAGGTCTGCCCCCTCCTTCATGACCAGGCCATTTTTTGAGATACAACACTGCGTTACTTTGACAATTCTGCAGTCGTGTGACACAGTACCCATATAAAATTGATGTCCTTCTCCCCCCCCCCCCCCCACACACACACACACACACACACACACACACACACACACACACACACACACACACACACACACACACACACACACACACACACACACACACACACAGAGCTTTCTTTTGGTGGTATTTGATCACCTCTGCATTCTTATCTTATGCCGTATAAGCTAAAAATTTTGAATTTTTTTTATATATTCTGATATAAAAAAATATCCAAAAAAATAACGAATTTCTTCATAAATTTAGGCCAGTATGCATTCTGCTTCATATTTTTGGTAAAAATGTTGGCCGACATTCTGACACTTTGTGGGAACCAGTGACGCGAATTCAGTGATCAGTGCTAAAAATATGCACGGTCACTGTACTAATGGCTGGGAAAGCGTTAAACAGCTAGGGCGATCAAGGGGTTAAATTTGTGCCTAGCCAGTGTTTGTGTGAAGTGTGAGGTGCTTTTACTAGGGGATGTGAAGAATTTTATTCCCTGCTTTGCAGGGACACACAATCCATCCTATCAGGATGGAGCTCTACCTTGTTTATATAGGCTGAGCTAGACTGTGTGTGTTTTCCCGACTGTCGGCGGGCATCCATTGGCCAACACCCACTGATCGGCTTCTGCTGGGACACATCCCAGCAGAAGCATCTCGTCCCGAACCCAGAAGTGCAAAATATCACACACACGTATGTACGTACGTGATTCTGCACAGCGCAGCCACCCTGTAGAAGAAAATCTATGTGGCAGTCAGCTAGTGGTTATTCTCTGTGGTGCCCATTCACATCAATGCAACATGATGCAGTGCGATTTTTGAAAAGGTGTATTTTAGAGCTGCACGATTAATCGTCAAGAATAATTATTGCAACCCCCCCCCCCCCCCCCTGTTGCGATCTTGACAAAATGACACAATTCTTTCTATGCAAAGAATTCTTTCTGCTCTTCTGAAGTCACAGCCCTCAAAAGCCGCAGTCTGCCAAGACATCACAACATTCCTTAGCAGTGGAGTATAAACATTGTAACAATTTGTCAAAGGAATAGACTTTGTGTGTAAATGAGGAAAGTTTAACCACTTAAACACTAAACCTTATTCTGACATTTGTTGGTTTCAAGTTACAATCCATTTTTTTGCTAGAAAATTACTTAGAACCCCCAAACATTATATATATATTTTTTTTTATTAGAGACCCTAGAGAATAAAATGGTGGTTGTTACAATATTTTATTTCGCACTATATTTGTGCAGTGGTCTTTCAAATGCAATTTTTTTGGAAAAAATTACTTTAATGAATTAAAAAAATAAATAAACTAACCAGTAAAGTTAGCCCAATTTTTTTGTATAATGTGAAATACTTTACGTCGCGAGAATCGTGATCTTTTTATTCTAAGCAAAAACATTGTGATTCTCATTTTGGCCAGAATAGTGCAGCTCTAATGTAGGTGCTTCTTTGGGTCCAGCATAGTGCATTTTTAGCCCAATAAATTTCAATGGGACAACGCATGTAAAACAGATGTACATGTGTGTTTTTTGGCTGCGTTTTGTGTGTAAAATCCAGTATCACAGTAACACACTGAAAACTGCATGACTATGAACCTAGGCTTAACCAAAATCAGAAACTGCTCAACACCATCTTTCCATATCGTTATACTGGCACTATCCAGCTGAATCTTTATATAATATGGTATACATTGCTTATGACTGTATAGTAAAGAAGTACACCAATTAACCCCAATGTATAGAAAATTTTTTATTTAAGATGAAGGTATTTATTAAATTGCAAATGAGGACCCCCTTCCTCCTCAGATTTTATTTTTCTTATCTCTATATAAATGAACGTAACCTGGTTCACAACATATGTGCTATAGGCAGTAGCTGTTCTCCATTTGTTTGTTCAGAGTTATAGTTGTTGATTCTTCATTGTCGTACAAAGTTCACATCATACTAATTGGTGAATGTTGGTTGAATGCAGCGACCCGGGATGCTTCCAGGCAGTCGGATGACTCCTCAGGGACCAGCCATGGGACCTCCAGGTTATGGCGGAAGCCCAGCTGCTCGACCAGGGATGGCTCAGTCAGGTATGGACCAGTCCCGGAAACGCCCTGCACCTCAGCAAATACAGCAAGTTCAGCAACAACAGGCAGCTCAAAATAGGAACCACAGGTAACTAACAAAACATACATTTAAGTTTTCAGTGCCCTAAAAATAGGTCACTGTTGTATCAAATACATCAGTCAGCCATAACTTCATGACCACTGACCGGTTAAAGCGGAACTCCACCCATTAGGGGAAGTTCTGCTTTAAGACCCCTCTCCTCTTTAACATTTGGCACATTTTTCGGGGGGGGGGGTTATTTATAATTTTGACAGGTACCTGCTTCCACTTCTACTCTGATTGCCTGGGCAATCCGGGGGGGAAGTTTTCCTCCCGACAGTCTTCAGGGACATGTCACAGATCCCAGAAGACTGCGAGACCATTCACACTGCAATGCGTGGCACGGCTCGCACTTAACGCAGTGGGCAGCCGACTGTGAAACCGCAAACTGGCGCAGCTGGGTACCTACAATTAAGATGTCGGGGACCAAATGCGGTTCCTGCGCCCCCCTCGGTACTGTATCCTGGGACATGTGAGTGTCTGTTTAATAAAAGTCAGCAGCTACAGTTTTTGTTGCTGCTGACTTTTAATTTTTTTAATTTTGTTAAATGACTTGAGCTACTGTTGCTGTTTTGCTGTATCGCATGGGATGTCACTACTTTGGATTTTATCTTTTGCCAGATTATCTCATTACAGTGTCATCTGAAAGTGGGTGGGATATATTAGTCAGCAAGTAAACATGTTGTCCCTGAAGTTGATGTGTTGAAAGCAGAAAAATGGGCATCGCGGTTATGTGTGGGGCTGTGTAGCTGCAGACTGGTGAGGCTACTCATGTTGACCCGTGTCCACAGCCAGGAGCCTACAATGGGCATGTGAGCATTAGAACTGGACCACAGAGAAATAGGAGACCTGGTCTGAGGAATCGTGTACTCTTACATCATGTGGATGGCCAGATGTGTGTGTGTGTGTGTCACTTATCTGGGGAAGAGGTGACACCAGGATGCGCTATGGAATGAAGGAAACCAGCAAAGGCAGAGTGATGCTTTGGGCAATGTTTTACTGGGAAACCTTGAATCCTGTCATCCATGTGGATGCTACTTTTACACGTAACACCTACCTAAACATTGTTGCTGATCATAGTTACATAGTAGGTGAGGTTGAAAAAAGACACAAGTCCATCAAGTCCAACTTATGTGTGTGATTATATGTCAGTATTACATTGAATATCCCTGTATGTTGCGGTCGTTCAGTACACCCCTTTGTGGAAATAATATTTCCTTATGGCAGTGACCTCTTTCTGCAGGATAAGAAGCCTTGCCACACTGCAAAAATGGTTTGAGGTGTTGATGTGGCCTCCAAATCTCATCCCAATTTACAGGATTCAAAGGATCTGCTACAGGCAGCTTGGTGCCAGATACTGCAGCATACCTGTAGAGGTCTAGTGGCATACATGCCTTGTGGGGTCAGGGCAGTTTGGGCGGCAAAAGGGGACCTAATCAATATTAGGTGGGTGTTCATATAAAGTTATGGATGATCTGTGTACAGAGTGCATGCAGCTTGGCGTATTTGTAAAGGGGATTAACTTCACAGTTTCTCATTTTATTATGATTTATTCATATGCCATTGCTAATAGTAACTGCAATATCCCTAAGGCCTCATGCACACGAGACGCTGTTAAATGCGCGTTCAGAGGCAGTTGGACACTTTTTTTTCAACTGCCCCTAAACGCATGTAATGTTATCCTATGTGTCCATGTACACAGTCTGTTTTTTTTCCAGTTTTTATGCAGTTGCGTTTAACCTTGTTTTTCCAGAAGCAAAAAAGTGGGTTCAGACACTATGCTTTTCCACGCTTTAGATGCTAAACGTGGCACCCGTTGCGTTTTATAAGCGTTTTTTTAAAGGAACCCAATTTTTTGGACCTGAAAACGCAGAAATATGATGGTAAACCATTAAAAATACTAAAAAAATTGGTTTAAAATGTCGTAATTACTTTGGATAGTTCATGGAGCATAGATACTCACTGATGCAATGCCTAAAATTTTTAGGTAGATTAGACAATGAGGAATGCCTCCACTTCTTTGCCTCAACCCTTCATCCAATTTCTAATCTAATCAGTGACTCCACCTAGTCTGATCAAAGCATAGCAATGTCTTTTTTTCACAAAGAAAAACCTGCATACCAATGTCTAGTCAGTCCCAACCCCCCACCATGTTTGTGAAATATCCAACGGACATTCGCTGTGCCATCAACAGATGGGTCCAATATCGCCAAGCTCTGATTCTGGACCTCTCACGCAATTTGCGACGACGTTGCTGCCTCATCAAGAGCAACATCAGGGGCATTTCCTGACATATATTCAATATGGGATCCATTTCCAAAAAAAAAAAACACAGAAAGAGAGGCAAATGCAAGTGTACAACTGCTCTCTCTCTGCTGCTCACTCTGATCAAAATGGCAGAAATAGTTAATACATGCTTTCTGAGCTTGGGGAGGGTCTATATGATGTTATCTTTACAAATGCTTATAGACGCAAATGCGGTAAAACCCCGGCTAAACGCACGTTTTTAAAAGCAGGTTTCTGCTTTTTAACCGCCTAAGCCCCGGACCAATTTGCAGCCAAGGACCAGGCCCCTTTTTGCGATTCGGCACTGCGTCGCTTTAACTGACAATTGTGCGGTTGTGTGACGTGGCTCCCAAACAAAATTGGCTTTTTTATTTTTTCCTCCACAAATAGAGCTTTCTTTTGGTGGTATTTGATCACCTCTGCGGTTTTTTATTTTTTGCGCTATAAACAAAAATAGAGCGACAATTTTGAAAAAAATGCAATATTTTTTACTTTTTGCTATAATAAATATCCCCCAAAAATATGTAAAAAAACATATTTTTTCCTCAGTTTAGGCCGATACGTATTCTTCTACATATTTTTGGTAAAAAAAATCGCAATTAGCGATTGATTGGTTTGCGCAAAAGTTATAGCGTTTACAAAATAGGGGATAGTTTTATAGCATTTTTATTAATATTATTATTATTTTTTTTTTTTTTTTTTTTACTAGTAATGACGGCCATCAGCGTTTTTTTTTTTTTTTTTTTTTTTAATATTGTGACTGTGACATTATGGCGGACACATCGGACATTTTTGACACATTTTTGGACCATTGTGCTATTTAAATGCACTGATTCCTATGTAAATGACACTGGCAGTGAAGGGGTTAACCATTAGGGGGAGGGGTTAGAGTGACATGTGTGGCCTAAAAGGGTCATTTACTGCCAAATGGCAGAACAGCGTTCGTTCATTTAACCCCAAAGCTTTTTTCCTCATTCACTTTCATCTTGGACATCCACATTTGTTGTTAAGGACATTAAGTCCTGTAAAGGACAACTGACTTAAAAATATCAACATTTCAGCTCATCTGCCTGTGGGTTGTACTTTTCTTTTATAAGGGTTATGCCTGTTGGTATTTTAGTCCTCTTGCATTGTGTCCATTAATTTAAATGTTATAAGGGAAGGTTGTGACTGTTGTCTGTCGCCGAGTTTGTTAAACATTTGTGTGCCCAAGTGGAACAAAAACCAATTCTCGGTTTGGGCCTCAGAGGTAGCGCTGAGTTATTGTGCCATCACTTATGAATATCTGAATGTTTGTACACTGCGCTGGAGGGGAAGGCCGTGATCTTCGCTGATCTCATTTCTTTTTCAATTTTAAAGTGCTAAAAAGAAGAAGATGGCTGATAAGATTCTACCTCAGAGGGTGAGTGTTGACGAAATGATGGACTACCAATAAAACATGTTTCCGAAGTTGCACACATTGTAATTACTTTGACTTTCTGCACAGATTCGGGAGCTAGTACCTGAATCTCAGGCTTACATGGATTTATTGGCTTTTGAGAGGAAATTGGACCAGACAATTATGAGAAAACGGCTTGATATTCAAGAGGCCTTGAAAAGACCGATCAAGGTACGTTTAAGTTCTGTAATTTACTTTTCCAACTGGCAGCTTTTTCCAAACACTTTTTATTTTTTATATATTTTTATTTTTTTCTCCTTAGCAAAAAAGGAAACTCCGCATCTTCATTTCTAACACATTTAACCCAGCAAAGTCTGATATGGAGGACGGCGAAGGAACAGTGGCGTCTTGGGAGCTGCGTGTAGAAGGTCGCCTTCTTGAGGATGTGAGTAACAAAACCTGTATATTCTACGTATAATTTTTACATTTAATTTACCTATACCCAATATATACAAATAAAGAGAAACCTAAACCTATTAACCTGTGACATAGGCTCAACTCACTGGCTTCATTTTTTTTTTTTTTAATCGAGCAAGTTTTTATAAAAAAAATGGTTTTAGGTCAGCAGTTTCAAAATATCCTCTCAACATGCCCTATATTACCAAAAGTATTGGGACGCTTGCCTTTACACATACATTTTAATGGCGTCTTGGTCCGTAGGGTTCAATATTGAGTTGACCCAACTTATAATAGCTTCAACTCTACTGGGAAGGCTGTCCACAAGGTTTAGGAGTGTGTCTATGGGAATGTTTGATCATTCTTCCAGAAGCCCATTTGTGAGATCAGGTACAATGTTGGACGAGAAGGCCTGGCTCGCACTCACCGCTCTAATTCATACCAAAGGTGTTCTATCGGGTTTGAGGTCAGGACTCTGTTCCGGCCAGTCAAGTTCCTCCACCCCAAACTCTCTCATCCATGTCTTTATGGACCTTGCTTTGTGCTCTCGTCCAAATCATTTGGTGGAGGGGGGATTATGGTGTTGGGTTGTTTTTCTGGGGGTGGGCTTGGCCCCTTAGTTCCAGTGAAGGGAAATCTTAAGGCTTCAGCATACGGCAAGACATTTTGGACAATTTCATGCTCCTAACTTTATAGTTACAGTTTAGGGATGGCCCCTTCCTGTTCTAACATGACTGCCACCAGTGCACAAAGCCATGGATGAGCGAGGCCTTCTCATCCAACATCAGTGCCTGACCTCACAAATGCGCTTCTGGAAGAATGGTCAAACATTCCCATAGACACTCCTAAATCTTGTGGACAGCCTTCCCAGAAGAGTTGAAGCTTGTTTAGCTGCAAAGGGTGGGCCAACTCAATTTTGAACCCTATGGACTAAGACTGGGATGCCATTAAAGTTTGTGCGTGTAAAGGCAGGTGTCCCAATACGTTAGGTAATATAGTGTATCTTCTGAAGCATGAACAACGTGCATAGTAATACATACACGGCACAACTCATTCAGACATAGTATTTACATCTGCACATGTAACATACAGTAAATTTACAGCCACAACATCTGACCCAAGCATTGAAGTTCACAACTTGGATTCATGAGCAGGGAATGCAACTTAACCAAGGAGAAGCCTATCCATGACCAAGTCAAGCGGGTTCTGGCCTGGGGTATCCAACCATGGGCCCCAAAGATTTTCTTATTTACTGGGGCATCCCCTTTGCTGATATATGTACTTCTCCAACCTGAATTTCAGCCATGCACTGCACCCACTCCTTACAGGAGGGGAGAGTCAGTGGATTTCCAATACTGTAGTATAACTCTCCGGGCTTGAAAAGGGGCTCTTGCCACCACTTTAGTAAGAACTGGTAATTGGAAATCATCTAATATGCCTAAAAAGCAGGGTTTAGGGTCAAGTCTGAAACACGGCATTCAGTGTATTTATTAACCCTACGCAATGTAGATGCAATTTGGGACATCGCAAAATTAAATGGATCAGGTCTCCGGAACACCTACTACCCGTAGGGTTGTCTCGTATGCCCATTTTGCCTGGCTGGGGTAAAATGAACTGTCAGGAGTATGTACAATTGCATAAGTGTTTGTGCCGCATTAAGAGAGCATTAGGGTACTGCTTGGAGAGCATCCCTTCCACTGATCCTCCACAAATGTAACAAGGGGGGTTATTTACGAAAGGCAAATCCACTTTGCACTGCAAGTGCACTTGGAAGTGCAGTCACTGTAAATCTAAGGGGTAGATCTGAAATTAGGGGAAGCTCTGACGATTTTTATCATCCAATCGTGTGCAGGCTAAAATGCTGTTTTTTATTTTCCTTGCATGTCCCCCTCGGATCTACAGCGACTTTACTTCCAAGTGCACTTGCAGTGCAAAGTGGATTTTCCTTTAGTAAATAACCCCCAAGGTCCACCTCCCTCCTGCACCCAGGGAAATGATTTTAAGAATTCTGTAGCATGGCATTGCAGCGAGAGATAAAACCCCTAGTAGAGGTTGTAGTAGCCATCATGTTGAACACTGGAATTGGGGATTGACATCACACCACTAACAGGCCCTGGACCACTACAGCAAGTTGAATATAATAGAAGTGCATGGACATTGGTAAATGTGGCACAGAATTTCTCAGAGGTACAGAGAGAACCATCATTAAACACACTGGCTTTATTACGTGGCACAATGATGTATATTGGGAAAGTAAAGTCATATTTGGCATACATATTCGATTATAGTTTGCTTGGAGAATGCAGCAGAATCAGAAAGGGGAGTTCACTAACTTGTAGCAGAGCACCCAGCAAGTGACCGAGGTGTCTAACTTGGGAGCTACACTGGTCCTCGAACATGGGATTCTCACAGTAAGCTTTAGGTTATTGTACTTCATAACTACAACAATGCAGTTTCATTGGATGTTTAGAATTAAATGCAATAAGACTGATGGGTTTTGTTAGACATGTTTTGAATGAAGGCTCACTGATCTTTCTGTTATCTACATACATTTCTTGGGTGCTCAGGCAAAGTCTGCATTGCTCCTGAGCTGGACTGATATAAAAGTTCTCAGCCCACCTCCCAGAAACAACTTCTAGGCCGGGGCTTGACAGCAGAATGACTTATCTACACCAACAACAATGTTTGTCCTGGAAGACAGATGATTCTGATTTTCTGCCTTTTAAAGTGATGACTGTTTTTTTTTTTTTTTTTTTTATAACCTGTTTATTCTTACCTGCTCCGTGTAATGGTCTTACACACAGCAGCCCAGATCCCCCTCTCTTTAGGTCCCCCGCTGATCCACTGGTTCCGTCTAATGGCAGGGCAGCAATGTAGGCACAACTCTACTGAAAATCCCTGTCCTTGGCTCAGGCAAAGTGGATCATGTATTTATTTAGGCCAGCTGCTTGTATAGAGACTGAAGAGGGCACAATGTGCTGTTGGGCACAATAAAACACTTCATGCCGCAGAAAGGTAGTGCATGTGTTTTGGCCTTTAAGAGGTCCACCTTCAAGGCGGATTTCTAGCACAGCCAAGTTGTCATTGTGTCCAATGCTCTTTTGATACAGAGCTGTGTCTCAAATCCCCTGAGGAGTGCCCAACCTCTCCCCTTACCAGCTAAGCACATGTTAACTATGGACACACAAAGCTGGCTCGGGAGCAAGCCCGCACTGCTGGGAGACCCGAGAAAAGTAGGATTGGGGTTGCTGTGTGCAAGGCCATTACACAGAGCAGGTAAGTAGAACCTGTTTGTAAAGAGGTGTTTGTTTTTTTGTTTTTTTTATCACTTTAAGGCAGAAGATCAGAATCATCTGTCTTCCTGGAAAAGCATTACTCTTGGTCTAGATAGGTCATTCTGCTGTCCAGGCCATGCCTAGAAGTTGTTTCATTGTTTTATAATCAGTCAAGCTCGGGAGCAATGCAGATTTAGCCTGAGCACCTAAGAAATGTAAGTAGATAACAGAACTATCGATGAGCCGTCATTGGAAACCCATCAATCTTATGTAATCACATTTAATTCTTCTACTCTAAGACCCCTTTCACACTGACAGAGCCAGCCGCTGGCACTAAAGTGTCGCTTGTTTTAGCGGCACTTTTCGGCCGATGGGTTTAATTTAACCCCAAAAAAAGGGTTAAAACCTCCAGTTTTTTTGCGGTGCTTTCAAAACGCTTTTAAGGTGCTTCGGAATTGCAATGGGGGGGGGGGGGTGTTTTGGGAGTGCTAAATACAGCGCTCTCAACCTGCCCTAAAGATGCTGCTTGCTGGACCTTTGGTAACATCCCGCAAGCGCACTGCAGTGAATGGGAGGCAGTTTTCAGGCACTTAGAAATACTCTAACGCTAAAGCACCTGAAAACCACCCCAGTGTGAAAGGGGTCTAAACATCCAATGATACTGCATGGTTGTAGTTATGAAGTACAATAACATAAAGCTTACTCTGAGAATCTCATGCTCGGAGGACCAGTGTAGCACCCAAGTTAGAAAAAAAAACCTTGTCCTCAGTACATCTGTGTCCAAGAAGCCTTTTTAACCACTTGCCGCCCGCCATATAGCAAAATGACGTTGGCAAAGTGGTTGCTTTATCCTGACCGGACGTCATATGACATGATCAGGATAAAAATCCGATGCGCACCACTGTGGGCGCGCATCGCAGCGATCGTTGTTGCGGCGTGTCAGTTTGACACACCACAACTCCAGTGTAGGTAAAGAGTTTCTGAGGGAGACTCTGCCACGTGACCAGCCGTGTCCAATCATGGCTGATCATGATGTAAGCAGGAAAAGCCGTTTATCATGTCTGACAGAAGCGAGTATAGGAGAGCCGATCGGCGGCTGTCCTGACAGGGGGGGTCTGTGCTGGGGCCCCCCCCCCCCCCCTCCCCTCGAAAGCCCACACTGGACCACCACCTGGTGGCAATGTGTGCCCACACCATGCCAATCAGTTCCAACCAGCAATACCTGCGAATGATGGCGCTGGAGCGGCGAGACCCGGAAGTCACTCCGGCCCTGGATGGCGGCGCAGAAGATCGTGGATAAGGACCGCTTCGGGGGGCTTCGTTTTCAGGTAAGTCTTTCATAATGAGCTAGTATGCTATGCATACTAGCTCATTATGCCTTTGCCTTGCAGGGTGTCTTTTTTTTTTTTTTTTTTTTTTCAAGAGGCTTTACTTCCTCTTTAAACGGCGACAGCACTGAAAGCTGATGATTGGCCTGGGCAGGAAGGGGGGAAAGTGCCCGGTATTGAAGTGGTTAAACGGGATAAAATCTGCTCACTAGTGCTATTTTGTCAAATTAGTTTTGCTACCTGTTGTAAAGACACACTCTGGGTTTTATTTACAAAAGGCAAGCGCCCTCGCTGTAGATCTGAGGGGGACATGCAAGGAAAATAAAAAAACTGCATTTTTGCTTGTACATGATTGGATGATAAAATCAGCAGAGCTTCCCCTCATTTCAGATTTTCCGCAACTGCACTTCCAAGTGCACTTGTAGTGCAAAGTGTATTTTTCCTTTAGTAAATCAACCCCTCTGTATCCTTTTTGCTGTGCTAGTAGTGACACTTTTAGCTGCTCCTACTTTCTTCTGGATTATGTGTCCATAAGAAAGACCACAATTGTCTTGTATAGCTGCTGAGGACTGTCAACATACGACAAAGAATCTGAATTGTGAAGTACATCAGCATTAGGACCAACACAGTTTTGGCACTTAACCACTTGCTTACTGGGCACTTAAACCCCCCTCCTGCCCAGACCAATTTTCAGCTTTCGGTGCTCTCACACTTTGACAATTACTCAGTCATGCAACACTGTACCCAAATGAATTTTTTGTCCTTTTATACTGACTTTACATGAAAACGTATGTAATATCAGGTTTCTGAACTACATTTTTTTTCGTTTGCAGGCAACTTTATCCAAATATGATGTTTCCAAACAGAAGAGAAAATTCTCATCATTTTTTAAGTCTTTGGTCATTGAGTTAGACAAGGATCTGTATGGGCCGGATAATCATTTGGTGGAGGTAGGTTCCACGTAAAGCACATCTTTCTGGAGCTCCACTTTAGAATCCTACTTTGTCCTTTTTTTTTTTTTCTAGCATTTTTTATTTTTATTTTCAATGGATCAAAAACATTAAATGCTGGTGAGCCACGTTTTTGAGCGTTTATCAGCGCTTGTCATTTTTTATGGTCAGAAAAACGACTCTACGACTTTATGGCGTTCAAAAAACAGCCGATAAACTCCACTGCTAATAAACGTCCATGTGTGCATGGACACATAGGATAACATAGAGAGGAGTTTATGGGCTGTTAAAAAAATGCCCAAACTCCCTAAAACGCCCCTTTATCAACTTCAGTGTGTGCATGGAGCCTTAATGCCAATACATTATGCAGAGGTCATTCCTCTTTTTGCCAGCGATTTAGAAATGGATATAATACATGAACTATCGTAATGCTTTCTTTGGCTCGTCTCATATATTTCAGTCACAATTTGTTTTCTTGCGTCCCTGTGATTAAAATGAATTGATGCCTGTATGATTTTTAGCCACTAGAGGGTAGTGTTCCTTTTGATGTCAGTATGTATTTATCCCAGCAGGGGGGCCTGTAAGCCGGGTAAAAGTATAGATAAACACAACTGCAGAAAGGGCATGACGGTTCAGACAGGGCAGCACCTGTCTGCATCACATAAATCACTTGTAGATATTACTTGGTGGTAAAATTGAAAGTAAAATAGTTCATGACGACTCTGATGTTCAGATAATGGTGTTTTTTATGATCCACAAGGAACATGTGTGGAGTCAACCAAATGGCTGTATACAATGCTGGGTTTTATATTATAGGCTGCGTCAGTGACCAGTCATTGTATGGGTATGGAAGTACTTCTCTCAAGATACCACAGTGCCCTTAAAGTTGCTAATGGCGCACAGAGTTATTCTGTTATTCCAAAAGGCATACATATACAGTCACAATGGCAGAAGAGAAAATCCTTAATTATATATGTACTACACTTCAGACTTGACAAAGGATCAGATTATTATCTGAAACATTATACTTTATGGAGTGATTTTTCTGCTTTTAGAACATCCGCACTTAGTGTATTTTTTTTTTTTTTTTTGCCTCGACTAAAGGATATTTGTTACAATGTTGAAAGAGAGCCTTATGTCAGCTGTAATGTTTGTGGATTGCCTTTTAAATGCCATTATTTTATATCAAGTCCTGGCATATAACCTGAAATGTACAGTGCCTTGAAAAAGTATTCATACCCCTTGAAATTTTCCACATTTTGTCATGTTGCAACCAAAAACGTAAATACATTTTATTGGGATTTTATATGATAGACCAACACAAATTGTAAAGGGGAAGGAAAATGATAAATGGTTTTCAATTTTGCATTTGTATTCAGCCCCCCTGAGTGAATACTTTGTAGAACCACCTTTCACTGCAATTACAGCTGCAAGTCTTTTTGGGGATGTGTCTACCAGCTTTGCACATCTAGTGACATTTTTGCCCATTCTTCTTTGCAAAATGGCTCAAGCTCTGTCAGGTTGGATGAAGAGCGTCTGTGAACAGCAATTTTCAAGTCCTGCCACAGATTCTCAATTGGATTTAGGTCTGGACTTTGACTGGGCCTTTCCAACACAAGAATATTATTTGATCTAAACCATTCCATTGTATCTCTGGCTGTATGTTTGGGGTCGTTGTCCTGCTGGAAGGTGAACCTCCATCCCAGTCAAGTCTTTTACAGACTCAAACAGGTTTTCTTCTAAGATTGCCCTGCATTTGTCTTCATCCAGTTTCACTGTCCCTGCAGAAGAAAACCATCCCCACAACATAATGCTGCCACCACCATGTGTCACAGGGGAGCACATGCTTTCAATGGATAGATGGGGGGCAGGTGGGCCTGGAGGCAGCCCAATCCCCCTTTAAGGAACAGGAGCAAACTGGACACCCAGAACGCAGCACAGTGGCAGCAAAGGTGCCCAGTGTGTCCCTGGACCATATTTTATACCAGTAACAAACAATTGGCCCCTGCCCTCACCTGTAACTGGCCTTTACAGCAAGGAGCATATGGAAGGGCAAACACATAAAAGACAAAAACAGAACATTCCACAGCTCAACTCGCCAACCAGTCTACTGACCAACCAAATTAACCTGTCCAACAGTCTGCTTTTTTAAAACTGGTTAAGTTAGCACGCATTTGCAAACGCATGCGTAAGCTGCAAGGCCTCTTCACGGCACCCTGTGTATCGCTTGCAGTCCTAAACGCTACTGGAATTATAAGAGTCTCCACAGTGGGGGCGCATGCATTCAATGGATCTCACCAGATTTCAATCCAATGGAGCACCTTTTGGGATGTGGTGGAAGGGGAAATTCACATCATGGATGTGCAATCTGCAGCAACTGTGTGATGCTATCATGTCAATATGGACCAAAATCTCTAAGGCGTATTTCCAAAACTTTGTTGAATCTATGCCACGAAGAATGAAGGCAAAAGGGTGGTCCAACCCGATACTAGCAAGATGTACCTAATAAAGTGGCCGGTGCGTGTATATAAAAACGATGACCTCACAAATGAAGGAAGGGGGTTAGTCAATGTCTCATTGAGAGTCCCATTAGTAAATATGAAAATCTGCGCTAAGGTGGTCTACTATAAAGAGTCCTTTATAGCAGTGTTTGATCTGCCATGTTCTAAGATGAGGCCAATCGACAAATAGTCCTTGAAACAGACCAACATTGTAGGCCAGGCGGAAGGGTTGAGCAGAACTACACCCACCCAACTACCTGGTCAAATGATGACTATAATAGTGCAAAACAAATTATAACAAATCTAGAAACCATCAGGGCACCAACCAATAGGCGTGCACATCTACCATAAGGTCATCAAATAATATATTGACATCAGTATCATATCCTTTAAGATATCTTGTCGCATATAAAACCTATAAAGGGAAGAAAAATCTGCGCTCGGTGGGTCACAATTGGGGCAGCTGGACACTATAACCCAGACACTATAACTGCAGCCAGATTCTCCTGTGCTCAAGGGCAGCTGGTCTGATCTCTTTTTCAAGGAGATCAGAAAGGCCTGTGGCTCTATCACCCTGCCAGGGTCTCTATCCCAGACTTTCCAATTAGCAAACTTTAGGATAAACTTGTGGTTTCATCCTGGATCCTTCCTTACTTCCATCAAAACAGAGCAGAGTAGCAGATTGATCAGCTGGAGACTGAGATTCATCTGCCAAATGTGACACCGGGGGGGGGACCAGAAAAGCGGAAGTTCCATTTTTGGGTGGAACTCCTCTTTAAGTGTCCGGTACCTGCAAGTAAAAGAGCCAGGGGGGGAGGGGGGGTCCATACCATTTCTATTATACTGATTCTGTTTGTTCTTGCCAGGTTTTTTTTTTTTTTTTAATATAATACTTGCCTTATCCCACAAGTGCAGAAATACTCTTCTTTGCCCTTGTAACGTCATTACAAAGGCTAAGGATCTCTTCAGAGCTCTGGAGGAGGGATCCAAGATGGTGCCTTATGTAATTTCCTTCGGACGCAGGGTTATCTTCTGGACTGCTGTTCCCATCTGCCATGCGCCTGTGGACAGGCTCGTTGAAACACTAGGCAGTGTCGTGCATTAACTGGCAGTGAGTTAGTAACAGTGCTGATAACTCTTCAACATGCCTATCCATACTGGCCTGTAGTCCTAGTGGCTGCACATGGTGACCATGCTGCAGTGTTTTCACTCTAAGGTTGTAGTGTTGTCACCCCACTGGGGAAAAAGTAAGAGCCATTGAAAATGTTTTTATTACAGTTTGCGCCTTCATGTCCAGTGCCAGTTGTAAGCCTGGCTTGTTTAGGTGTCAGAGATGGGAGTGAGGGAAATCTACTCGATGTAGACAGGAATGGAAACCTGATTTTAAGATGACATGTAATCATTCTCAATCATTAATTTTGTATTTGCAGTGGCACAGAACACCAACCACTCAAGAGACGGACGGGTTTCAGGTCAAACGTCCAGGAGATGTCAATGTACGCTGCACTGTGTTGCTGATGCTTGATTACCAGGTATATATGTAATCCTACATTCACATTGTGTGGCTGTTTTTAAAAAAGTTTTACTCTTTCGCTGCCATGTGTGTATGTCAACCACCAGAGTGTGTATCTATCTGACTAGCTGGCTGCCAGATGAAATCGATCCAGCGACTGGGCAAGCACCAAATCGCTTTCAAACACCTCTGGTAACGGGTCTTTAATGAGAACCTGTCACCAAAAAATAACCATCACATTGGGCACTTTTCGTTAAAGTAGAACTATAGGCAAACCTTCCTACTTTTTTTTTTTTTCATTTTGGCTAGAGCAAGGGAGGGTTATAATCTGTCAGATTTTTTTTTCACCACCTGTGTCCCATTGTGGAGATTTCACTTCCTGTCCGAATAGGTCACCAAAACTAGTGTCCCCATTGGAAGATTTCCCCTCTATTACTTTTCTGAGAACAACCCAAAATGTGTGGTTTTCGTTTACTTTCACTTTCAATGATAATGGTAAACAGATTAAATAGAAATGGTTGTAAACCCTTTACAACTCCTTTTTACTACAGGTACGCCTATAATGAGGCTTACCTGTAGCTACCCCAGATATCCCCTGTATCAGCATGTGCGACGTCATCGGCACGTGCACACTGAAGCAATGGCACGAGAAGTGCCGTTGCTTCAGCTAGTGTGCCTTTACCGGTGGCTCCTGCGCTCGCATGCACGGGAGTGACGTCATCACGCCTCCGGCCAATCACATCGCCGGGTCTGTTAAACCCGGAAGTAACCCCAGGAGCGATGTTGTTTTTTATTGTATGTTTACAACCACTTTTAATGGAGGCAGAGGTAGCAATAAAACCTGCCAGATATTCTAATTCCTCTCCACTCTATACAAAGCTATACTTTCATTAAAAAAAAGTGACACACAAGCAACAACCCCGGCCACCCCCTCCTAGACCACCAGGGAAATGCCAATCTGTGCCCATCCCCAATGCCTGCCAGTGCTGACGGTGATGCCGATCAATGCCATCTTGCCGCATATTCGTGCCCATCAGTGCCACCCATAAGTACCCATCAGTGCAGCCTTATAGTGCCACCCATGACTGCCCATCAGTGCCGCCTTATCAGTGCCCATCAGTGAAGGAGAAAACTTGCTTTATATGCAAAATTTTATAACTAAAGAAAAACTTTTTTTTATTTTTTTTCTAAATTGTAGGTCTTTTTTTTTTTTTTTTTATTTTTTTTTTATTTGTTTAGCAAAAAATAAACGCAGAGGTGATCAAATACCACCAAAAGAAAGCTCTATTTGTGGAAACAAAATGATAAAAATTCTGTTTGGGTACAGTGTAGCATGACCGCGTAATTGTCATTTAAACAGCGACGAAAGCTAAAATTGGCTCGGGCAGGAAGGGGGTGTAAGTTCCCCTGTATTGAGGTAGTTAAGGTTTGACGTGTTTGGTATCTATTTACTCAGCGCAGCCTCATCTTTTATATTTTATCAAAAATGAGTAATTGTGTTCCCTTAAATTAACATTTGTGTATTGTTTTGCTGAACTTTTTGCGTTTCCAACACCTTAGCATGAATATCGTGTAACATAAAAATTAGAAGTACCACTATTTTATTCTCTAGGGTGTCTGCTTTCAGGAAAATATGATATTTTGGGAGTTTTATACCATCTTCAGGGCTAAAGTGATTTTTTTTAAACGTGCAAAAAAACAGCTCTGGCATCGAAAGGTTTAAAAGAGGACAGGTGGAGAAATAGTGTCACTTTTGCCTGTCAAACTTGTGGATTAATGAAATTAGAAATCATTTTTTTTTGTCGCTCTTCTTCACTTGTGGTGTATTTTGTAACCTACCCATACAAGACAAATGTCTCGGTGCATTCCCATTAGCTGGTACCCTATTAACATCAGACTCATGTGAACATTTCCTTTCCGCAGCCACCTCAGTTTAAGCTTGATCCTCGGTTGGCTCGTCTTCTTGGAATCCACACACAGACTCGTCCAGTCATCATTCAAGCTCTATGGCAGTACATTAAAACTCACAAACTTCAGGACCCTCATGAGCGGGAGTTCATAGTCTGTGACAAATACCTCCAGCAGGTAAATATGATTCCTTCACACCATCTCCTACTGACTTGTCACAAGTCTTTGTGATTCTCTCTCTTATTCCATCGTTTGTCACCTTTTAGATTTTTGAATCTCAGAGGATGAAGTTTTCCGAGCTTCCTCAAAGACTACATGCCCTTCTCATGCCTCCAGAGCCCATCATAATTAATCATGTCATTAGGTAAAGAGATTATTATAGTGTATGATCTTTTTTCTTGGTTTGCCAGTGTTTGCTATATTTTAATAGATTTTGTATTGGTAGTGTGGATCCCAATGACCAGAAGAAGACTGCATGTTATGATATTGATGTTGAAGTGGATGACACCCTCAAGACTCAGATGAACTCTTTCCTGCTTTCCACTTCCAGTCAACAAGAGATTGCAGCTCTAGATAATAAGGTAAACTAAATGGGTCAGTTTATTAGACACACCTGAGATTTATAAACTAGGTTAGGAGAAGTATGGGAATTTTTTTTTAGTGGGGGGGGGATTATACTTGGGTGGATGCAGCATTGCTCCGATGCTGCATCTGTCCCCTGCCAGGTCTAAAATTGAGAACTGAGCGATCAAACACCAACGATTGCATGGTTCTCAGAGCTCCCTGATCAGAGAGCTGGTGACTGACAGTGCTCTGCCCACACACCCCCCCCCCTGCACACACACACACCAGAGCACTGGGCTATGGAGGGGTAGGGAGCAGCTGGCTCAGCTCGCAACGGGCTGCTGAGAGACTGAGCCGAGTGCTGGTCCAGGCACGTGGGCGGATCCTGACCATATGATCGCACTCTTTCCCAAGTCTGAACTGGCTCGGACTACAGCATGCTTTAGACCGCTGTCTGCTGAGAACGATCTGCACACCTGTGATACACAGAAGTAGTACAGCTAAACAAGCTTTGGCCCTTTTCACATGCGCGGACCATTCAGATCCGCCTGTCAGTTTTTTCAGGCGGATCTGAACGGTCGCTCCCTACATCTCTATGGAGTGACATGTCTGCTGACATCTGATCCGCAAAATCCAGACGGATTTTCCATTCGTCGATCGGATCAGATGGAAATGGACAGGCGGTCTGTAATCATCCGACCCCCCCCCCCCCCATAGGGGAGAGCGGACTCTGACAGGTCTGTCCCTGCAGACAGAGTGCAGAGATGGACTTGTCACCCGCCGGCTTAGCAGGGATCAACAGAGTGATCCCCACTGAGCAAGCGGAGTACTAAAAACGAACAGCCCTGTGTGAAAGGGGCATTTGGCTGTACTTCTCCTTTTTAACGCGCAACTTCACTCTCCCAATCAACATTGAATTTTTTTAATCCTTCTGCTTAGCATTGGTAAATAGCAAAGTATATTCTATTTACTTGTGTTAAACATCCTTTTTTTTTTTTTTTTTTTTTTTACATTCAGTTATTTCCTGGTTTCTTGCCTAGGCAAATTATGTCATACATCCCAGGAATCTTCAGGTGGGGAGGAGGGGTTTTCTCAGCTAAGCACTCTCCTGCATGCTTAAGCGAAGGGCAGATGATTCCAAGAAGTAAATTCTTCATGAATAATTTGCCTTACTCAAGGCCAGAAATGTTCATGGGTTGTTTCTCAACATGATATCTCACTAAAAGTAAGCACGGAGACATGGCTAGATGGGATAGTTTGCTTTGAATATCAAAAATGAATTAAATGGTGTGTGTGATGCTCAGATGCAGTAAAAATCTGCTTTAAATGTAACAAGCTTTCAATCAGTAGACTCAACTGTGCTCAACAAGAGCCCAACCAAAATGAAGGGCAGGCAGGATTGTACTCCTTATAATATATATATATATATATATATATATTATATGTGTGTATGTGTGTGTACACACACATATATATACATACACACACACAAACACACACACACACTAATATAATATATATATATATATATATATATATATTTACATTTTATATAAATATTTATATATATAATATATTTGATATATATATATATATACATATACATATATCTTATTAGGACAGCCGGCTTAAAAAAATAAAAATATTTTATATACATACACATACACACACACACAGTGTGTGTGTATGTTTTAACTAATAAATTATATATATATTTATATATATTTTAAGCCGGCTGCACTAATAAGATATATGGTGCTCGTTATGAATTTGGATCATCATATACTGTATGCTCACCAGAATAAAGAGCTCAAATGCAGGGTTCAGTTATTTAGGCAGCTATTTTTCTCTATTCGTAAAATTAGTTGGCTTTCTATTGAAAGATTTTTATTGAAAATGTAAATAGTTACAGTGGATGTATAGGCACAGTAAACGAACAGGAGCTAAAATGAATGGTCACTTACTGGAAGTTTTAATAAGTGAGCAGCGTAGGTATAAGTAAGTTAGCACATGTTTATTATAGGCGTTTATTATAGGCGTTTATATAGCGCTTACAGTTTACTCAGCTCTTTACATACTGTGCATTTACATCAGTCCCTGGTCTCAAGAAGCTTACAATCTAAGGTTCCTAACTCGCATTCATTCATACATACACATACTAAGGCCATTGTAGACAGGAGCCAACTAACCTATCAACATGTCGTGGAGTGTTGAAGGAAACTGCACTACCAAAGGGAAACCATGTAGGGTTTCATCCTAGTCGGTTTTCGAACCGAGGACAGCAAGAAAGAAGTGCTAACCCTTAAGCCAGAATTAAGTTGGCCATAGATGAATAGTTTCCTCCACCCACTCAAATGGGATGAATGATATTCTGACAGCAGCACCTGCTGCTGTCGGAATACGTTGATCAGCGATTTCAGCTGATTGGCTGCTGCCGCTGATTGACAAAATGTTTCCAGCATGTCCATTCAATAGAAGTCCAATACCTTTGTTGAATAGTTACAGCCACATAGTGATTGAAATTTGGCCAGTCCCTTGTGAACCGGACAAATTTCGATCAGCGTATGGCCAGCTTTAGCCTATATAGGGACATATGGTCAGTTTGTATTCCTGTGTATGGGGCTTCTTTTCTCTTTTTTTTGTTTTTAGTTTTTTTTTATTTTATTTTTTCTCATACAGTAGCTCTAAATTAGCTTTTTGTCCTGTTTGACAGTCAAAGAGGTTGATGTTTTTGTATATATTTTTTATGTGCAGGATTATAACCTATTCTCGCCACGTAAACATGAAATATTGAATGTGAGAGTGACAAGTGATGGCTCCAGACAATATGTATATATAAAAAGGAGTGAAGCTACCCCCTTTGGATAAACCACTCCAATCAGTGAATAAATATATTCACTGATTGGAGTGGTTTGGTCTAGCTCATATTTAACCTTCATGAATTAGTATTGTGATGGCTCAATATCACCAAGCACAAATAGTATAATATATGTGACAAAAAAAATAGGTATGGGCTTTATGTTCGGGTCGAACATTGGCTGTTTGCCCGTTCGCCGAATAGCGAACAATTTGGGGTGTTTGAGGCAATTTCAAAAGCCGCGGAACACCCTTTAAAAGTCTATGGGAGAAAGTGCTAATTTTAAAGGCTAATATGCAAGTTATTGTCCTAAAAAAGGGTTTGGGGACCTGGGTCCTGCCCCAGGGGACATGTATCAATGCAACAAAAACAGTTTTAAAAATGGCCGTTTTTGCGGGAGCGATGATTTTAAAGCGGTTCTGCACTCTTTTATTTTTTTTTTTTTTGGGCTATATGCCAAGGGCATATAGCTCAATTGGGGGACTTACCTGTTCCATCTTCCATCTCGATCGCCGCCGGTTTTCATCTTCATCTTCTTCTTGTCTTCTTCTTGTCTGCTGGGGTCCATCTTGCCTGTGGGCATGTGAAACCCCACAGGCACTTTAGATGGCCCAGCATACACCGCCGTTACTCGCGCGTGCGCAGTAACGGCACATCTGCCGACATCTCACGAGATTTCGGAAGATGTGGCCGAAATCTCGTGAGATTTCGGAAGATGTGGCCGAAATCTCGCGAGATTTCGGAAGATGCCCGCACTGACTCCTGGGATCAATGACACCAGATCCCAGGAGACAGTGCGGCGTGACGACGATCGACGCAGAGACCCCGCCCACCGCCGAAGAGAGAGAAGACCGGAAGTCATCAATTACAAGGTAAGTAAAAAAAAAAAAACATTTCATTTAGTACTCTTTGCCTGATTTGGAAGGCAAAGAGATTTACTAAATGAAATGGGTGCAGAACCGCTTTAATAATGTGAAACAAAAGTGTAATATTCCTTTAAATTTCGTACCTGGGGGGTGTCTATAGTATGCCTGTAAAGTAGAACATGTTTCCCGTGTTTAGAACAGTCTGACAGCAAAATTACATTTCTAAAGGGAAAAAGTCATTTAAAAGTACTCGTGGCTATAATGAATTGTCGGTCCCGGCAATGCACATAAAAGTTCATTGATAAAAATGGCATGGGATTCCCCCACAGGGGAACCCCGAACCAAAATAAAAAAAATGCGTGGGTCCCCTCCCAAATTCCATACCAGGCCCTTCAGGTCTGGTATGGATATTAAGGGAACCCCGCGCCAAAATAAAAAAAAAAATGGCATGGGGTCCCCCCCAAAAATCCATACCAGACCCTTATCCAAACATGCAACCTGGCAGGCCGCAGGAAAAAGGAGGGGACAAGAGAGCGCCCCCTCCTCCTGAACCGTACCAGGCCACATGCCCTCAACATTGGGAGGATGCTTTGGGCTAGCCCCCCAAAGCACCTTGTCCCTATGTTGATGGGGAGAAGGGCCTCATCCCTACAACCCTTGCCCGGTGGTTGTGGGGGACTGCCGGCGGAGGGGTTTATCAAAATCTGGAAGCCCCCTTTAACAAGGGGATCCCCGGCCCCCTCCCTGTGTGAATTGGTAATGGGGTACAAATGTACCCCCTACCATTTCACAAAAAAAGTGTCACTGTTAAAAAAACAATAGACGGTTTTTGACAATTCTTTTATTAATGTCTTCTTTCCCGGCTTCTCAAAGTTATGTTCTACAGGTTTACCAGTTTTTTGAGTTGGAGATCTAGTGCTAGAATTATTGCTCCCGCTCTAATGATGGCGATACCTCACATGTGTTGTTTAAACACTGTTTTCATATGCAAGCTCGGCAGAACAGGGCAATTTAAAAACAAACATGTCTCTTAACTTTTCATTTTTTATACTGTATTTTTAAAGCATTTTGGGTCACTTTTATTCCTATTACAGGGCATGTAATCTTTGTAATGGGGGAAAAAAAAGCATGACGTGACCTCTTACATATGAGGTCTGATTTTTTAATTTATTTTTTTCCCTCACAAAATTTCCCCTTTAAGAGCATTGGGTGGAAGTGACTTTTGCCATCGCTTCCGCCCTCCAATGCTATGGAGCCGAGTGGGGGGCCATCTTTCCCTCACTTGGCATCCAGGCTATGAGAGGAACATACGCAATTGTCTCCGCCGCTACTGATGGCTCTGGTAAGCGTCAAGATGACCGGGGGGGGGGGGGGGCCTCGCGTCCTCCCAACTATGAAAGTGATCTTTCTGCGTATACGCTGCTGAGACCACTTATATGAAAGCCAACCACCCACTAAAGAAGAGGATAGCAGGGTTATGGCAGCTATCCACTGCCATAACAACGGTATTCCTCTTCAAACAGCCGCCGTATAATGACGGCGGTCGGCAAGTGTTTAAAGTGAATGTAAAATCTCATTTTAAAAGGTAGTAAATATACAAACATGTTATACTTACCTGCTCTGTGCAGTTGGTTTTGTACAGCGCAGCTAATTGACTGACTGACTTTGATTGTCAGCCGCGGGAGCCAATGGTGCCGCTGCTGTGTCTCTGCCAATCAGGACGAGTGTCCCGGACTGCATTGTTAAACAGGCACTAACGTTTGACCATGCTGCCCAGTGCACCCATCAATCTGTGGTGTGGCTGTTGCTCATCTCGACCAGCAGAGAGCACTGTACTGGAAGGGCAGGGAATGCATTTCCCTTTATATATAAAAAGGGTGTTTTGAGGCGTTTCCAATGGAAAATCAGCACTCAGTGGTCCAGGACAATAAAAGGAGAGTAGAGGTGTGAGAATTCAGCTTAAGGATATATAATTAGTAGATATGAGGAAGCGCTGAACTTGCTCTCCTGCTCTCTCATGGAATGTTTATTTACCATGGGCACCCTGGAGGCTTTATTCGTTTTATGAAGCCGGTTTTTTCAGCCTCGACTAATTGATTGTTTTGTACAGGTTCTTAAAACACGTGTGTGCATTCTTCTGAAAATTATGCATTTTGTAAACAGCATTTTCCAGTCCCTCATTTCATGCTCTTTAGTATCCTGCTCCCATGTGGACTTTTATGTTAACTAACCAACATCTTACCGAGTTTGTCTGCTTTTTGTCTTCTGTGTTCAGAACACATTTAAGCTCCCAGAAGCACAGTAGTGCTTCACGTTAACTTGCGTGCCTGCCCGACCTTTTTTACATCTGTAATGGAAATAAGTGATTGCATTTGTAACATCAGAGGTGAGTTCAGTGATGATTTGCACTATTGGATAAGCTGCCCTAGTGGTTTGGTGAAGTCAAACAGCTGTTGAGTTATCTGTTTAGTCTCTGGTTCCTTGGAGCTTTATGCAAATGGCCATCAATATGCAGTCTTGGTTCTTAACATATGTTCTCTTGTTTAGATTCATGAGACGATTGAAACAATTAATCAGCTCAAGATTCAGAGGGAGTTCATGTTAAGCTTCGCCCGTGACCCTCAAGGGTTTATCAATGACTGGCTACAGTCTCAGTGTCGTGACCTCAAGGTGAGTGATACTGAAGTCGCTTGTTTGCACGACGTGCCGCGTTTTTTTGCTTTTTTTATTTTTTTTAATTCAGTCTTCTAAACCCTAACGATCTGCTTTGTCCCCAGACTATGACAGATGTTGTTGGAAATCCAGAAGAGGAGCGCAGAGCAGAATTCTATTTCCAGCCCTGGGCTCAGGAAGCTGTCTGTCGATACTTCTACTCCAAGGTACACACTTGTTTTACTTGCATGCAGAAGGTATTCCATGGCGGTTTGTGCAGATCATTTAAGGCTTGCCTTTGTCATGGTTTATATAGGTGCAGCAAAGACGCCAGGAATTGGAACAAGCCCTGGGGATCAGAAATACATAAAGGGACGCTGGCACATGGGAAGCTGCCTATTGGATGTATGGAACTGAGCGCTTCTCTTGGCCAAAATTTTCAACATCTTTTTTGAGGCTTTAGGATGCTGCTATCAAGTATATCAGAACTGAGGCCTCTGCCACCAAATGACTGACAAGTGGAATAAAGACACACTAATATTTATACTGGTACCAGATGAGAAAAAAACAGAGAAAGCCACCAGATGTTTTGAGGGTTAAACTATTAAAGTTGAAAGATCAATTACTTTCAGTTTCCTTGCCACCTTAAGTGTCATTTTTTGTGTTATGTTTTGTTGTTTTTGGGGTTTTTTTGTATTGCTATTAGGCCTCATTCACACTGACATTGTCAAACTGTGCGCTTAGAGGACGTTTTTAAATGCATGTAATGATTTTTGTGTGCTATTCACACTGATCTTACCTGAATTTAGGTGTGGGCAGTTTAGCTGCGTTTAAAGAAAATACCATTGTGTGTGTCCAGGATCCAATTACACGTAAATGTGAATAAATGCATGTAAAGGTGGCTAAAACAGTAGCATTTAAATGCAGGAAAAAAACGGATCTGGGGGGGGAATAAGAGTTTTCTTTTAAATTTCCTGGATTTTTTTCTTCTGCGAGTGCCTTAGGACCTCATTCACACCGACAATGTCAAACTTTTAGAGGACATTTCTAAATGCCTATAAACACGTGCACCGTTCAAGGATGTCATTCACACTGTGTGATTACATGCAGTTAGGTTCAGTCAGTTTAGCTGTGTTTAGAGAAAATAGTTGCATAGTTAGTCAGATTGAAAAGAGACACAAGTCCATCCAGTTTAACCACCAAAAAAATTTAATTCTGTGCATCCAGGATCTGATTATAAACTAAACACAAGCAAACTTTTCAGCTTAGAGGGAACTACACTGTATCTGAGCACCACAAACCAAAAGCGCTATCAAATTCATTTTTAATATTCAAAGCAAACGCCCCCATCCATCCATGCCTCTATGCTTTATTTTGCTGAGAAATCACTTCGTAAAACACCCCCCTATCATTTCTGGCTGTGGCCATCTTGAGTAAGGGCAGATGATTCATGTAATCTATTTAACCTTCGAACGTGCAGGCAGGAGGTTGAGCTTAGATAAGAAAACCCCTCCTCTCCCCCTGAAGACTCCCGGGATGCATGACATTATTTGCCTAGGCAAGAAACCATGAAGCAACTGAAGAAATGTGAAAAAAAAAAGTTTAGAGCAAGTAAATATGATATACTTTCTTATCTATTTACTGATGCTAGCAGCATAAGCATTTCAAATAGTCAATGTTGGTTGAGAGACTGAAGTTCCACTTTAAAGGGGTGGTAAAGGTAAAAAAAAATAACAAACATGTTATACTTCCACTGTGCAGCTCGTTTTGCACAGAGTGGCCCTGAACCTGATCATCTGGGGTCCCTCGGCGGCTGTTTCAGCTCCTCCCCGCAAGAAATAACCACCTTCATGCGAGCTCTCTTGCATGGTGGTTAGTTCTTGCGGGCGCGCTCCCGTGATACAGCCGGTGGCTATAGCCGCTCACTGTATCACTCGGCCCCCAGCATGCCGCATCATTGGATGTGATTGACAGCAGCACGAGCCAATGGCTGTGCTGCTTTCAATCCATCCACTCTAGCCAATCAACGGCCAGGCTGAGCACATCGGGGGCGAGTGCAGCAGGTAAACGGGCTCAGGTAAGTAAAACGGGGGGGGGGGGGGGCTGGTGGTGCCGGTATTGTCGGATGTTTTTTCACCTTAATGCATAGGATGCATTAAGGTGAAAAAACACTTACCTTTACAACCCCTTTAAGGCTCAGTTCACACTGGTGCGATGCGAGAACCTGTGAAAATCCAGCACGGGATCCCACATCGCACCAGACCCACAGGCAGTTCACACTGCCATATGCAAACTGCTGCGGGTGTCAATACAAAGTTAATGACACCCCCCAGATCCGTTCACATACTGCAGTGCAAACTCTCAGTTCGGACAGGAATCGGAATTGCATGGGTTTGAACACCCATGCGATCTGATTCTGGTGCAGACCAAAACAAGGGTCCTGCACGACTTTGGTCCGAATGCGATGTGAATTCAGCCATAAATCTGTATGGCTGGATTTGCGGTGCGAATTGCATGCAATCTCGCACAGCGCACCAGTGTGCACTGAGCCTAAGGCCTCGTTCAGTTAGCTTTTGTAAATGCAGGAAACATTTTCTGGGAAGTATAAACAACATTTATGCCCCCCCCGGATTACCTTTTCCAGCTTTTATATGATCCTGCTCTACAACAGGTTTAGATTATTATTAGTTTATTTTGAGTTCAGTGTGTTTAATCGGATTCTGGAGGCACAAAAAACTATTTTCTCTAAATGCTGCTAAACTGATTGCACGTGTGTGAATGGCACCATTTTCAAAATCAATAAATGCATTTAGCTGTGTTTTAGAAATGTCCTCGCAATGCAGATTTGACGGTGCCAGTGTGAATGAGGCCTTAATGAGGAACATTTAAACACAGGAAAAAGTGATCTGGAATGCAAGCGTTTTTCTATACTTCTCAGATCACCTTTCCTGCGTTTTTAAAATCTCTAAACACAGAAGTGTCGGTGTGAATGAGGCTTTAATGTTTAATTGCAAGTACGAGATGTTTGGCCACCTTTTCTTCACCTACACTTGGTGTGTGCGCGCACGCTCCAGATTGATTGGCATATTTAAAATAGTTTTTCGTGTCTTTATGTAGGTTTACTGTAATCTTTTAGATTGCATGGATCACACATTAGAGGTGGTCAGTGCATTTTCGAAAAAATTTAAATTGCAGCCTGTCCATTCACTAGTGACACTCTGGGCTTGACGTTGTAGGAGGAGCAATTGCTTGCTATATTTTCCCCAAACCAATCCAGACAGACTTCATGAGTTTTGTTAAATTGATTTCTGATTGGTCATTGTGCACTCAAAGGCTACATACAAACTATTTGGGGGCTGTGCATGCCGGTTCTCCATCTCTGAAGACCAATTTTTGAAGCAGGTTGTGACATTGCTGAAATTTCTCAACTGCTATATAAGTATATCCAGTTTACTGATTGCAGTCTGTGTTTTTATGAGCCGACGTTATGTTTCATGTGTTGGCATGTTGTATGGATTGACCCGAGTCCTTTAGCTATTAGTTTCCCAGAGTCCATTGCACCACTGCATGGATTTCGTTCTGTGTTGTTGCTTCTGTCATGATTGACAGCTCTTTCACTTTGCATCAAAAAATGGTCTTCGTTTAAAGCCGACCTTTCACACCCAGCACCCCGCTGCCCAAACAGATTAGCTATAAATAAAACTTGACCAACAAAGAATTCCCAAGAAATAAAATACAAAAAAGACTTGCCTGGATGTCGTCTTCTGGAAGGTGCGGCTGACGTCACTGGCCCTCCCTGCTGCCTCCTGTCAACATGGAATCCTGCGAAGATGCATTCCTTCTATGGACTGGGTGCATTATCACATTATTTTGAGTGCCCAGCTATCCCAGTGGTAAGGTAGAGTGATTCCACCTATGCATCCTGGAAGCTGCAACCATGGAGCGTTTTTAATATGTCCTTTTTTTTTTTCTTCCTGCACTGCCATGTTTGTTTGGGTGGCAGGATGCAGTTTTTTTTCGGAAGGTCCGCTTTAATATACAGTGAATGTAGACCTTTAGAAAGAGCCAGACGCACCCCCAACACCGTTTGTATGTAGCCTTCTCATTTAACTAACGATCCCTGGGATTGATGCCTCTGAGTGTCTAGTGGATTGACGGCTGAGTTATTCAGTCCTACAAAAGGCCCCATCGTTATGTACAGATAGTCGGTACACCTATCTAGCCTCATTTATTACGGATATAGTAGAAGCACTGATAAACTTGATTTCAGGACTGCCATGTAAAGGATTGGAGACCTGTGCTGTCTATCACAGGTTGGAAAATGTATTAGATAATAAACTTTTTTTTTTTTTTTATATATTATATATACAAAGTGGAAAAGGTTACACGGTTATGGACTAGGGAAGTGGTCAGTAGATTTCAATGATGAAGGACTCTGGTTTATGCAGCAGAGTGTACAATAATAAATATTTATACAGCATTTGCAGTCTGCAGAATGGGCTCTTGATATGCTGCTTTGCTTTCTGGGGTGTTATCCTTAGAAGCTCTCCAATCTCACTGAATGTGCCCGCAAGCACCTCTATTCTCATGAAATATGTAGCCTTTTTTATTTTTAAATGGATTATGGTTTTGATGGACCAAAATATTGTTTTGTATCTTGTAGTCATTGCCAAGTTTTTAATAAAAGCAACTTCTCACTAAATGAATGTAAGCGATGTTTACGTTTTTATTTCAGCGCAAAACAATGTTTAGGTTGATCTTGGATAAGACTTTACATGCTATTTTATTATAGTGTTTGTGTAGCCTAGTGTGTGTATAGTTTTGGATAGAGTAAAGCTGGATACACACTATACAATTATTCTCATCTCTTATTTCCTTCAGATTTACCAAAAACCAAATAATATGAGGTCAAACCTTAAGAGTTTCAATCTTGTATGCAATCTGGCAGGCAGGCCCTTGTACTACATGTTTTGGTAAATCTAAAGGAAATCGGACAACAAAAGTTGTATAGTGTGTATCGGGTCTTGGAAAGGAAAAGTAAGTTCATATTCCGGTCTGTGTCTGTTGGGTAAATTCACTGTCTCTGTTTATCCCGTTGGCCATTGTCAGGATTCAAGAAAATTATGGCAAATCCAAAATGTCAACAAACCAAGAAGTGATGGTACATCTTCCAGTGCAGACAGCTCTTCTGGTGACGAGAGGGAAATGCCTTTTTGTAGAGATTTTCTTATATTTCCTGTTGCCGATCAGGGACAGGAAGTGAAGAGCAATCTTTTCTCAACACGACACAAAATGACAATTGTAAACAATGGCTGGCTTCCTTTCATGCCTTAGCGATGCTGTACTGCACTGGTGACCAGTATGTAAAAACAAATTATTTTATTTTTTAATTTCTTTCATGTTCCAAATAGTTGACAAAAAATTACAACTTCAAAAAACTCATCATGCTTCTTACTAAATACCTTGGACTGTCTGCTTTCTAAAAGATCATTTGGTGGGTATTTTCTATCCTAGCATTTTTTGGGCCTCAAATGATAGGCTGTCAGTACATCAGGATTGATCAAGTCTCTCTCTCTATCTATCTATCTATGTATCTATCTATCTGTGTATATATATATATATATATATATACACAACACACACACACACACACACACACACAACACACACACACACACACACACGTACACCCATCACATTTTTGTATGTTTTATTCTATCCTTTAATGTGACAACACTGAAGAAATTACATTTTGCTACTATGTAAAGTAGTGAGTGTACAGATTGTATAACAGTATAAAATTTGCTGTCCCCTCAAAATAACTTAACACACAGCCATTAATGTCTAAACTGCTGGCACCAAAAGTGAGTACACCCCTATGTCCAAATTGGGCCCAATTAGCCATTTTCAATCCCCGGGAGTCATGTGACTCGTTAGTGTTACAAGGGCTCAAGTGTGAATGGGGGAGCTGGTGTGTGAATCTTGGTGTTATCGCTTGCGCACTCTCATACTGGTCACTGGAATTTCAACATGGCACCTCATGGCAAAGAACTCTGAGGATCTGAAAAAAAAAAAGAATTGTTGCTCTACATAAAGATGGCCTAGGTTATAAGGAGATTGCCAAGACCCTAAAACTGAGCTGCAGCACAGTGGCCAAGACCATACAGTGGTTTAACAGGACAGGTGCCACTCAGAACAGGCCCCGCCATGGTCAACCAAAGAAGTTGAGTGCACGTGTTCAGCGTCATATCCAGAGGTTGTCTTTGGGAAATGGATGTATGAGTGCTGCCAGCATTTCTGCAGAGGTTTAAGGGGTTGGGGGGGTCAGCCTGTCAGAGCTCAGACCATACGCCACACACTGCATCAAATTGGTCTGCATGGCTGTCATCCCAGAAGGAAGCCTCTTCTAAAGATGCACAAGCAATCCTGCAGTTTGCTGAAGACAAGCAGACTAAGGACATGGATTACTGGAACCATTTCTTGTGGTCTGATGAGACCAAGATAAACTTATTTGGTTCAGAAGGTGACAAGCGTGTGTGGTGACAACCAGATGATGAGTACAAAGACAAGTGTGTCTTGCCTACATCCAAGCATGGTGGTGGGAGTGTCATGGTCTGGGGCTGCATGAGTGCTGCCAGCACTGGGGAGCTACAGTTCATTGAGGGAACCATGAATGCCAACAAGTACTGTGACATAGGGCTGAAACTAATCGATTATGAAATTAATCGATTACTATTTTCATAATCTATTAATCTGCCATTAATATAATAATTAGTCCTTTATAGTACAAAAAGAGCAAATCGCTACTGTAAATATTACTGTCACAGTTTTACAGTAATAAAAATGAACCCCTTACAGTAGTGATTATCTGCTTTTTTTGTACTATAATAGGCTAATTTTTAACCCCATTATTTTACTAAACATCTTAGACCCGGTTCACATCTGTGTATTTTGGTGCTTTTTGCAGAATTACAGTTAATTTACATGGTTTCCTATGGGACAAGTTCACATCGATGCTTTTTCAGCCACTGCGTGTTTGGAAAGGGTCGGGTGCTTTTTTTGGTTGGTGCTTCAATGGAGAAGCTGCAGAAAATCATGTAATGCGTTTTTGCAACAATTTGTTTTTTAACCACTTCAGCCCCGGACCAATTGGCAGCCAAAGGACCAGGCCCCTTTTTGCGATTCGGCACTGCGTCGCTTTAACTGACAATTGCACGGTCGTGCGACGTGGCTCCCAAACAAAATTGACGTCCTTTTTTTCCCACAAATAGAGCTTTCTTTTGGTGGTATTTGATCGCCCCTGCGGTTTTTATTTTTTGCGCTATAAACAAAAATAGAGCGACAATTTTGAAAAAAATGCAATATTTTTTACTTTTTGCTATAATAAATATCCCCAAAAAAATATATAAAAAAACATTTTTTTTCCTCAGTTTAGGCCGATACGTATTCTTCTACATATTTTTGGTAAAAAAAATCGCAATTAGCGATTATTGATTAGTTTGCGCAAAAGTTATAGCGTTTACAAAATAGGGGATAGTTTTATAGCATTTTTATTAATATTTTTTTTTTTTATTAGTAATGGCGGCGATCAGCTATTTTTATTGTGACTGCGACATTTTGGCGGACACATCGGACATTTTTGACACATTTTTGGGACATTTGTCATTTATACAGCAATCAATGCTATTTAAATAGCACTGATTCCTATGTAAATGGCAGTTGTAGTGAAGATGTTAACCACTAGGGGGCGGGGAGGAGTCAGTGTGACGTGTTGTGTTGTTTTTTTTTTACAGTAGGGGGGCGTGGCTGTACGTCTGACGTCATTGATCGGCGTTCCCGATGACAGGGAACCGCCGATCACTGACAGTCAGTGTAGGAAGCGCGGGGAGAGGTTTGTTTACACAAACCTCTCCCCGTTCTTCAGCTCCGTAACCCGATCGCGGGATACCAGCGGCGATCGGGTCCGCTGGTCCCGCGGCCGTGGTCACGGAGCTCCCGACCGGGTCGCGCGCGCGCCCCCCGGGCAGGCAAATTAAAGGGGACGTACAGGTACGTGCTTTTGCCTGCCCGTGCCATTCTGTTGACGTATATCTACATGAGGCGGTCGGGAAGCGGTTAATCTGCCCAACAACAAATTGGCCAAAAAAAATGCATAAACGCAAATCGTAGCAACATCATGTGCGCAAAGCGCACAGCAAAAGGCACTGCAGAAACACATCAAAAGCAAACTACATAAGTGTTTATTGAGTCTTATGCTGGCCGCACAGATCAATTTTCAGACGAAAAATCTTTGTACATTCACTGAATGAAAGAATGTTGACATTTTCACTTGTTTTTAACATTGTTTTTAAAATGAATGTAATTTCTGAACGAAAACCACATACAGTGTCTGAAAATTCCTTTGGCCAAGAAGTTTTCTATTTCCAAATTCTGCCATCACTGTGGTTGAAAATGAACGTCGATTTGACCCCACTAACGATTAGAAAATCAAACAAACGTTCTAAAAATTACATTTTTTTTTGTTTTAAAAGGAAGACATTGTTTTAAAAAAAAAAAAAAAAAAAAAAAAAATGATTTCTGAGTCTGATATTTACCAGATTCACCCTTTAATCGTATATTCAGTATATCTCTCCTCTAATAGTATATACAGTAGATCTCCTATAATAGTATATATAGTACATCTCTTCTATCTGTTATTCTCAGAGTGGATTAGATATTTTGGCCCCTAACCATATAGTTGGTTATTTATATTTACCACTGCATAGAGATATATTTAAGAATAAATTACCTTATTTTTAAACTTTACATACTAACTAAATGGTACACCACCCTTTTTTTAAGGTTATCAACCGATTAATCTAAACAATAATCGGCCAACTAATCGATTATGAAAATAATCGTTAGTTGCAGCCCTACTGTGACATCCTGAAGCAGAGCATGATCCCCTCCCTTCAGAGACTGGGCCGCAGGGCAGTATTCCAACATAACGACCCCAAACACACCTCCAAGACGACCACTGCCTAGAAGGTGAGGGTAAAGGTGGTGGACTGGCCAAGCATCTCTCCAGACCTAAACCCTATAGAGCATCTGTGGGGCATCCTCAAATGGAAGGTGGAGGAGCGCAAGGTCTCTAACATCCACCAGCTCCGTGATGTCATCATGGAGGAGTGGAAGAGGACTCCAGTGGCAACCTGTGAAGCTCTGGTGAACTCCACGCCCAAGAGGGTTAAGGCAGTGCTGGAAAATAATGGTGGCCACACAAAATATTGACACTTTGGGCCCAATGTGGACATTTTCACGTAGGGGTGTACTCACTTTTTGTTGCCAGCGGTTTAGACATTAATGGCTGTGTGTTGAGTTATTTTGAGGGGGCAGCAAATTGACACTGTTATACAAGCTGTACACTCACTACTTTACATTGTAGCAAAGTGTCATTTCTTCCGTGTTGTCACCTGAAAAGGTATAATAACATATTTACAAAAATGTGAGAAGTGTACTCACTTTTTTGAGATACTGTGTGTGTGTATATGTATGTATATATGTGTGTGTGTGTGTATATATATATATATATATATATACACCATTGTTTCTGGTGGACTCTATAACTTTCCTACAGACTAATAATAAACTCTGATTTGGCTTATTTTCACCAAAGAAATGTAGCAGAATACAGTTTGGCCTAAATTCATGAAGAAAGATTATTTGCAAAATTTGCTGTCTTTTTTTAATTTAGCAAAAAAAAACAGAGGTGATTAAATGCCACCAAAAGAAAGCTCTATTTGTGTGGAAAAAAAAAAAAAGATATAACTTTCATACGGGTACAGTGTTGCATGACTACGCAATTGTTTAAAAAGGGAAAAAATCTGCGCTAACCAGTGATGATTGATTAACGAGGTACAAATGACCTAAAATAAACACAATGTGCAACAACGTACAAAGGCTTGTGAAAAAATAAAAATAAATATATAAATAAAAAATTATATGGAAAATATAAACTCCACCTAAAAAACAATCAAAGGTGATAAAACATTGCCAGGTGCTGCAACTAAAAAAAAATGAATATAGGGTTCAGGCTGCATTCACACCTGAGCGTTTTGTCGCCTGAAGCTACAAAACTCTAGAGGTGAAAAAATACATTATTCTCTATGGAGATGGTTCACATCTCCACTCCAAAACGCCTGAAGCTCAACCAAGTTCCGGACCCTTTTTTGTCACGCGAATCGGGCAGATTTGGGCGTTTTTATTCTTTTTACATTGGTGACCTTTTGCTCTGCACAAAATTTGCGGCAAAACGTGGTAAAAAACGATGCCAATCGCGGTAAAAAATGCCGCAATTCGCACGATTTTCTGCCTGAAAAGCTACGCTCAGGTGTGAATGCAGCCTAAGTGTAAGTGAAAAAGAGCTTCAATTGTGCAACCTAGGTGAGGTTTGGTTAAATGATATATATAAATAAATAGACCATCAAATGTTACCAACAAATCAATAAATAATATAAGTGACAAATAGTGTCATTCATCCCCTAAGGGTCCTTTCACACGGGGCGGATCCGTAATGATCCGCCCCGTGAAGATCCGCTGCTCAGCGGGGATCGCACAGCTGTTCCCCGCTGAGCCGACTGATGACAGGGCGGTCCCTGCACACTGTGCAGGGACCGCCCTGTCAGTTCTCCGCTCTCCTCTATGGAGGATCGGATGAACACGGACCGTCTGTCCGTGTTCATCCGATCCGCTCTGCAGACGGATGAAAAAATAGGATTTTCCTCCGTCTGCAGAACCGGACAATTGCGGAGGCGGACAATAGCGGGTGTCAGCGGATGCCCCATAGACATGCATGTATGTCCGTTTTTCATCCAAAAACGGATGGATGAAAAACGGACATACAGTCCGCATGTGTGAAAGGGGCCTTAGGGGAAAAAATATTAAATCACCCAATGACTGAATCCATAATAAACAAACAAACAGTGTTATGTGAATAAATTAAACAAATGTCCACAGTGTATGAAAACACAATTATATAAGTCAGTAGTGACTATGGTTATCAGTCCATATATACTGCAGGATCAAAGCAAAAAACTTCAAGAAATTCCTTCCCAAGTGGTGGGAAATAAGCCAACTTTAACTGAATGGTCAGCAGTTTTTCTTTTTTGCTTAATTTCTTCTAATACAGCCTCAATTATTAGCCTCAAATCAATTATTTATTGATTTGTTGGTAACATTTGATGGTCTATTTATTTATATAATTTAACCAAACCTCACCTAGGTTGCGCAATTGAAGCTCTTTTTCACCATGACTGCGCAATTGACAGCGCTGAAAACTGGCTTGGGCAGGAAGGGGGTGAAAGTGCCCAGTATTGAAGTGGTTAAACGGAGCTTGTCTAAAGCATTATGTCACAATGGTAAAGCCCAGTGCTAACAACTTTCGGTTTGGATAGAGAGAGGTTAGAACTTCTGCTGAAATTGTCCCCGTAGAGGTGATTTTTCTGATCTTTTCCTGTTATGTCATCTGGACAGGAAGTGAGATTGTTGGGAACACAAGTTATAAAAGCCTAACAAATGTCCACCTCCATTCCTCACTTTACTTTGAACGCTGCCTGTGCCCCCTCACTTCCTGTTCTGTCTGACACCACAAATAGGGGGTGAGGAGAAATCTTTCAGATTAGGCCACAGACCGTATAACAAGGTAAACAGGGATTGTCACCCTTCGCTATCTTAAACTAATAAAATTGTAACTGAACTTTGGACACACATACAATACCAGTCAACGGAGTTATGGATTAATTTCCAGATTACTAATCATTTGGCTGTATTTGTATGAATTTAGCCAGTCAGGCTTAGCCGCCTATTCATATTTGTCAAATTATGGTAATTTAATTAGTCCCGAGTGTCTCGGTCACCTCGTTCCTCTCAACCTACTGAGACACGTTTCCAAACCCATGTCTGAGTCTACATTTAAAACCGATCCTCCTTTATTACGGCAAAGCTGGTAGAACTTGGGACATAAATGTAGGCTAAAAGCTCATGTACCACCAGAAATACAGACATTCTGTGCGGTGTTCCTGAACATACTGCGCTTTCTTGGCTGTGTTGCTGATCGTCTGGCTTTAAAGCCCAACTCCAGGCAAGATTCTGAGCCAAAATAGACCCTCCGTTTGTGGTAAAAAAAAAATAAAAATTAAAGCTCCGACTGCAATACTTGCCTTCAATTTGAAGCTGAACAGGCTTTTTTTTTTTTTTTTTTCTTGCTACAACATGTCTTTCATGTTGAATGATCTTTAACAACTTCAATACAGGGCCTTTTTACCCCCTTCCTGCCCAAGCCAATTTTCAGTTTTCAGCGCTGTCGAACTTTGACAATTGCGCAGTAATGCAACACTTTTCTCATATGACATTTTTATCATTTTTTTCACCACAAATAGAGCTTTCTTTTGGTGGTATTTGATTATCTCTGTGGTTTATATTTTTTGCGCTATAAATAAAAGAGCAACAAGTTTGAAAAAAAAAAAAAAAAACTATAATAAAAAAATATTTTTGACTTTTTGCTATAATAAATATCCCATTTTTTAAAAAAAAAAAAAAAAACGTTTTTTTTTCCCTCAATTTAGGCCGATATGTATTCTTCTACATATTTTTGGTAAAAAAAAAAATAGCAATAAGCATATATTGATTGTTAGTGTCTACAAAATAGGGGATAGTTTTATGGCATTTTTTTTTTTTTTTTACTAGTAATGGCGATCTGCGATTTTTTTATTGTGACTGTGACATTGCGGCGGATACATCAGACACTTTTGACACCATTTTGGGACCATTCACATTTTATAAAGCGATCAGTGCTATAAAAATGCATTGATTACTGTATAAATATCACTGGCAGGGAAGGGATTAACACTAGGGGGCAATCAAGGGGTTAACTGTGTTACCTAGGGAGTGATTCTAACTGTAGGGGGAGTGGACTCACAAGGGGAGGAGACCGATCAGTATTCCTCTGTACTGGGAACACACCATCGGTCTCCTCTCACCTGACAGGACGTGGATCTGTGTTTACACACAGGCCCTGCTCTGTTATCCGGCAATCGTGGGTGCCGGATGCGGACATCGGGCCTCCGGGCACGCGCATTGATTGGCTCCCGGAGGACGTGGCAGGCGCGCGCATGCGTCCCCCAGACGGCCGGGAAGCCCAGGACGTCATATGACGCACACCAAGGATGGGAGATCCCTCCTCCAGACGTCATATGATAGTGGGCGGGATACTGGCGGGGTGCTTTTTACAGGTCCAGGATTGTGGGTCCCCGGTTCCTGAAGGTTTGTTAACAGAACCCACCGTGAAGGGTGAAGATTGGGTCTGTTGGTTTTACGACAGAAAACCCTGAAGCGGGAAAAGTAAGTGGAGTTTTTCTAAGGAATTTTTTAATTTTATTATGAAATGTCTCCTTTAACTAGTTCCCGACCGGCACACGCCAATGTACGCCGGCAGAATGTCACGGCTGTGCAAATGGGCGTACCTGTAAGTCAGGCTGAGCATTAATAGCAGCAGCAGTAGCTGGACTATTGCTCAAGCAGTGGATGCAATTTCTTCTGGCAGTACGTCTGCTTGGTGCATCGGGCTATGGTCTCCCTCAAGCTCTGGAAAGCCTACTTATCTCTACAAAAGGCATCCTTCCCTGAGAGGGGGTGGCTGGTCAGAGTGAGCATCAGGGCCATGAAATGTCTGCAACTGTTTTCAACACTGCAGCCCCTGTTTATTTTATGATAATAAAAAAATAAAAAGTTTAGCGACTTTAATCACATCCCAGTGTGGGTCAAAATGCGACGCGTTCTCTTCCATTACCCAGGACTCTCAAACGGAGGAACTAGGGGCAGGAGAAGACGAATTCCCTCAGGGGACCGTGGTGAGGCTGATGACTCTTCTGAGGTGTCAAATGCGGGAGAATCAGATGTTCCAATCTTAAGATTGATGGTGCAATTTCTTGCTGAATGATCGCTCCACATTTATGTACCCTTAACTGAGTGTTTGGGTTCACTAAAGCCTCCTCAAGCTGTGCATACTTTTTCCTGTCCATTCATTGCTGGAAAAGCTTTTTTGTATCTGAGGATCACACAGATAAGCATTTTTTTCCCTCCTAAAAAGTTTTCATACTTTATCCTATGGTGGAGGAAATTCACCAAGTAGGGTATACCAGCAATTAACGCTGCTATATCCTCTGTGAATAAGTTTGACTTGTCCGGCATACAATGCTCAAATGCGGTGAAACAGCTATTTGGGGATGTTTTGGATAATACATCCAAAAATTCTAGTGGAAAGCACCCCTTTTACCATTTAAGAAAAGGAGTAAATGTATTTTTGTTTTAGAGCTCCTTCTATGCCAGAGGCATCAGCCTCCAGGCAGTCATGGCGGCTTCCACCGTCAGGTTCAATCGTATAGGGGGAATTCTTCTGCAGTTCTCAAGGATCTGGCAGAGGTTGGGGTTTGATTCAAACCTCTTTTTCACAGTGCCAAATCCGAATGGACATTCTGGATCTCAAAAATCTAAATTCAATTCCTGAATATAACCACTCTTTTTTCGTATGGTGTCAATCCAAATCAGTTATCTCCATCCTACAAGGAGGACTTCTGGCATCAATCGACATCAAAGATGCATACCTCCATATGCCTATTTCCTCGCTCACTAGTAATACCTACTTTGCAAGGTGGAAAATCTTAATTTTAAGTGTGTAGCTCTGCTTTCAGGTCCAGCTACTGCACCTTGAGTGTTTACAAAGGTTCTGGCCCCTCTTCTAGCCAGATTAAGGGCCCAAGGTATGACGATTATGGTTTACCTAGTCGATCTGTTCTTGATAGACCAGTCGGTAGCCCGCTTAGACCAAAGTATGGTCACCACATTCAACTACCTGGAATATCTAGGTCGGATTCTCAACCTAGGAGAAATCTTCTTTAAAACCATGAAGAAGGCTAAAATACTTGGGTCCGATCATAGGTACACCCAAAAAAGGGTATTCTTACCCCGGGCAAAGATCAGCACCATAAAGGGACTGATTTAGGTGGTCGAATCAAGATGAATTTCTTCTATTCAACTTTGCATGAGGCTGTTGGGAAAGATGGTGGCTTCATTCGAGACCGTTCCTTATGCTCAGTTTCATTTGAGACTGCTGCAAAACAGTATCTATTGGCTTGGAACAAAGGGTTCAAGCTCTACATTCCCAATGTGTCTGACTCCAAAGCCTAAGGCCACATTACCCTGATGGTGCCCGATCTCGTCTGATCTTGGATCTTGAAACAGGGTCGGGCCTGGTTAGTACCCGAATGAGAAACCACCTGGAAATACCAGGTGCTGTAGGCTGGGTGCACCGGAGCCTCAGTTTATGGTTAATATCCAAAAATCTACTAAGAGGAAAATCCTTCAGTTAACTGGGGAAGTGGTAACAACATATGCCAACCTTTTTTGTTTAGGTTGGGGAACAGTCCTGGAAGAGGCAACTGTCCAAGAGAAGTGGCCTAGATCAGAAATGGCCTTGCCCATTAACATTTTAGAAATTCAGGCAGAGCTCTTGGTCTTGAGGGCCTGAACGTTCAGTTTACAGTATTGTCCTGTCAGGATTCAATCTGACAATGCCACAGCAATGGCCTATATTAATCACCAAGGGGGCACAAGAAGTTGTGCGGCCAAGAGAAAGGTGAATCATATCCTATCTTGGGCAGAAAACAATGTACTTTGCCTATCGGCAGTCTTCATTCTAGGAATAGAAAATTGGCAGGCGGACTACTTGAGTCGCCAGCAGTTGTTCCCGGGAGAATGGTTCCTTCACCCCAATATCTTCCTGTCAAAAATGGGGGATCCCAGACATAGATCTGTTTGCATCCAGGTTCAACAAAGAAATCTCCAAAAGACATGAGGATGTCGCCTTTGGGCTCAGTGTACTGCAGGCAGCAGTATAAATCCTCTGATCTCATGGTGCCCTACTTTGGTTGTGTCACCATCCCCTCAGTTGGCATTGCTCTGGCGCATCCCACATAGTAATCACTATGGCTCTGTGATGTACGATTAAAGAAAATAGGATTTTTATAACAGCTTACCTGTTAAATCCCTTTCTTTTTTAAGTACATCACGGGACACAGAGGTCCCGCCCCTCTTTCTAGTATACATGTGTATTACTTTGCTAAAAAACTGAGATATATAGGGAGGCAACTTCCTATTTACGATGTACCAGTGTCCAGCACCTGAACGTGGACTATAACCCACATAGTAATTACTATGGCTCTGTGTCCCGTGATGTACTTCAAAAGAAAAGGATTTTACAGGTAAGCTGTTATAAAAATTCTATTTTTTTTTTCCTTCTACAACATGTCTTCCAGGTTGAATGCTGCCCATTGCCACTCCACCCAGAAGACAGAGAAGATGCTGTGAGTGCAGAACGTTACCAGGGCAGCCTTGGTTCAAAGTATAATGACATCATCATCATTCTCTCCATCACCCAGAACTGGCAACTTCTCACAGAAGTTTGAAAAAAGAAGAGGACCCTGTGTGTCACGGACCTGAAGACTTCAAAAAAAGGTGTTAAAAAAAACAAAACATAAACATGAGCATGTGTAGACCATCCCTTCCTCTACATCCTAATTAATTTCTAGCACAGCTCAAAAGCAATAATTCCACTAGGGCTGGATTCACACCTATGCTTTTTTAGTGCTAAACTAGGTGTGAATCCTTATTAGTGTGGCTTGTTGGGAGGCTACTGAGACACTTTGGAAGGTAACAGAGGAGACAGTGTGGGCAATGCATTTTTTTGGTCGGAAAAAGTTCCGATCCAAAATTCCAATCGTCTGTACAAATTCCGACATTCAAATTTCCTACGCATGCTCAGAAGCATTGAACTTCATTTTCTCGGCTCATCTTAGTGTTGTACGTCACTGCATTCTTGACGGTCGCAAGTTCAGCAAACTTTTGTGTGACCGTGTGTATGCAAGCCAAGCTTGAGCGGAATTCCGTCGGAAAAAACATCCAAGATTTTTCCAACAGAAATTCCACTCGTGTGTGTTTGCGGCATTAGAGTCAGCTTGGGACACCTGCAGCATCACAATCAATGCTACAGCATTGAGATAATTATCTGTGTTCGCCTTTTTTCTATACTGCAAACTTCTCCTTTAAAGGCTAATGATCGGAATTTCGGCCAGCAAAAGACAGATGAGAGATTTTCATCGGAAAATGCGACCGTGTGTAGGCTCCATCGGAATTTTGCTGGCCGAATTCCCGCCAGCAAAAATTTGAGAGCATATTCTCAATTTTTCAGACGGAAAAGGTTTCTATCGGATATTCCGATCGTATGTAGCAATTCCGACGCGCAAAATTCCTACGCATGATCGGAAACAATTCGACGCATGCTCGGAAGCATTGAACTTCATTTTTTCTCGGCTCGTCGTAGTGTTGTACGTCACCGTGTTCTTGACGGTCGGAATTTGGTGTGACCGTGTGTAGGCAAGACAGTTTGAGCGAAATTCGGGAAAGCCATCAGAGCTTTTTCCAACAAGAATTCCAATCGTGTGTAAGCGGCATAAGTTCACCTTTTTTTTTTTTTCTTCTAAATTACAGCTCCCCTATGTACCAGTATTGCATTAATGTACTTCTTTTGCAAAAATATCAAATATTTCCATTAATTCTACAGAAGTGTCCTCATGGATGTTTCCAAACACATATCCATGATCTTTGCCTTACTTCCTGGACCAACTATAGGTTATGTCACAGGAAGGAGTTGACCAGCTAACCTTATTACCCTGTTTCCCCGAAAATAAGACCTAGCGTGATTGTCGGTGAAGGCTGCAATATAAGCCCTACCCCCCAAATAAGCCCTACCCTGTTTCCCTGAAAATGAGCCCTACCCTGAAAATAAGACCTACAAGGACTTTAACTAGGCTTATTTTGGGGGTAGGGCTTATAATGCAGCCATCACGGACAATCACGCTAGGTCTTATTTTCGGGGAAACAGGGTAGCACACACCCTGCATCATCCACCCTCCTACCTACCCACCCATTCCAAGCTGCACGTTTTTTTTTTCCTACCTTAACTTTAATCTTGCATAGATCCTTCATTTGGCATTTTGAAGTGTGCAGGAATTGAGTGATCAGATAACAGCCTATGTGGATAGAGTTGTAGTATTGAAAACAGGAGAGGTGTGCCCTGGGTTCTGTAAAGCTCAACATACACTATACAATTTTTCTTATCGTACATCACGGGACACAGGGCCATAGTAGTTACTATGTGGGTTATAGGCCAACTTCAGGTGATGGATACTGGCACGCCCTAAGACAAAAAGAGAACTCCCTATATAACCCCTCCCACTGCTGGGAGTACCTCAGTTTTTTCGCCAGTGTCTAAGGTGTTGGTCACGAGTAAAAATGTGCTGTGCTGAGCTCCACTCGAGCAATCCTTGTTGGGGCTAGCCATGCAGCCGGATCCATTCAAAGTGTCTTTTTGGCCGAATTGAATGGTACCCGTGCCTCGTATCCGAAGAAACGAGGTCTTGCCTGTAATGCTTCTCTTTAGAGAGCTGGACCCCGGGATCCAGTACGTTTTGGTATCAAGGCCATAACGTTTTTACTGGTGGTGGTGCTATTACGGGTCCAGGATTGTGGGTTTCCTCAAGGATCCCCAGCTCCTGAAGGTTTAACGGAACCCACCGTGAAGGGTGAAGATTGGGTCTGTTAGAAAACCCTGCAGCGGGAAAGGTAAGTGGAGTTTTCTAAGAAATTTTAAAAACTTTCTTATGATTGTCTCCTTTAAATTTAGTAAGTGTTGTCATGCCTATGTGTCACCACTGGGGACTGTATTGAGCACTTACTGTCTCATGCTTCTCAGAAAGCCCATGTTGTGTCTAGGAAGCAGCAGTTTCTTCTTCCTCCGGCCAAGCAGCAGACCTCCGGTAAGTCTGGGAAAGAGCGCCTCCCTGTGGATCCCATAGGATCAGGAGCCCGAAGGGGGGGGGGGGGGGGGGGCTTAGCACCTGTCGGATTTTTAGCATGTGATTACTGACGGCGGCTATAGCCACCAGCAGTAATCGTGATTCTTCAGGGAAGGCTGCCTGCTGGCAGAAGAAAATAATGCTATGGGAGGGATAGCGTGTTGATGGAGGAATCTAGCAAGTTTCTTTTCTGCTACTATGATCATTGCATCATGTATGGCTTGCCTAACTCTCCATCGCATTAAATGGAGGCTGCAGAGTGCATGGACAGGCCTGGCACAAAAGATTTTGATAAGCAGCTGTACGGCACCAACAAGGACCAGCAGTTGATATCGTTCTGGACTGGGGACAGTTGATGGGTTGGGGTTAAAAAAACAAGTACAAGTGCACCAAAAATACAACAGAACTAAAGTCCTTATACTTACCACCTCCTTAAAACAGCCAAAAATCCACACTACCACATTTGTGCCAGCATCTTCTCCCTGGCCCCTTCCTGGTGTTGGTCTATGGGCATGTTCATTGGCTGGTGTGGGATGATGTAACACCTCGACCTGCACATTTTTGAGGCCAGGGTTACATCACGAGTGCCTCAAGATGTCAGAGGGTGGAAACATAGCAGCATTGGGTAGCACAGTGGCTATAGTGCCTTGAAAAAGTATTCATACCCCTTGACAATTTCAACATTTTGTCATGTTACAACCAAAAACATTAATGTATTTTATTGGGATTTTATAGGATTGACTAAAACAAAGTGGCACATAATTATTGTGAATTGGAAGGAAAATTATAAATGGTTTTCACATTTTTTTTTACAAATAAATATATGAAAAGTGTGGCGTGCATTTGTATTCAGCCCACTATACTCCGATATCCCTAACTAAAATCCCTTCCTTTCACACTAAACAAAGACGGTATGAGGATTGTTGGAGGGGGGATTAATTATGAGGCATTTTCTTACTATCATGGAGGGCACTCCTCTTCTACGGACTCCTAGGCCCCTTTCACACTTGTGCGACTTGGGACTGCAAAGTCGCATGACAAGTCGTATCCCATGATTTAGAATGAGTACCGTTTATATCTGTGCGACTTCAAAGTAGTCCCTGCACTACTTCGGTCCGACTTTGATGAGACACTGCTATATCTATTATCTAGGGATCGGTTTGGTGTCTGAGGGTCCTTGTAAGGAGCCTGCGTATCTTGCATTCCTTTACCAGGGTTTAAACTATAATATCCTATGCATATGATACCCTATGACAGATGCATTAACCCTTAAATGACCCTACGTTTGTCCAAGGACAAGGTACTCTGTATCTGACATTATGGGTAAGTCTTATGCCCCGTACACACGATCGGATTTTCCGACAATAAATGTTGGATGTGAGCTTGTTGGCTGAAAGTCCGACCGGGTGTATGCTCCATCGAACATTTGCTGTCGAACTTTCCACCAACAAATGTTTGATAGCAGGTTCTCAAATTTTCCACCAACAAAATTTTGTTGTCGGAACTTACGATCGTGTGTACACAAGTCCGACGCACAAAAGTTCACGCATGCTCGGAATCAAGCAGAAGGAGCCGTACTGGCTATTGAACTTCCCTTTTCTCGGCTCGTCGTACGTTTTATACGTCACCGCCTTCTCACGTTCGTAATTGTTGGCCATTATTTGTGTGAGCGTGTGTATGCAAGACAAGTTTGAGCCAACATCCTTCGAACAAAAACCCACGGTTTTATTGGCAGAAAGTCTGATCGTGTGTACGGGAAATTACAGTGCCTTGAAAAAGTATTCATACCCCTTGAAATTTTCCACATTTTTTCATGTTACAACCAAAAATGTAAATGTGTATAATTTGACAGAGCTTGAGCTATTTTGTAAAGAAAAATGGGCAAAAATGTCACTCTCTAGATGTGCAAAGCTGGTAGAGACATCCCCAAAAAGTTTTACATCTGTAATTGCAGCGAAAGGCGATTCTACAACGTATTGACTCAGGGGGGCTGAATACAAATGCATGCCACACTTGTCACATATTTATTTGTAGGAAATTTTGAAAACCATTTATCATTTTCCTTCCACTTCACAATTTTGTGCCACTTTGTGTTGGTCTATCACATAAAATCCCAATAAAATACATTTACGTTTTTGGTTGTAACATGACAAAATGTGGAAAAATTTCAAGGGGTATGAATACTTTTTCAAGGCACTGTATATATTAGGCAAACCCCCCCCCCCCCCCTTTATTAACCCCGCCTGGGGACATCTTTACCTGGCCTGTATAGTTATATCCTCTCTGTTTGATCCAAGATACAGACACTGAATAACTTGGAAGACGATTTGCTACTCCCTACACTCTTACCGTGGGGTGCCATGGGTGAAGTTAGTGAACACATAGTTAAAAAGAGGTCAATCCAATGACCTTTGACCTTGCGTATCCTTGCTATGTTTTCCTTTTTTTCTTTTGAAGCAAGGCTCCACTTGCCCTGGTGGCGGGCACCTGTGTTTGTCTGTGTCCCCACATCCATTTTGTGCCCCCACTCTCCATTCCCCTTGAGTTATGTGCCAGCCATACTAGTGATGAGCCATAATAATTATAATTACTGTTTGTTGAAAGTCAATATTATACTTATTGCATATTCTTATCTCACTCGAAGACCTACCTCAAGCTCCTGAAGAAGCGCCTCAGAGCGAAACATGTAGAGCTTCATTTTTCCACACATCTACCTTTACCAGGCCTACCCTGACTTTGACGGCTGCAATTCATCAGCGCACCTATATGGCTATAATAGGGCTGTGTAATGTTTATGTGGATATTTTGAATATTAACATATCGCAAGAGTTTTAATTTGCACTTTGTATTTTAACATAACTGTAATAAAAACAATTTTTAGACATTTTTGTGTATTCTGGTGCCTAAAAAGTCCATTACGGTTCACTTATCAGTTTTGTTAGGGTAAGGAGTGGTTGGGAGCAGTGGCAATGGGGTTGATTTACTAAAGGCAAAAATACTAAAATGCAGTTGCTCCAGAGCTTAGTAAATAAGATAAAGCTTCAGTTTGCAAAAAGTACCCAATCACATGCAAGGTAAAAAAAAAATGCATTTTTGCTTGCACATGATTGGATGATGGAAGTCAGCAGAGCTTCTGCTTATTTACTGAGCTTTGAAGCAACTGCTCTTGCAGAGGGCAACTGCAAAGTGCACAGTCTTTTTGCCTTTAGCAAATCAACCCCCTAATGTGTACTGTTTGCGTCAAACAGAAGTGAGTGGGGAAAAGGAGAGGTTCAGGAGCTCACAGAGGACAAGGACCCAATAAAAATACAGTAAAAACATTCCATTAAAAAATAGAACACATCTATACCATACTTAACATACTGCCTTATTATAGGTATATAGTGGTCATGTCTTTGGTGCTTAAAGCGGAGGTATGCCACAAAAAAAAAATATTTGTTAAAAGCCAGCAGCTGCAGTATGTGCAGCTGCTGGCTTTTAACAATAGGACACTTACCTGTCCTGGAGTCCAGCGATGTCGGCACCCCAGCTGATGTTTCCATCAGCTGTCGGGTGCTGCCACCGCCATTGCGGGTAAGGGAACCCAGCAGTGAAGCCTTACAGCTTCACGCCATAAACCCTACTGCGCATTTGCAAGGCCCCGCTACTCTCCCCTACTGGCCCAGCGACAAGGGAGAGGAGGAGGAGGAAACCCCGGGGTCATGTCACGGGGGCGCGGCCCAGACTCCCGGAAGTGGGAACAGGATACCTGTCCAAGACAGGTATCCTGCCCCCCCCCCTTCCCCCCCGAAAGGTGCCAATTGTGGCACCGGTGGGTGAGAGGAGACAAATGAGCGGAAGTTCCACTTTTGGGTGGAACTCTGCTTTAATACCGAAGTTTATATGGCAATGTATAGTTTTGTTTATGTGTTATGTTTTCTGATCTATATTTGTGTTTATGTGGTATGTATAATGTATATTTTGGTTTATGTGGTATGTATAATGTATGTTTTTATTTATGTGATATGTTTTCTAATGTAGATTGTTGTTTATGTGGTATGTATAATGTCGATTTTTATTTATATGGTATGTTTTGTAATGTATATTTTTGTTTATGTGGTATGTAAAATGTATATTTTTTAGGAAGTGGTATTTATAATGTATATTTGTGTTTATGTGGTACATATAATGTATATTTTTATTTATGTAGTATGTTTTGTAATGTATATTTTTGTGTATGTGGTATGTATAATGTATGTTTTTATTTATGTGGTATGTTTTGTAATGTATATTTTTGTTTGTGTGGCATGTACAATGTAGATTTTTATGTTGTATGTTTTGTAATGTAGATGTTTGTTGTATGTGGAATGTATAATGTATATTTGTGTTTGTGGTATGTATAATGTATATTTTTATTTATGTGGTATGTTTTGTAATGTATATTTTTGTTTATATGGTATGTATAATGTATATTTTTGTGTATGTGGTATAAATAAAAACATAAATGAATGTATATTTGTGTTTGTGGTATGTATAATGTATATTTGTGTTTGTGGTATGTATAATGTATATTTTTATTTATGTGGTATGTTTTGTAATGTATATTTTTGTTTATGTGGTTTGTATAATGTAGATTTGTGTTTATGTGGTATGTATAATGTATGTTTTTGTTTATGTCGTATGTTTTGTAATGTATATTTTTGTTTATGTGGTATGTATAATGTATGTTTTTGTTTATGTTGTATGTTTTGTAATGTATATTTTTGTTTATGTGGTATGTATAATGTATATTTTTGTGTATGTGGTATGTATAATGTATATTTGTGTTTGTGGTATGTATATTTTTATTTATGTGGTATGTTTTATAGTGTATATTTTTGTTTATATGGTCTGTATAATGTAGATTTTTCATTCTCACATGGTAACTTTTGAATAAGCTATGGCTTCTCAACTGTAAGTCACATTGTATATGACCTAATTGTTGTTGATATTCTATACCACGCTTATTACTTACCTCTCACCTTTGCTCACCAAGCTTTAACAGACGTAACGTTTGTAAGCAAAACATAGAACACAGGATCATCGAGTAGGTGGATTATTTTTGAAGAACAAGGATATGGTTTAGTGTCCCTTTAATGACCTGATCAGATGACAATGGCAGCCTATCCAGTCCCCGCTCTGCGGACAGTCCCTTCCCTGCCAGGTGCACATCCTGGTACAACTCCACCACACAGGGGTGCAGCGCCGCGAGCCAAGAGGGGCAAGACGTCATCTCTCCGCCAATCAGAGCCCGGGAGGCGCGGCCTGAGTTTCCTAAGACTGTCAGCACATGTTTAAATGGCAGAAGTTTGGCTGTGTCTGGGAACATTAGAGGACTAGTCCGATCTGGAGTTACAAAGTGCAAGGTGACAGCCGAGGACAGATCAGCACAAAGCCATGCCTCTGAAGGTCTGCATTGTGGGCTCTGGCAACTGGTCAGTATATACAGTATGAGCCTGCTACCTATGGAGAATAATATAGATAAGAATAATAATTCTGTGCAAATGTTATGTACAGTATGAGCCTGCTACCTATGGAGAATAATATATATAAGAATAAAAAATCTGTACAAATGTTATATACAGTGGAACCTGCTGGCTGCTACATAAGGAGTCTGATGATAATAATAATCCTATGTAGATGTTATATACAATGTTACCTGCTGACTGCTAAATGAGGAATCATATGATAATAATCCTATATAGATGTTATATACAATGTTACCTGCTGAATATACTACAGAAGGAGTTAGTAGCTCTTGTAGATATTATATCCAATGTTGTGTGTTGATCAGCAGTCCAGATCTGGTAGAAGGTGCAGGCGCTGTCACTGAGCAGTAGACATTCTATGTGTCCCATGTCAGTGCATGTGATTTGGACAGAACTGCCATTGTTTATTGTTCATTCAGCGACAGCGGGACATAATCCACCCACAATAAAATCCATGCTGTGCTGTTCTTCCATCAGATTCTGTTCTGTGCCGGATCATTGTACACACGGGATATTTACAGTCTACATTTCCTTTTTCATACTCTGAAGTTATGTAAACACTCCATTGTTTACCACCTAACCGATCCCGCTTTGTAACCTTTTATACATTTTAGTTTCCTTTTTGTGCTTTGAGCAAATTATGCAAGGAGACAGGAGCAAAAATCGTTAAAAAAAATTATAATTTTGCAGCACTGAATACAACAGACTGGAAACAGATCGATTGTCGTGCTTTGCATGTCAGCCTAATGCCCCGTACACACAGTCGGATATTCCGATGGAAAAAGTCTGATCGGATTATGTTGTCGGAAAATCCGATCATGTGTGGGCTCTAGCGGGCTTTTTCCGTCGGAATTTCCGCCGGAAAAAATTTGAGAGCAGGATCTCAAATTTTCCAGCAACAAAATCCGATCTGACTTTTTCCGATCGTGTGTAGGGAATTCCGACGGACAAAGTGCCACGCATGCTCAGATGAAATTACAAAACCAAAGCTATTGGCTACTTGCCTTTACGTAGTTCCGTAGTACGCAACGAACGTCACTACGTTCGGAACGATCGGATTTTCTGACAACTTTGTCCGACCGTGTGTATGCAACACCACCAGTTTCGGACAAAATCCGTCGGAAAAAAACGAACGGATTTTGTGGTCGGAATTTCCGACCGTGTGTACGGGGGGCTTAGGGTTCTTGCATGCCAAAAAACGCAATTTTTTTTATGGGTTTTAGCGTATTTTTGTACTGATCCGAATGCAGTCCGGTGTCTTTAATGGTAACAGTGAACTAAGGTTGCCTTAAAAAAAAAAAAACACAAAAATTTGCTTTACTGGTCGGTATTTTATGCGCATACAAATAAGCATGAGCACGCACATGGATCACACCCCCTTGGGTTGTAGATTATAGTATTTGAATATTTGGCATTCTGTGCACTAGAAATTTTATATTATGTATATTATTTTTATTATAGGTACTCATATAGTGCCTTTATATCTGTAAAAATCCCCCACAAAAATATGCTTTACCGGTCAGTATTTATGTGCGTACGCACAAATAAACATGCACATGGATCCGACCTCCCCCTTGGGTTGTAGATTATAGTATCTGAATATTTTGCATTCTGGGAGCTAGAGACTTTATATTATGTATATTTTGTTATTACAAGTTATTACTAGCACCTTCACATCAGTCCCTGGAATTTATAATGTAAGGTACCTAACTCACATCCATACATACTAGGGCCAAATTTACCTACCAACATGTCTTTGGGGTCTGGAAGGAAACCAAAGTACTCAGGCAGAACATGCCAATGCCATGGTTGGGTTTCAAACCAACAGCCCTAGTGCTACCAGGCAGATATGCTAACCACCAAGCCCATATATGTGTTTAAATGCATTCATACATCAGTACCGTGTGTAAGTACCCTTATGCCGCGTACACACAAGCGGATTTTTCATCCAAGATTTTTCCAACGGAATTACACTCAAGCTTGGCTTGCATACACACGGTCACACAAAAGTTTGCTGAACTTTCGACGGTCAAGAACGCGGTGACGTACAACACTACGACGAGCCAAGAAAATTAAGTTCAATGCTTCCGAGCATGCGTCAAATTGTTTCCGAGCATGTTGTAGGAATTTTGCGCGTCGGAATTGGTACAGACGATCGGAATTTCTGATCTAAACTTTTTCCGACCGAAAAATTGAGTACCTGCTCTCAATCTTTTGCTGGCGGGAATTCGGCCAGCAAAAGTCAGATGGAGCATACACACGGTCGCATTTTCCGACCAAAAGCTCTCATCGGTCTTTTGCTGGCCGAGTTTTTTAGTTTTTTAGTGACAATAGATAAGTATGGATCAAAGTTATTTCCCAGCATGATGAAAGATATGTGGATGGGAGATTTATTAATGTAACACATTGCAGTGACATCTACCATATATACTCAAGTATAAGCCGACCCGAATATAAGCCGAGGCACTTAATTTTACCACACAACACTGGGAAAACGTATTGACTTGAGTATAAGCCTAGGGTGAGAAATTTGCAGCTACTGTAAGTGGAAAAGAGGGTCAACAATGCCCATTTGCAGCCTCACTGTGCCCGTTTGCATGCCTCACTGTGCCCATTTGTAGCCATAGGTCCCCCGAACTTCAAACTCTGTAGTTAAGGGTTCCTATATGCCCCCTAGCTGCAGCCAAAATTTGGGGTGCAAACCCAGTGGAACAGCACTACAACATATCCAAAGCTGGGCTTCCTATCACTAAGTGGCCCCAAAGTCGGTTCAGAAAATGTCAAGCACTTTTCTGCAGCAGAGAATTACATTTTCTGAACCGACTTTGGGGCCCGGTGTCTCGGGGACACTTGGTGCTAGGAAGCCCAGCTTTGGATATGTTGTGGTACTGGTTCCACTGGGTTTGCACATAACCATTTTGGGTTCCTAGCACCAAGTGGCCCCCGAGATACGGGGCCCCAAAGTCGATTCGGAAAATGTCATTTTCTGCTGCAGAAAAGCGCTTGACTCGAATATAAGCCGAGGGGGGCACTTTCAGCACAATAAAATGTGCTGAAAAACTCAGCTTATACTCAAGTATATACAGTATGTAAAACCTGCTACATCACTACTAGCACATAAATAAGAATAATGGAGCATTTTAGGAGACACTTTACATTTTGCACAGTGATCATATGCACTTTAGAGCATTTTTACTGTCTCCTACTTCATATTTGGGGAAAGTCTTGTTTCTGAGACTTCCTTGTTACATAAGCCCAACCATTATTATTATACAGAATTTATATAGCACCAACAGTTTACGCAGTGCTTTACAATATAAAAAGGAGACAATACAGTTATAATACAATAAAATACAAGAGGATTTAGAGGGCCCTGCTCAGAAGAGCTTACAATCTAATAGGGTGGGGCAGGTGGTACTAAAGGTTTTAACCATGGCCTTTAACTATTAAGCTTTGGGGGAAAAAAGTAGCATGAACCCACCATTCACCATTCATAGGGCAGCACATTGGATTAGTGGTTAGCACTCCAGTCTTGCAGCACTGGGGTCTCCAGTATGAATACCAACCAGGACACTACCTGCATGGAGTTTGCATGTTCTCCATGTGCTTGCATGATTTATCTCCAAGACTCCTGGTAGAATGATTGGCTGCTGTCCAATGTAAGAGATCTTAGATTGAGAGCCCACAGAGAATGAATGCATGAAAAATGATTGGTAAAACTTTTTCAAACACCTTTTTTCTTTATACTGGCTTTACAAAATGCCAAATGCAAAAACATAGAGGTTTAATCCAATTTCTATTACTGTATAACACTTTTGGCAGTTACCGTATTTATCGGCGTATAACACGCACCTTTTCCCCTTAAAATCGGGGGAAAGTCGTGGGTGCGTGTTATACGCAGATCCCCACTGTCTGTGAGCCGAAAAGAGTGAGCGGCGTCGAAAAATAGCGAGCGCCGCTCGCAGTCCCGCCTCCCTGCTGTTTCTGGAGCGAGCGCTGCCGAAAAAGACAGAGCCGACTGTACTGTGTACTCGGCTCCGCTCAGCTCCGCTCACAGTCCCGCCCAGCAGGGAGGCGGTACTGCGAGCGGAGCCAAGCTGTCGGCTCTGTCTTTTTCGTCAGCGCTCTGTATTTTTCGGCAGCGCTCGCTCGGTCTGTCTCGACGGCGGGAAATTTAAACATGGGCAAGGCTGCAAACGGCGCTGGGCAAGCTGCAAATGACACTGGGCAAGCTGCAAATTACGCTGGGCAAGCTGCAAATTATGCTGGGCAAGCTGCAAATGACGCTGGGCAAGCTGCAAATGACACTGGGCAAGCTGCAAATTACGCTGGGCACGCTGCAAATGATGCTGGGCAAGCTGAAAATGACGCTGGGCAAGCTGCAAATGACAATGAACGTTCTGCAATGATGGACAAGGCTGCAGATGCACACTGATAAGGCTGCATTGATGGGCATTTAAATGTAAGGTTTTTTTCCTTAAACTTCCCTCCTAAACTTGGGGTGCGTGTTATACGCAGATAAATACGGTAATTAGTACATAACTAATAGAGGTGTATATATCAAAGGGGCAGGAAAGGGGGACAGATTTGGGTCACAAAGAGATTGGGGGATATGCTGAATATTTCTATTTTCCATCAGTGGGATGCATGTTCTGTAGGTCAAAAAAAAAAAAATCAGCAATCCTCTTTCTCTGCATACAATTGACTAATGGACTGTACAGCCTCATTTAGTTCTGTATACAAAGCATATAATATGCTGACCCTATGACATCAGTACTTTGAGCCGTCACCCAGAACAAGTATTCGGGTCAGAAAAGTCGGAAGTCTCTGTGTAAGAGGGTCAGTGAGACAGCTGGTATTTTCAGAAGTAGAGAACAACTTTGCCAGCCTTGAAGTTTATCCCCATGACAGGTTTTTATACTAATAAGTTGTCATAATGCTGCAAGCTCCTTTATTGCCTTCAGTGTCCCTATGTCCCTATACAACAGATGGTGGCAGTGAGTGTCCCTGATCCGATGATATCATTAGATCAAAGTTCACCTGAGAACTGTTTTATTATTGATCTGGATATTCTCTACCAATGTTTATGGAAAGCATAGTACACACATGTCCATAGGCCACTGAATATTATCTCAAAGATATCACCGCAGCTCATAACCTCTGTACGATCGTAAATGTGCTTGACAGAGCAAATTCCGTCCTCACACAGGCTATCCTTTTACACGTGCCCTTTGCATGCTAAGAGTAGCTGAACGAGTTTAACGCTTTGTTAATGCAAAAAACAACCGATTCCTTCTGAGAAAGTTTCTTCTTTTCCATTTGTAAAGAGGGGGTCCTAGTCTGCTAAAGAAACCCACATTTTCTCATATTACTTTTACCATTGGAACTGGTGGTTGTTATGAGTTGAAAAGCATCTGGGCACACCTTTTAAGAAATGGGTGGAATAAACTTGAATCAAACAGCCTGGAAAACTGAAAATGTGAACATTATGTTAACATGGATAGGGTTCATCTTTCTTCACCTTCTGCTCTACCATCTGCTATGAGGGGAGATCTAAATTGTTACAGATGGGAAATCTGCTGATGGGGACACCTGTTCTGCTGACAACTGTCAAAAGCGCAACTTCCCCTCGCTTAGGGAAGAGTTCTCTCACCTCCTGTTATATTTCCAGGCAGGGAGTAAAGATAAAAGTCCCAAACAGGAACATAGACAGAAGTTCCAAAACATCTTCACTATCCAAAATTAGAAAACTTTTGGTGGAAACCTGCATACTAGTATTGGTGGATGTTCTAGCTCACACTAGAGCGGCCAGGACCTTGCTTGGCCTGTTACTATTTTATGACAGAAAGGCAATAGTGCTTCAATGGAAATCTTCTACTGCCCCTACTCTTACCTTATGTATATTGCTTGTCAATTCTACAGTTCCCTTATCGACAAATCAACCTAATGCCAAAGTGTGGGATATTTGGGTTGAATCTAATAAGACAGCCATTTAATTGGCATTTCATTACACGTCCACCTCTTACACTGTATGATATTAGCTATTTTGATGATGTTCTGTGTTGTTTTATTCCCCCTCCCCTTTTTTTTATCTTTTATTCCATTTCACTACAAATATACTCCTACTGGACATGGGGACTAGATTGTGCTTCTATGCATTTGTCCTTACTCATGTTATAGTACTCTGAGCAAAGTTTCCGCCCCTTAAGTGTGATTTGTTTTGTACTACTGCGAGCCCAAGGCATGCACGGAAGGCTCTGTTTTGTATATTTTATATAATTCTCAATAAATAGAAGTTATAAAAAAAAAATCAAAAATAGATTTGTATTAGATACCATAGCATTAGAATGTTGGCCCTCTAATGCCCCGTACACACGGTCGGATTTTCCGACGGAAAATGTCCTATCGGACCATGTTGTCGGAAATTCCGACCATGTGTGGGCTCCATCGGACTTTTTCCGTCGGAATTTCCGACGGAAAAAGTTTGAGATCCTGCTCTCAAATTTTTTGACAACAAAGTCCTATCAGACTTTTTCCGATCGTGATCGAATTCCGACGGACAAAGTGCCACGCATGCTCAGATCACATTACAAGACCAAAGCTATTGGCTGCTAGCCTCTACGTAGTCCCATCGTACGCAATGAACGTCACCACGTTCAGAATGATCAGATTTTCTGACAACTTTGTCCGACCGTGTGTATGCAACACAAGTGTCGGACAAAATCCGTCTGAAAAAATCTGACGGATTTTGTGGTCGGAATTTCCGACTGTGTGTACGGGGCATTATGAAACCTTTGGCCAGTGCTTTAAAGGTTATGACCAGACCAAGTGAAGAGGATCTAGTTCCATTAATATACCTAAACATCTGCAATACAATTTAAAGCAGCCATTTTCAAACAGGGTTCCCTGGAGCCCCAGGGTTTCTCCACGGTTGGCTGGGGTTTCTTGAGCTGTGGTTATATGGCCTCCCATCTGGTGCCTTCATAGTTCCAGGTCCAACACCACTTGGCAGAGCCAGTGAAGGTGACATTCTTACCACCACTGCAAGTGGAGCATTTCTCCCACTGATCTCCTACCTTGGTAAGGGGTGCTTTTCCAATGACCCCTGATGGACTAATCTTCAGGGGTTCCCTGAAACCTGAATATTATTTCAGGGGTTCCTCTGAGGTAAAAAGGTTAAGAAAGGCAGATTTAAAGGATCCTTAGCTACAGATAAGACACAATTATAGTTGTGATTCTGGATGTGTCTGTCTCTTATGTACTGTGCATGTTAGCTTGTGTTGATTGCCTCAGTAAGGTTGCCATACATGATGTTACACCTGATTCAACTACACAATGCACGAATTTGGTCATTTTGGGATTTTCTATAGGGAACTATGAAGCACTTTAGACCAATGGAAATTATTATTACATAGATAGGATTTGCAACATGTAAGAGAATCTCTGTGTGTGATGGTCATGATTTTACATAGTATCCACCAAATCACACATTAATATTGCAACAGGTCAGGGGGGATTGAATATGAGTTGGTACCTCCACCAACTAATTCTTGGTGAGACATCTTCTCTATTAAAGCCTTTTACAGCTACCAGATGTCTTGTGACTCATGCAGAAAGAACCTGTTTGATAATTTGCTCACGATGATTAGTGGTCCTGTTTTCCTGTTTTCTCAAGGTTTGTTCTCCGACTGTGGACTTTACTGACAAAAAAACGGAAAATTGTATCCTACTTACCGTAATTTTCCTTTCCTGGTGCCTATCCATGGCAGCATACCTGTGATAGAGCTCCGCCTCAACTCCTCCCTCAGGACTAGTGAATAGCATAAATTAAAGGCACAGTCCCTCCCCCAACATTCTCTGTAATATAGCATACCGAGGATGGGAGCGTATGCTGCCATGGATAGGCACCAGGAAAGGAAAATTACGGTAAGTAGGATACAATTTTACGTTTTCCTGGTGCCTCCATGGCAGCATACCTGTGATAAATAACTAGCTGACAAGGGTGGGATAATACTTGTTAAGTGTTTAATCAGAAAAGGACATTGCAGCCTGGACTGCCCTCCTTCCGAACTCAACAGTTGTGAGAGCTCCTGGATCAATATGGTAGTGCCTCAGAAAAGTATGGCGAGAAGACCAGGTGGCGGCCCTGCAAACCGTCTCCAATGAAACATTAGCCCTTGCTGCCCAAGAGGCTGAGACTGCCCTTGTGGAATGAGAATTCACTCGGGAAGGAGGTTCCATATTCTTCACCCTGTAGGCCTTCTGAATCAGCTTTACGACCCAAGACGCCAGAGTTCTGATGGAAGCTTCTTTCCCTCTGTATTTACCGAAAGGTACCACAAAAAGTCTCTCGGAGTCTCTGAAGGGTCCTGTGGCTTCTAGGTAAGCCCTGAGCACTCTGGAGATGTCTAGCTCGTGACAAGACTCTGAATCTGTATTTGTGAATACTGGTAGTGCCCACGGTTCTGACATGTGGCTTGTGGTAGTGACTTTAGGCGTGAAGCCCTTAAGGGGACGAAGCTCTACTCTGTCTGGGAAAAAGGAGATATGGTCGTCACCTATCCCTAAAGAATGCAGTTCTGAAACTCTTCTGCCGGATGTGATGGCTAGCAGGAAGGCAGTTTTCAGTGATAGGTTCCAGATTGCCACTTGTTCTACTGGAGCAAATGGATGGCCAGATAGGACCTCAAGGACTAGGGACAAATCCCACTTAGGGAACGACCGTCCGACAGGAGGGCGAATTTTTAGTACCCCCCTGAGGAAGGTGACCACCAAAGGATCCTCTGCCCATCTTCTATTTGTTGCTGCAGAAATTGCTGCTACCTGCACTTTGAGAGAACTCAGACCGAGCCCCAGGTCAAGACCTGACTGAAGGAAACCCAAAATATTGGGCGTGGAGGGAAGGATTGGGTCAAAGCCATTATCCGTAGCGAAAGACAAGAATTTGTTCCAGATTCTTGAGTAGATAGCGTTAGTCGCTGGCTTTCTGGCCCTCAGCAGCGTTGAAATAACCTCTGGGGAACATCCTAAGGCTTCAAACCTTCGCCTCTCAACTTCCAAATTCGAAGATCTAATTTCTGTGGGTTCGGATGAACTAGGCTGCCCTGCGACAGAAGTTGAGGGAAAGGGGGGATCCTGATTGGAGGGCTCACGCTGAGACGCATGGCCAGAGGAAACCAGGGTCTCTTTGGCCAATACGGAAGTACCACCAAAACACGTGAACTGATTCCCTGAGGACCCTCAGGAGGAACCTGAATATTAATGGCCGGGGAGGGAAGGCATATGCTGTCGTGAACCTCCAGGAGCACGTCAGGGCATCCACTGCCTCTGCTTGAGTGTGTGGTAGGCGGGAGAAAAATCTGTCCAGCTTTGCATTCTCCGGAGTGGCAAATAGATCTACCTGAGGGGGATCCCACAGGTTGGAGATCTGAAGGAAGACCTGGGGATGGAGGGCCCACTCGTTGATGTCTTGGAAGTTTCTTGATAACGAGTCTGCTTCCGTGTTTAGCTTGCCCGGAAGATACATCGCTCTGAGATCCAGGAGGTTCTTTTCCGCCCAGAGCATGATCGGCTCTACCTCTCTGAGGAGTGATCTGCTGCGCGTGCCTCCCTGCTTCTGCAGATATGCGACAGCCGCCCTGTTGTCCAGGCGTAGGAGTATTCTCCGCCCTCTGATTTGAGATGTCAAAGTAGTCAGTGCCAAGAATGCTGCCCTCATCTCCAAGATGTTGGATACCACTCCCCGGGTAGGACATGACCATCTCCCTTGAATCCTGGTTTCCCCGCAATGGGCCCCCCAGCCTTGCCCGCTTGCATCGGATGTAACCGTGATCCAAGAGAGGGAGCCCAGGTGGTGAGGCTTGGAGAGGTTCTCTGGGATTGTCCACCAGCGCAGACTCCTGCGCATTACTCCCGTCAGCAGGATTGTCTGAGAGAGTCGCTGTTTCTTCCACTGAGCCAGAAAACCTGTCTGAAAGTATCTCAGGTGCCAATGGGTCCAAGGCGTCAGGGGGATGCAGGAGGACATTGTGCCAATAAGACTCAGGCATTGTGATGCCGTCAGATACTGGCTCTGGATGGTCTTGAGCATCCTGCGGATGATGATCCTTGCCTTCAAAGGAGGTAATGACACTGTCCCTTCCTGAGTGTTGAACATCGCACCTAGATAGATCATCTGCTGAGTTGGTGTTAGTTGACTTTTGTCCACATTTATCAGCCATCCCAGTCTTCTTAGGGACTGTAGAAGGATCTCCCGGTGATGTACCAACTGCTCCGGACTGCTGGCTAGCAGGAGGATGTCGTCTAGATAGTGGTATATCCTCAGGCCCTTCTCCCGTAGGGGGGCCAGAGCGGATATCAATATTTTGGTGAATACTCTGGGAGAGGTGCACAGCCCAAAGGGTAGGGCTTGAAACTGTAGGTGGGTTTGCCCCACTGCAAACTTTAGATATTTCTGGAATGCAGGAAGAACTGGAACATGCAGGTATGCATCCTGTAGGTCGACCGAGATCATCCAATCCATCGGCTGGACTGCTTGGATAATTGTTTGCAGGGACTCCATCTTGAAGCTTTCGGTGCTGATGTACAAATTGAGCTTCTTCAGGTCTATCACTGGCCTCCAGCCGCCGGTCTTCTTGGGCACTAGGAACAGGGTAGAGTAGAAGCCTGTGAAGCGCTCTGACAAGGGAACCGGTACAGCCGCCTCCTGAAGCTGGAGGGATGTTATGAACTGTATTAGGGCCTGCGCCCTTGACGGAGAGGACGGAATCTCGGTTCTCTTGAAGGATACTCCAAAAGTGTCCCCACTGGATTGTTGATAAAACCCAGGGGTCCTGGCAATGGGTAGCCCAGACTGGGACAAAGGACTTTAGTCTGGCTCCTACCGATGGTTTCTGGACTAATCTGGCGTCAAAAGGACTGCTTCTGCTCCTGTGGAGTCCTAAGGGTTTTATTTTTCCTACTCAAAAAAGATGCTTGGGTGCCTCTCCAGGGCCTTCTGTTGTCTCTAAAGTGCCTTGACTGTCTGAAGTCCCTGGCGTTCGACTGGCGGAACCTAGACGGACCTCCTCTGGGTCCTCGCACCCTTTTGTCCTGGGGGAGCATACCGGATTTCCCCCCTGTCACCCTGGAGATAGCCTTATCCAATTTGTCTCCAAATAGTGCTTTCCCATCGAATGGGATCTTACACCAATTTTGCTTGGAAGCGAGATCAGCTGTCCAGGGCTTCAGCCACAAGGCTCTCTTTGCCATCACAGAATGTAGCATAGACCGGGCTGAGCACCTGATGGTGTCGATGGCCGCTTCTCCGACGAAATCTGCCGATAGTCTAAGCTCCTCCAAGGCTTTTATTATGTCTTCCTTGGGGACCTCTTGTCGTAAGGCCGTCTCGATGTTGTCTGTCCAGGTCCTGATGGCGTTTGACACGGAAGTGAGGGCAATGGCCGGTTTACAGGCGGCTCCTGCGGCCAAGTAGCTCCTCTTAAGCTCCAGATCGATACGCCTATCTAGAGGGTCTTTAAAGGAAGCGGAATCCTCCATTGGGAGGGTGACATTCTTTGCTAAACGTACCACGGCCGCGTCTACTACCGGCATGGAGTTCAGCGACTGCGTTTCAGCCTCTGGTAAAGGGTAAAGCTTATTGAGCCGGCCCACGGAAAGCTTCTTGTCGGTTTTTAACCACTCATTTTGAATGACTTCCGTGATCTCACCCATCAGAGGGAAGAGAATCTGCCTCCTTTTGAGGAATGGGAAGTAACTCCTGGATCTTTGAGGTGGTTCCTCTGCCTCCTCCCAGGTGATCGCAGTCTTGACTGCTTGGATGAATGGTGGGACCAGGGCATAGCTGAACCCAGACGGCTCTGATTCCTCTGAAGAGTCCCCTGAGGGGTCTTCAGGTGGTAATTTCTCGGCCAGCCGTGACGGCGGCGGGGGGGTACTGACTGCCGAAGGACCGGGGGCTTCATGATCCGTCTCCCCTGCCTGTGTCCGCGGGACTGGCTGAGCGGGGACTAAGGCTGCTAGCTCAGAGAATGAGTCCTTCATTGTCCGCTTAAGCAGATCCACGACCTGTTGACTCTCGAGCTCGCGGTTGGCCGCGTAGTCCCTGAAGCAGTCTTTACAGACCAGTTTGTCCGGTAGTGGCGTAGCCCCACATGTCCAGCACTTCTTCTTTGCGCAACTTCTAGGGGAAGGAGACCGGTCTCGTCTTCTGGATCTTGACCGCTCTGATTCGTGGCGTGAGGACCGGGACCCATGATGAGAAGAACGGGACCTGCGGTCTGGGCTGTCATCATTGTCGCTGTGTCTTGACGATTTTCTGGTGCTCTTGGAGTGGGCAGGGCTACGATGCAAGGAATCTATGTTAGATTCATGCAGTGCACTTTTTTTTTTTTTTTTTACTTACGTACAGTTGGTCTCATACCTAATGGAAGTATGAGGATCTTTGTTACGGGACGAATGACTCATTGCGCGGTTGGACAGAAGGATCAGCTGCGGAAATATAGTAAGATAGGAGAAGAGAGAGAAAGAAAGGGGGAAAAAAAAAAAGACTATGTAGATTTTAGCGAATACACGAATACATACATGTGACATATACTTGCATACATGAGCCTATAGACCTGCATACACCTATGCTCATCCTGCCCCCCCTTCCCCCCCTTCGTTTTTTTTTTTTTGGAATCTCTATGTATGCCCCCCAAAAAAAAGGTGTATTATATATACATATGTATCTGCTGCTATTATCGAGAAAAACGTCAATATTACTATAATTTGATGTTTCCTACCAAGAGCAGGGCCGTACGAGGCTTGCAGGTCACGGCTGAGGCAATACTGACAGCCATGACCCTGCTGGTAGCCCTTAAATACAAAAGGAGGTGGATGGGCTAATCCCAAAGCACCTCCTACCTAAACAAAATCAAGTAAGGGCAAACTGGAACTTTTTTCCAGTACCCAAAATGGCCGCCGGGTGTTCAGGCAACTGCGCATGTGCAGTAGCTACCGGCGCCGAGGGCTCCATACGGAGCCCTCGCCAGTCGGTATTCCCTCACCGCCCTGGAACGTGCATGCGTCCGTATGGCAGTGAGGACGCCGACCGCGGGGGGACCTGTCAGGGGAGAAAATAAAGAGCGTACCCGCGGCCCCCCCATAAAGACGTATATGGTGACACGCTTTCCTCCCCTGTAAAAGGGGAGAGTAAATACACACAAGGAAGAAACAACAAGGTAAATCAATATGGAGGGAAGGGAGAGAGAGAGAGCGAAAGGAAGAAGGGGAAGAGGGGGAAAAGAGAGAGAGAGAGAAAAAATAAAGACAACTGGCCTGAAGCTGTGAGCTGATCCTCCTGCGACTCGCTGCGCATTCATCGTAGATAGTGGCAGACTGCGTTCCTGTGAGGAAACTCTGCAAGAAGACCCCACAGATCCACAGAGGGGTTCCCAGTCTTATTAGTGCATTGAGCGACCCAAGAACAGGGACTTCGCACGGGAAAGGCTAAACCCGGCGGACGCTGCCGAAGGCAGAGGTATGGACGTACTGCTACTCTTCACCAGCACAAGAGGTATGAGGAAAAAAAGGAGAATGTTGGGGAGGGACTGTGCCTTTAATTTATGCTATTCACTAGTCCTGAGGGAGGAGTCGAGGCGGAGCTCTATCACAGGTATGCTGCCATGGAGGCACCAGGAAAGTTGATTAGCAATGATTAGTCTAAGCTTGGCTCTACATGACTTGAGTTTTGTGATAATGAGGTATTCCAGGGTCAATAGATAAGGAATGATGAGCATTTGGCCAAGAAGTCAATCTGAACTGTTCATTTTAAAGATTATTGAGCATTTTTGAAGTCTAAAGCAGGCCATAGATGATGCAATTTTCTTTTCTGCAACCACGGATGTGGGGAGCCATCCCTGCCGGGAGAACACAGTGATTATTATTATTATCACTAGCAGATATAGCCTCTGGCAATAATCACATGTAAAAATACAATGCTAGTTGTGCTCAAGCCAATTGATGGATCGGCTTAGACAATGCCGGATTTAGACCTTGGTGGGGCCAGGACACTTCAAGATCGGGGTCTCTTGAACAAAGAAATGTAATTATATAACAAATAAAAAAGTGCACTGAAATGAATGATAAACAAAATATCTTCGAAAAAAATATGTTAGGTTCTGAAGATAACACTTGTCTGATTTTTTTCCTCAATATTATTGACTGTTATGCCCCGTACACACGGTCGGATTTTCCGACGGAAAATGTTCGATTTGAGCTTTTTGTTGGAAATTCTGACCGTGTAGTCTCCATCGGACATTTTCCATCGCAATTTCCGCCACACAAAATTTGAGAACTGGTTCTCAAATTTTCCGACAACAAAATCCGTTGTCGTAAATTCCAATTGTGTGTACACAATTCCGACGCACAAGTTCACGCATGCTCAGAATCAAGCAGAAGAGCAGCACTGGCTATTGAACTTAATTTTTCTCGGCTCGTCATACGTGTTGTACGTCACTGCGTTCTTGACGTTCGGAATTTCCGACAAGATTTGTGTGACCGTGTGTATGCAAGACAAGTTTGAGCTAACGTCCATCTGAAAAAATCCATGGATTTTGTTGTAGGAATGTCCGATTGTGTGTACAGGGCATAAGACTACACACTAAGCATCTGCAAAATCTTTAACTAACTCATCAACTGTATCACCATGAGGAAACATCCAGGAGGACATCCATTCGGCACAGAGCACCTAAGCCCAGTACAGGTTGCTGAACAACCTTTCTCCCAAACAACTAGTAACCATCATGCTCAAATATATTCTAACAGCTACATTACCACCTGGAAAGGTATCAGCAGACCCTTCATCGTGTAATAAAACTGCTTGTTGAGATGGAGGGAGACATGACCGGTGTTCTGTCAAGAAGTGCCCCCCATGCGCAGGACAGACCCGCACTTCAGCTGATTTGCCGATCAGCTGGAGTGACATGACCAGGGTGCAAGCGCACATCGTAGGAGGCATCTCTCGATGGGAGATACCATTTCACGGCCACAATTGAAACCTATACAAACAGCGGGGGGGACACCGTAGTTCTCACATTGTGCCTCGCTGTTGCCAGGCGGCTTTACAGTGTGCCGATGGTCCATTTTTGTCTGTGTTGCAGGGCGGGTTTGCTGTGTTGAACGGCTGGTTTTGTCTGTGTGAAAGGGCAGCTTGCAACACAGACAAAACCAGCTCTTCAACACAGCCACAAGCTTCCCTCCAGCAGCAGCGATGCACAATCCGAGAACTACAGTCCCCCCCACTGTTTGTATAGGTTTAAATTGTGCCTGTGAAATGGTATCTCCCATCAAGAGATAGCTCCTACGATGTGCGAATGCGCCATGGTTACGTCAGCCCAGCTGATCGGCAAATCAGCTGTTGTGCTGTTCCGTACGACGCATGCACAGTACATACCGGGCACTATTCGATGAGGGGCACTTCTTGACAGAACATCGGAGCTGCAAACTGGACAATTCCCTTTAACAAACATAGTACTGAAGTCTAGTTAAAGTTTATTTTTTTATAATGGATGTCTGGGCCCCTTTCTGGCAGGGGGCCCAGGGGAATTGCCCCGTACAAATCTGGCACTGGACTTAGGTAGATTCGAACCATCTATGGCCGACTTAAGTAAATGATTTAAAGCTGAACTCCAGCCTTACTTTGAGTTTTGCACAGACATACAGGCTCTGTTCCTCTACTGAAATTGCCTACTTGTGAGCATCTCACAGTGTACATTAGAAGCTGCAGAAAGTCAGATAGAGCTCACCTCATCTTCCTGGCTGGAGGATGTCCAGCATCATCAAGCTCTTTCTGGATTTTAGGATTTTTAGAGGAGTAGCATCACAAGTAAATGTTACCTACAGCGGCCTACATGCAAATGTAGTCTGCCTCTGAAAATCCGCTCCTCCAGGCTGACATCTGCCCATCAAGACGTTTAAATATTTGCATAACTCCAGTACATTGTGTGCATCAGGGTTAGGGCTGTTGAGAGGAATACTGAAGCAGGGTGCTGCAATATTTTTGGGAAACTTCAAAAAGCACTCTGTTGGACCTTCTACCAGCCATGATCTTTCTATAATGCACAGTGAAACCTTGGTTTACGAGTAACGCAGTTAACAAGTGTTTTGAAAGACGAGCAACTTTTTTTTTTTAATTCGAGTTTGCGAGTGTTGTCTCGCAAAACGAGCAGAATTCAAGCTAATGGGGTGTGCAGTATGACATTTGGCCAGAGGCGCGGGGGCGCCGGGGACACTTGGAATGGTTCGGAGCCGTTCGGAAATACTCGGAAATACTTGGAAACACTTGGAAATACTCCATTCCCGAGTGTTTCCGAGGCTTTCCGAGTTCAGCCGAGCTGTCTCCGAGTATTTCTGAGGCTCACCAGCGCCCCCCCCCACCTCTGGCCACATGCGGTATTGCATGTAATTGAAGTCAATGCGGAACTAATTATCTTAGTTTCCATTGACTTCTATGGGGAAACTCGCTTTGATATGTGAGTGCTTTGGATTACAAGCATTCTCCTGGAACAGATTATGCTCGTAATCCAAGGTTCCACTGTATAGAGATGGTAACGTCATTGGGTTTAAAGAAACCAAAATTTAAATATTTATGAATGTCAGCAGCATGTTGGTTGGGGAGGGTGGGAAGCAAAATAAAGGCAGATTCAACTTTTGCTTCAAAGTCCTTTCTCTTTGCAAATACATTGACACGAAGAATGTGTTGAAATAAAAAAAGAACATGGGCAGTGAGTTCAGGAGTTTGGTAAACATTGCAAGAATAGACCGAGCAGTTATTTAATGTTGACATTCCGCCATCAGTGTTCTAGGATTATCCTACTGTTGGATACTTGTTCAGCTGCCAAACATGTGATTTTGTGGCCACTGCGCTATTAAACTAAAGTGTAGCAGATGCCTGGACACAAATAGATTAAATAGATTGTTTCCTGCAAAATAGATATGCATGAAGGGCCATTAAATGAATTCTAGCAAATGAATATGGAGGTATTGTAAACAGCAATCACCCAGTCTAGCCACTTTCAGACCCGACCAATTTGCAGCCAAAGGACCAGGCCCCTTTTTGCGATTCGGCACTGCGTCGCTTTAACTGACAAAGTCGTGCGACGTGGCTCCCAAACAAAATTGACGTCCTTTGTTTCCCACAAATAGAGCTTTCTTTTGGTGGTATTTGATCGCCCCTGCGGTTTTTATTTTTTGCGCTATAAACAAAAAAGAGCGACAATTTTGAAAAAAATGCATTATTTTTTATTTTTTGCTATAATAAATATCCCCCAAAAATATATAAAAAAACATATTTTTTCCTTAGTTTAGGCCGATACGTATTCTTCTACATATTTTTGGTAAAAAAAAACGCAATAAGCGATTATTGATTGGTTTGCGCAGAAGTTATAGCGTTTACAAGATAGGGGATAGTTTTATAGCATTTTTATTAATAATTTTCTTTTATTAGTAATGGCGGCAATCAGCGATTTTTATTGTGACTGCGACATTATGGCGGACACATCGGACATTTTTGACACATTTTTGGGACCATTGTCATTTATACAGCAATCAATGCTATTTAAATGCATTGGTTCCTGTATAAATGACACTGGCAGTGAAGGGGTTAACCACAAGGGGGCAGTGTAGGAGTTAAGTATGCCTAGGGGTGTGTTTCTTACTGTGGGGGGGTGTGGCTGTCAGCTAGTGAATGCTGATCTCTGCTCCAATCACAGGGAGCAGAGATCGGCGTCACTAGTTGCTAGGCAGAACGGGAAGATGCTGTGTACTTCCGCATCTCCCCGCTCAGCCTTCCCGTGAGACGATCGCGGGTGTCCCCGTGGCAATCGAGTCCGTGGGACCCGCGACCGGCCTCACGGGGGTCCCGACCGGCGCGGGAGCGCGCCGCTCCCAGCGCGCTCCCGATGGCATGGCAGGCATTAAGGAGGGACTTATATATATGCCCTCCTGCCTGTACGGGCCATTCTGCCGACGTATATCGTCATGCGCCGGTCGGGAACCGGCTAGGAGCGGTTTCTAATGTAAGGTAGAAAATGAAACTGAGAATATGAGTGGTTTTCATGGTCAACACCTACATGAACTTTCCTCCACATCTTTTAGGCTTCATTCACAGTGGCGTACTAAAGCGTACATGTATGTGAGCGCCATGTTTGCGTGCTCGGGATGCACGGGTGTTCCATGCATCCTCACACAGGAAGTCCCAGTTAGGACATAGCAGCTGCAAGGACATAGCTCCTCCAAATTTGACATCTGTGTGGGTGTATGTCCCCAAACGTATACTGTCTGAATTCTGGGACCCGCACACACACATAGTTCTGTGTGAATGAAGTCTAAATGAGCTCCATTCATGTTAGTGATGGATACCATACACTTCTCAGTACAAGCTTTGCTTCATCTGACAGAACACTAAACAGCCAAATTGTAGATTAGCATATATTAAAACTGGACCAATACGGGTAAATGTTTGCTCTGATTTATGGTAGGATGGGAGACTACACTGTGGCCCCCGACCTACCACAACTTGTCGTGATTTATATACACCGATCAGCCATAACTTTACAACCACTGACTGGTAAATGAATAACACTGGTTATCTTGTTACAATGGCATCTTAAAGTCCATGGCATATATTAGGCTGCAAGTAAACATGTCCCTGAAGTTGATGTGTTGAAAGCCAAGAAAAAATGGGCATCAAAGTTTGTTGTGTATGGGGCTGTGTAGCCGCAGACCAGTCAGGGTGCTCATACCGACCCGTGTCCACAACCAAATGTGCCTACAATGAACACAGTGAGCATCAGGACCGGACCACAAATGCAGTGTGATGCTTTCGGCAATGTTCTGCTGGGAAACCATAGATCCTGCCATGTATATGGATGGTACTTTGACACATATCACCTACCTAAACATTGTCGCTGGCCAAGTACCTCCTTTCATGGAAAGTGGCCTCCTTCAGCAGGATAATGTACTCTGCCACACTTGGTTCAAGAATGGTTTGAGGAACACAACAGCGAGTTTTAGGTGTTGACTTCTCCATATCTCAATTCAATCAAGCATCTATGGAATGTGCTGAAAAACAAGTCCGATCCATGGCGGTCCCACCTCTTACAGGACTTAAAGGATTTGCTACCTATGGCTTGGTGCCAGATACCACAGCATACCTTCAAGACCCTCTGCCTCACCCACAAATGCACACATGGAGACGCTCCTCAATACCTACTCGAGAAAATAAAACACTATACACCCAATCGCAGACTTCGATCATCTAACCAAAACCTCCTCCTCATTCCCAAATCCCGCTACAAATCAGAGGGGGGACGGAGATTTGCTGTCCAAGGACCACGGCTATGGAACGCTCTACTGACCTACATCCGAATGGAAGAAAACCATCTGGCCTTCAGGAAAAAACTCAAGACCTACCTCTTCTAAGAAGCTTGACAACAAAGCATGAATACAGCGCCTTGAGGCGATTCAGTTCGCATTGTAGCGCTATACAAATCATTCATTCATTCATTCAGAGGTCTAGTGGTGTCCATGCCTTGAGGGGTTAGGGCTCTTTTGGCAGCAAAAGGGGGACCTACTCAATATTAGCATACTTTCAGAGGTCTGGTGGTGTCCATGCCTTGAGGGGTTAGGGCTCTTTTGCCAGCAAAAGGGGGACCTACTCAATATTAGATGGGTGGTCATAAAAATTATGGCTAATCTGTGTATATATATTGGATCATATTATTTTCTATCAGAAAATGTGATAAAAGATGACTTATCTTGTATTTTTCTTCTTTAGTTTATGTATTGTTCACCAGCAGAACAGTTTAAACATACCTGTATATATACAGTACATTCATATGATTTTCCTGCTTAGCTTGCTTTGTTGAAGGTGATTTGACCTTTAACACACTTGGCCTATACACTGTAAAAGCTAAACCTGTACAGTCTTGTGCATTATCTCAAGCAGCCTTTTTAGTTTTAAACGTGTTTATTATGTTTTCATAAGTTTAATCAACAGATATACAGTAATATCATATGTGGAAATAGAATATTTGACGGAATAGAAAATAATAGAAATTAAGTTTCATTAGTAATAAACATTAAAATAAGCTATAAGGTAAAAAAATTGTAGACGATACAAAGTTACTTGTAACATATATGACTGAAATTAGGATACTTCTTATTTCAGGAATGAGTATGGAGAATAGAAATAATTCAACAGAATATTGTACCTATGGTTTTGAGTGAAGAGCCGGGTCGTTAAAATATGTATGAGATGGTGCATTAGGAGTGTTACAGGGCAATGGAGAGAAATAGGTACGTTTTCCAGGGCCAAGTTCCTGCAAATTGGCTTGGCATTATCTGGAAATATGAGTAATATTTTAGATTATCCCGAAAGACTCCTATTAGAGTAAAAATAACTAGTGTAGAGAGAAGGGAAAGCTTAAATCAAGCAGCCTTTTTCAACCCTTTAACTTGTACTGTATGAACCCTTCAAAAAACTTTCTGGGTTCAGAGTACCCCTGCTAATATTACTACATCTACAGATCACAGTATATTAGTGTAATGGTCATTGAGAAGAATGCTCTTTACACTTGTAGTCACTGGGAATCAGATAGCTAAAAATGTAATTGTTCTCAGTAGTTACTCATCTGATAGGCTGAAGTTGCTCATTGCTCAAGGAACACCTAATAACCTCTAGAGCAGTGGTCTCCAAACTGCAGCCCGGGGCGGGATGCGGCCCTTGGCTTGCTTTTATCCAGCCCTTGGGGCATTATTCCCTCCACTGTCAGCAACAGTGGGGCATAGTTCCTGCCACTGACACTGACATTGGGGCACTATTCCTCCCACCGACACCAATGATGGCGCACTAGTCCTCCCATTCAGGGGTCAAGTCCTGGGGAAAAAAGTGTGAGAACTTCCACCCAAGATCCACTCCCCCACCAAAAAAAATAAAAATGATACGCTCATATGCATATATATTTCACAGAAAATACAGTGACTGCAAATGCGACATGCTACAGGAGATGACCAGACTGCGAATGCGACATACTACAGGAGATGACCAGACTGCAAATGCGACATACTACAGGAGATTACCAGACTGCGAATGCGACTACAGAAGATTACCAAGTAGCCAGTTTTGATATTTAAACTTTCAGCAATGCACAGCTATATAGGGGGGTTAACAACATTGTCAGGGAGGGTTTAGTAACAGTGAGTCTATAGGCAGAAAGACCTACCTGGCCTGACTCCCGCTCTCAGAGGTCCGGAGGCGGAGCTTTCTGCGGTAGGGATGGGGCTTACGGCGATAGGGGCGGGGCTTACATCGGCAGGGGCGGGAATATTCGTAGTCCAGGAGAGGAGATCTCAGTGCTCCGAGGCACATACAGACTACATGGGGCAGAGCAGGGTCAGAGCATCAGTGGAACTCCCTGCCCCGCCCCTCCCTGCTGACAGAGCCTCCCTCAGCTTAAGCCGAGCCCAACAGCTGGCTATCTGCTAGAACACCGGTGCCGTGATCCAGCAGGCTGGGGGCTATATTAGTCTATATTTCATGCGGAGGGAGGCTTTTTGCTGCCCCTTCCCCCCATGGCACTTGCCATGGCTGCCATACCTTAGATACGCCACTGGCTCGGGCGGCTCTAGTCCTGCGAAGGGAACGGCGCTACTGCTCTGAAAAAAGTGCAGGGACGCTGTTCCCACGCGTTCCCGCAGGACTCAAACCCTGCTCCTATTGATACCAATAATGGTGCACTATTCCTCCTACTGATACCAATGATGCTGCGCTATTCCTTGCACTGATACCAACGATGGGGCACTATTCCTCCCATTCATACCAACGATGGGGCACTATTCCTCCCATTCATACCAATGATGGGGCACTATTCCTCCCATTCATACCAATGATGGGGCATTATTACTCCCCCTAAAACCAATCATGGGGCATTGTTTTCTCCTGCAGACCCCTGCTCTAGAGGAACCCTAGTTGAAAAAGGCAATAGAAGCAGTTATATGACAAAGACATGTTTTCCTGAGGTTGTAGAACTTTGGATGGTACATACAGTTCATTTCTTCTACCTGGTATGATGAGGATACACAAGTTAGTGCAAACGCCATATACAGTATATCTTTACGTTGAAGTCAATCCTTGGGTGTTACCTGTATATGTACATTACCGCCAATCTTTGCAAGTTGCACAATAACAGTACAGTTTCATTTGGCCTAAGGAGTCTGGGAATGTCTTAGCATGTCTCAGCATCCTGTTTAATGAAATCTGCCAGCTTAAGGGTTCTGACTATAGAATAATTCACCGTCCGATGATTTGATCTAATTAATGCATGATTCTAACGTACTCTTTTTCTCTCTACAGGGGATCCGCCATTGCAAAAATAGTGGGCGAAAATGCTGCAAAGCTGCCTCAGTTTGATAATGTGGTGAACATGTGGGTGTTTGAAGAATTAATAGGAGGGAAAAAACTGACAGAGATCATCAACACAGATCACGAAAATGTCAAGTACTTGCCTGGACACAAGCTGCCTGCCAATGTGGTACGTGGGCCGTTTTCTCCTGTATTGTAGATTTCTTCAGGAATTGGGTTTGTGTGACTCAGCCTGCCATGTAATAATCAGGAACTTCCAGTTACTAGGCAGGCAGCTTCCACCCTCCAGAGGATTTTCACAGTTTTTGGTTTGTAGTGCAAAACAGTAAGAAAAAAAGAAATGAAGCGCCATACCACTCTTTAATACTCCACATATAATTTTATTCCAACAAGGGTCAAAGGGACTAAAAACTGCTTATCGGATGTCATTAGGGACCAATGCTAAGGCACTATTGTGCTGTTAAGTAATGAATCCCTTTAACGTGGAAGGGGCCCTTTATAGCTGCCGAAAAAACATTTATAAATTGTAAATTGCCCTTCTTTAACCACTTTCAGACCGAACCAATTTGCAGCCAAAGGACCAGGCCCCTTTTTGCGATTCGGCACTGCGTCGCTTTAACTGACATTTACGCAGTCGTGCGATATGGCTCCCAAACAAAATTGACGTCCTTTTTTTCCCACAAATAGAGCTTTCTTTTGGTGGTATTTGATCGCCCCTGCGGTTTTAATTTTTTGCGCTATAAACAAAAAAGAGCGTAAATTTTGAAAAAAAACGCATTCTTTTTTATTTTTTGCTATAATAAATATCCCCCAAAAATATATAAAAAAAATTTTTTTCCTCAGTTTAGGTCGATACGTATTCTTCTACATATTTTTGGTAAAAAAAATCACAATAAGCGATTATTGATTGGTTTGCGCAGAAGTTATAGCGTTTATAAGATAGGGAATAGTTTTATAGCATTATTATTAATAATTTTATTTTTATTAGTAATGGCGGCGATCAGCGATTTTTATTGTGACTGCTACATTATGGCGGACACATCGGACATTTTTGACACATTTTTGGGACCATTGTCATTTTATACGGCAATCAATGCTATTTAAATGCATTGATTCCTGTGTAAATGACACTGGCAGTGAAGGGGTTAACCACTAGGTGGCCGTGTAGGGGTTAAGTATGCCTAGAGGTGTGTTTCTTACTGTGGGGGGGTGTGGCTGTCAGCTAGTGAATGCTGATCTCTGCTCCAATCACAGGGAGCAGAGATCGGCGTCACTAGTTGCTAGGCAGAACAGGGAGATGCTGTTTATTTCCGCATCTCCCCGTTCAGCCTTCCGTGAGACGATCGCAGGTGTCCCCTCGCCCGATGGCACGGCGGCATCTTAAAGGGGACGTATATATACGCCCTTATGCCTGTCCGTGCCATTCTGTCGACGTATATTGTCGTGCGCCGGTCGAGAAGCGGATAAACTTATCTATGAGCTTAGAAATAAATCGCAGCTGTTTGATAAAATTTGGGGACCCTGAGTTGCAACTTCTCATACTCTTGTTCTTCTGAAACCAGGACCTTCATGATTGACCTTGCATATCATTTTTGCTCCTTCTATTGCCCCTGAAGATAGATGGCATGATACCGCAGAACATGTTTTGTCAATATACTTGGTTCTTCTGGAATAAGGCATGAGAAATCGTTTTGTCTGTTATATATTTGTTTATTGCTCTTTCATTGTATCTCTATATACAGATCGAAATCAATATTATTATTATTACAGGATTTATATAGCGCCAACAGTTTACGCAGCGCTTTACAATATAAAAGGGAGACAATACAGTTATAATACAATAAAATACAAGAGGATTAAGGGGGCCCTGCTCAGAAGAGCTTATAATCTAATAGGGTGGGGCAGGTGGTACAAAAGGTTGTAACTGTGGGGAATGAGCTGATGGAAGTGGTAGGAGATTAGTTGGAGACCTGATAGGTTTCCCTGAAGAGATGAGTTTTCAGGGATCGCCTGAAGGTAGCAAGAGTAGGAGATAGCCGGACAGGTTGAAGTAGCGAGTTCCAGAGGATGGGAGAGGGTCTGGAGAAATCCTGCAGACGAGCATGGGAGGAGGAAACAAGAGAGCTTGACAGTAGGAGGTCTTGACAGGAGCGGAGAGGACGGTTTGGGATATGTTTGGAGACAAAATTGGTGATGTAGCTTGGGGCAGAGTTGTGGATGGCTTTGTAAGTTGTGGTTAGTATTTTGAATTTAATTTGCTGGGTAATCGGGAGGAAGTGTGGGGATTGGAGGAGAGGGTTGGCAGACACTGAACGGTTGGTAAGGTGGATAAGAATAACATATATTTAAAAAAAGAGGGACCCAGCACCCACTATTTAGAGTTTACCACTAGACCTAGTACCACCAGTTCAATCTTAAACTATACTATCAAAAATAATACTGTTATTCTTGTTTTGTTACTGTATATTGGCCAAATGTTGAGGCAATGTTCAATATCAACTGCATTCATGTATCAAAAAAAATAAAATAAAATAAGATGGACAATTAAAGGAGCAGGTCAAGGAAAAACAGGGAAATCTTTATATCAAAAAAATATTGCTTCCTCAAGGTCGTTGAAAAATAAGATATGCCAAATAACATTGGATATATAGCAATATAAATACATACCATATACAGTAAACCCCCCTCCATCGCTGGGGTTATGTTCCGGACCCACCCGCGAAAAGTGAAAAACCGCGAAATAGAAAGACCCTATTTAAATACACCCTAGGCATGTTTTGTTAATTTTTTAATAGCATTTAAAGGTCTTTAAACACACTTTTATGCAATAGAAACACATTAAAGATAGAGAGAGAGATCAAGAGGATTTTTAAAACACAAAAATATTGTCTTAACAGTACAGTATACTGTACAGTACAGTAAAAAATAGAGTACATAACTGCGAAAATGGCGAAATATTACCACAATATCAGAATAACAGGTCCTAATTAAAATACCGCGATATACTGGGACCGCAATAACTGAACCGCAATATAGCGGGGGTTTACTGTATAGCGTAACAATAAATAAATATAAAATATCAAGTATGTACATAAGAACCTAGGAATACAGAACATGAAGTTTAATGGCATCCCAGTCTTCGTCCATAGGGTTCACTATTGAGTTGGCCCAGCCTTTGCAGCTATAACAGCTTCAACTCTTCTGGGAAAGGCTGTCTACAAGGTTTAGGAGTGTGTCTATGGGATTGTTTGACCAGTCCTAAAGAAGCACATTTGTGTGGTCAGGCACTGATGTTGGACGAGAAGGCCTGGCTTGCAGTCTTCGCTCTAATTCATCCCACAGGTTTTCAATTGGGTTGAGGTCAGGACTCTGTGCAGGCCAGTCAAGTTCCTCCTCCCCAAACTCGCTCATCCATGTCTTTATGGACCTTGCTTTGTGCACTGGTGCGCAGTCATGTTGGAACAGGAAGGGGCCATCGCCAAACTGTTCCCACAAAGTTGGGAGCATGAAATTGTCCAAAACGTCTTGGTATGCTGACGCCTTGCAGTCACGTGACCTCATAGACAAGTTTTACAAAAATCTGTTTAGAAAACAATTTATTAGAAAACATATGCAGGGAGTCTCAGAGCAATGGGGAAGCAACATTTAACAGGTGGCTTGTTGTGTAGCCTTTCCTACCAAACCCAGTATTCTAATTGTGTTTTTTAACATATGAATTTACTTCTTCACATATGTCAGAGCCTTTGTATACCTTAGCAGGGACTATATAGGTTTTTATGGAACTTGTTGGTAATTCTATGGAGGTTGCCACTGATGACGTTTCCCTCACTGCCACTGATGACGTTTCCCTGGTGACGTTTCTCTGGTGATGTTTCCCTTTGAAAATGCTAACTCCCTGGCTGTCATGCTGATCTATTTGTTTCAGTCCTTTGCATCATTGACCTGTACCCAATATGCAGGTTAATATAAAGTGGTTATGTAGAGAAAATGGACTTTAATGGCACGGCACTACTCAAACAATAGTTAAAATACAAAAAGTTTTATTTAGTATGCAAAACATAATATAATGTTGTCAATAAGCTTCAACAGTATCTTTCACCATACAGAAATTCCTAACTGGTAACCACATCCCTCATCACTAGAATATGGCTCCCAAGGTAATTTGTCACAAAAGTAGTCATGGGGATATGTCCCCAATTTCCTAATACCTAAGGGTGACTGCTGTGTGGGGCGATGATGTCCAGTTTGTGGTTCGGCTCGACATGTTTCGCGACAACCGCGCTTCTTCAGGAAGTTCAGAGTTAAAAATTAAATTTTGAAATGATATACAATGTACTAATAAGGCAGATGGAAAGGTGGGGGGGGGGGGGGGGGGACAAGGACGCAGCCAGGCAGGGGCCCCTCAGTTCCCAGCGGTGGATGTGGGGCATACATAAATTACAAAGATGTCTCAAAGGTAAGAGGAGAAGTAGACTATGAGGCCAGGTATTTCCACACACAGAATGGAATCCTTAAAAGACATAAGTACTAGTGTAGTAAGGTCAATGAAGGGGTATACTATTGCAAAGGATTCTCAATAGCATACCGTTCATAGGTTTCGCTCAGCACTTAAATCCAGAACATCATTTGAGGTAAACACCTCTTTATTAGCCCATATCCGCTTTAGGGGAACCTTCCCCTGAAATGGTGAAGAGGATAGAATGCTTCCACCTGCTAGAAGACCTGGACACCGTTATGCAGGTTAGAAGCTTTGGCTTCATTTTGAAGTCTTTCTCATCCATGTTATATGTGGCCACCCATCCCAATAATGAGCCGGAGGTGAGTTGCAGTAGGAGAGAGGGGTCAGTAGGAGAGAGGTGAGTTGCAGTAGGAAAGAGGTGAGTTGCAGTAGGAGAGCGGGGTCAGTAGGAGAGAGGTGAGTTGCAGTAGGAGAGAGGGGTCAGTAGGAGAGAGGTGAGTTGCAGTAGGAGAGAGGGGTCAGTAGGAGAGAGGTGAGTTGTAGTAGGAGAGAGGGGTCAGTAGGAGAGAGGTGAGTTGTAGTAGGAGAGAGGGGTCAGTAGGAGAGAGGTGAGTTGCAGTAGGAGAGAGGGGTCAGTAGGAGAGAGGGGTCAGTAGGAGAGAGGTGTGTTGCAGTAGGAGAGAGGGGTCAGTAGGAGAGAGGTGAGTTGTAGTAGGAGAGAGGGGTCAGTAGGAGAGAGGTGAGTTGCAGTAGGAGAGAGGGGTCAGTAGGAGAGAGGTGAGTTGCAGTAGGAGAGAGGGGTCAGTAGGAGAGAGGGGTCAGTAGGAGAGAGGTGTGTTGCAGTAGGAGAGAGGGGTCAGTAGGAGAGAGGTGAGTTGTAGTAGGAGAGAGGGGTCAGTAGGAGAGAGGTGAGTTTCTGTAGGAGAGAGGGGTCAGTAGGAGAGAGGTGAGTTGCAGTAGGAGAGAGGGGTCAGTAGGAGAGAGGTGAGTTGCAGTAGGAGAGAAGGGTCAGTAGGAGAGAGGTGAGTTGCAGTAGGAGAGAGGGGTCAGTAGGAGAGAGGGGTCAGTAGGAGAGAGGTGTGTTGCAGTAGGAGAGAGGGGTCAGTAGGAGAGAGGTGAGTTGTAGTAGGAGAGAGGGGTCAGTAGGAGAGAGGTGAGTTTCTGTAGGAGAGAGGGGTCAGTAGGAGAGAGGTGAGTTGCAGTAGGAGAGAGGGGTCAGTAGGAGAGAGGTGAGTTGTAGTAGGAGAGAGGGGTCAGTAGGAGAGAGGTGAGTTTCTGTAGGAGAGAGGGGTCAGTAGGAGAGAGGTGAGTTTCTGTAGGAGAGAGGGGTCAGTAGGAGAGAGGTGAGTTGCAGTAGGAGAGAGGGGTCAGTAGGAGAGAGGTGAGTTGCAGTAGGAGAGAGGGGTCAGTAGGAGAGAGGTGAGTTGCAGTAGGAGAGAGGTGAGTTGCAGTAGGAGAGAGGGGTCAGTAGGAGAGAGGTGAGTTGCAGTAGGAGAGAGGGGTCAGTAGGAGAGAGGTGAGTTTCTGTAGGAGAGAGGGGTCAGTAGGAGAGAGGTGAGTTGCAGTAGGAGAGAGGGGTCAGTAGGAGAGAGGTGAGTTGCAGTAGGAGAGAGGGGTCAGTAGGAGAGAGGTGAGTTTCTGTAGGAGAGAGGGGTCAGTAGGAGAGAGGTGAGTTGCAGTAGGAGAGAGGGGTCAGTAGGAGAGAGGTGAGTTGCAGTAGGAGAGAAGGGTCAGTAGGAGAGAGGTGAGTTGCAGTAGGAGAGAGGGGTCAGTAGGAGAGAGGAGTCAGTAGGAGAGAGGTGTGTTGCAGTAGGAGAGAGGGGTCAGTAGGAGAGAGGTGAGTTGTAGTAGGAGAGAGGGGTCAGTAGGAGAGAGGTGAGTTGCAGTAGGAGAGAGGGGTCAGTAGGAGAGAGGTGAGTTGCAGTAGGAGAGAGGGGTCAGTAGGAGAGAGGTGAGTTGTAGTAGGAGAGAGGGGTCAGTAGGAGAGAGGTGAGTTTCTGTAGGAGAGAGGGGTCAGTAGGAGAGAGGTGAGTTTCTGTAGGAGAGAGGGGTCAGTAGGAGAGAGGTGAGTTGCAGTAGGAGAGAGGGGTCAGTAGGAGAGAGGTGAGTTGCAGTAGGAGAGAGGGGTCAGTAGGAGAGAGGTGAGTTGCAGTAGGAGAGAGGGGTCAGTAGGAGAGAGGTGAGTTGCAGTAGGAGAGAGGGGTCAGTAGGAGAGAGGTGAGTTGCAGTAGGAGAGAGGTGAGTTGCAGTAGGAGAGAGGGGTCAGTAGGAGAGAGGTGAGTTGCAGTAGGAGAGAGGGGTCAGTAGGAGAGAGGTGAGTTGCAGTAGGAGAGAGGGGTCAGTAGGAGAGAGGGGTCAGTAGGAGAGAGGGGGCAATTTTTTAGATCTGTATAATAGATCACCATGCATTCTGAAGCTCTCTGGGCATTTATAAAGATCACTAAAGGAAACCTGAAGTGCAAATCTATGGGGGTTCCCACTGATGATGTTTGCCTTTGAAAATGCTATAACTCCCTGGCTGTCATGCTGATCTTTTTGCTTCAATCCTCGGCATCATTGACCTGTAGCCAGTATGCAGGTTAGAAGCTTTGGCTTAATTTTGGGACTTTCCTGATTTGCACGATTGTTCCAGGTCAATGTTTTAAAAAGTATTAAAGCCAGATAGGGGAGCAACAAGCATTTTTTTAGGACAACAAAGCCTTCAAATTTCTCACTGTACAGGTTTCTTACAAAGGCATGCATAGTGTCTTCAGTTTATTCATGTTGTCATTAAATTCACATTTAGTAAATGACAAGTTTAAAAAAAGTGTAGGATTCAGTTTTGGGTTTGTTGCTCCACTGCGCTAATGTAATATGAATACAACGCTGTATTTATCAGAATAGTTGGTCCCTGCTATACATGTATTATTTATCCTTCTTTTTTTATAGATAAAAGAATCAAATACACACCCTGTTGTGCTTAAAAGACATGCATGTAGGCTGTGTGCAGGGAAACTCTTGACATTAACCTTAGGTCCGTAGGTGGTATACTTAAGGCAGAGCCATTAGGTATTGCTGGATATAAGTAGTTATTACAAGCCGGCTGGGAACATACAGGTGGGAGTTTAATGCAGATGTAATGTAATAATACCTCCTACAGAATAATAGCCTTCTCCATCCTCCAGCTCATTTACATGATGTATAAAAGTCTCCAGCGGCTGGCAGATAATGTAATGTATTATGTGAGAACATTTCACTTTCCCCGGTTCCTCTTGCTCCATGAATATCTCCAAAACTGTTTACACAGATGCCATGCACCGTCTCATTGGGTTACATAATCGCCTCCTGACGAGGAGCGGGGAGCCACGTTATGACCAAGAGCCTCCTTTCAAGCCGCTCTGAGAGATTATCAAAACTAACAAGGCTATATGATTGCTCAATAATGCAACACGACCTTTGCCCTGCATACATAAAGCCTATTTATCAATTAGAAGGCCGCTTTCTGCTCGGGGGAAATTGTGCAGCAGACAAGGGGCATGAAAATATGATTGATCGATGCAGATACAAGTGTGCGGTCATTTGTCAGTGTTGACCTTTGAGGGGAAGGTGCACAGCACCTCTCTGAGGGAAGATGGACATGGAGGAACATGTCTACCTATGTGTTCTCATTACAATGTGTTCACTGGAACATTCTCTCAGCAGTGACTTTCAGTCACACTTGACTTTGGGCCTCAACAGGCCTCAGTGTACATGTATTGTATGGCAGAACTAAGAGACCAAGTATGCCGTGACAAGTGACTTACCAGTAGCTGGACCTCTACCCTCTCTATGTGGGATTGGGTACATGAAGGACTTCCACTCATTATCACCTGTTAGCCTGTTTACAAAATAATACTAAAGCCAGCCATAGACGGTTCAAATTTCAGCCGGTTAAGCAGAACCTGTCTGAGATTCGAACCATGTATGGGTAGGCTGAATGTACCCAAGTTTATTCATCGACTCGGGTGCAACCAGCATGTCAGATTTTACATGCGATTATTGCTAGGGGCTATGACAGTGTTCTCCCAGCAGGAATGGCTCTCGCTGCCGGGAGAACGCTCCTCGTGAGGGATTCCCCCCGTTAACACTGTCTGTGTGGATGGGGAAATCTAGCGATTTTCTTTCCTGCAACGCGTGGTTGCAGGAACGAAAATCATTCTGTCTTTACCTGGCCTTATTCGTCATCTCTCCCGTCTTATGTATTACTTTTTTTTGGTGAATGGGTACCCCATACTCATTCACATAGGGCCAGGATCTTCCAGATTCCGATAAGACCCCTGCCCGCAGACCCCCACAAGCACCTCCCAGGGTTGTGGAGAAGAGGCCCTTGTCCCCATCAACACGGGGACAAGGTGCTTTGGAGTGGGAGGGAGGGGCAGAGCCCCCTGCCCCAAAACACCCACCCAGGGCATACAGTCTGGTATGGTTCAGGGGGGGGGGTGCTTGCTCGTCCCCTCCCTTTCCTGACCTGGTGGGCTGCATGCTCGGATAAAGGTCTGGTATGGATTGGGGGGGGGGGGCACACCATTTTTTTTGGCCTGGGGTTCTCCTTAAAATCCAAAGGGCCTGGTATTCATTGGGGTGGGGCACACTGTTTTTTTTTTTTTTTATACTTCTGAATTGCCAGCATGTTTTTATTACATTCAGCTGTCAGGAGTCATCCGTTGTTAAGGATGCGGGGGCCGGCTTCCCAGCCTTTAGCAACCAGCTCAATGCAATAAATAAATTATCACATTAACCTCCCTGGCGGTATTCCAGAGTGTGGCTCGGGGTGGATTTTCAGTACCAAAAGCGGTAACCCCGAGCCAGACTTGGGATTGCATCGCAGGATCCAGGAAGAGGTTACTTACCTTGACCCCAGAATCCTGCGATGTCTCCCTGCTGTGTATGCGAGCCGTGTCCTCCGCCGGATCTATCACAGTGCTGAGCTCTGCTCCCTGCGAGCGTCGCAGCGCATGGGGACGGAGCACGGCGCCAAATTCAAAAAGTGAAAAACACATAACACATACAGTACACTGTAACCTTACAGATTACAATACTGTATCACATTATTTCACATCCCTTTTGTCCCTAGTGCTTTGTCCAGTGCCCTGCATGTAGTTTTATATTATAAATACTGTTCATTCTGCCTGGAAACTGAAGAATGTCCATAGCAACCAAAAAGCGTCCCTTTACGTCAAAAGCAGTTTTAGACCAGCTAGAAAACAGCGATAATAAATTAGAATCACTTGCAGAATTGAGCGATAGTGATTTGTGGGGATATTCGTCATCAAACACTGAAAGTAATGACAGCGACAATTCTGAAACTGAGCAAATTTCGGTGATTTTGATTTGATTACACTATTGAATAATTTTTATTATTATTATATTACTATTTGTTATATTTATTTATAGTTTTTTTATTATATTATAATTTATGATTTTGTGTTTCAAACTTTATCATACCCGGGATGTCTACTAGACTCTTGTTTGGACAGTTTTAAGTGAGTAAATCCTAAGAATTACAGGCCTACAATATAAAACGCCAAATTTCCATGCAAAATAATTGTAATGCTTTCAGCATAAAAAATCTGACATAATCATACCGCCAGGGAGGTTAAATAATGCGGTAATTACCGCTAAAACGAACAAATTTAAAACAAGATTTTAATCGGATTTACCGCAAGTGTTATTTTACCACATTCTTTTGCCCGTTATTTAACTCTTATCCCGTGTACACACGATCGGAATTCTCATCGGAAAAAGCTCTGATGGTTTTCCCAACGGAATTCCAACGGAATTTCGCTCAAACTGTCTTGCCTACACACCAAATTCCGACCGTCAAGAATGCGGTGACGTAAAACACTACAACGAGCTGAGAAAAAATGAAGTTCAATGCTTCCGAGCATGTGTCGAATTGTTTCCGAGCATGCGCAGGAATTTTGCGCGTCAGAATTGCTACAGACGATCGGAATTACCGATAGAATCCTTTTCTGTCGGAAAAATTGAGAACATGCTCTCAATTTTTTTGCTGGCGGAAATTCGGCCAGCAAAATTCCGATGGAGCTACACACGGTCGCATTTTCCGATGAAAAGCTCTTATCGGTCTTTTTCTGGCCAGAATTCCGATCGTGTGCACGCGGCATAAGTGAATTGAACTTTTTGTGACCTGTTCAAAGGCCAGTTGTTTTGGCCTTTTTCCTGTTTATAACATAAATTATTGAATTTATGAATTATTGAAAAAAATGGTTCCTGGAATTTGTCATACCAAAAACTTTTTCATCTAGAAGCCCAGGATCACCTGCCAGACAAGTTTGTAAAAGCAAAGAAAATTCTTTATTTTCCGAAAGATAAATAAATAATAGCTTACTTCAGCATGGGAACAAACTGAATAGTCCATCCACCTCTAGTATGAATCAAACTTTTTGGCTTACAGCCAGCAAAACCTTGTCCCTTAACAGGATCTAAAGTCCCCGCCTGCCCCAGGGGTCCAAAGGAAGGTCACAAAAGTCCAGCAGGGTCTCAATAGTTAACATAGTGTACACACCGCTCAGGCAAGTAATGAGCTGCTGACCATTGCAGGTGCTTGCCTCCCGGCTCATCATGTTAAAATGCAGATAAAGGGAATCAGAGCCATTAGAATTCTTTATTTGTCACCATGCCAGACAAAAGACAGGAACAATGTTGATGCGTTTCACGCGGACAATTCATGCTTACTTACGGGGTCTCAATAGCCCAAACACTACACAGCTCCTTTCACTAGCATGTTTTACTCCACACCTGCTGACTGCTTCCTGCCCTTTTCAATCCTCTCTTGCTGGTTGGTTAACCCTTTTGGGACCGAAGTATCCATAATCAGGGTTGGAGACTCTTCCCACCCAAAATCTTGACGAGCCTCCAAATTCCAGGTCACATATGAGGAATTAAAGGAGAAGTCCAGCCTGAGCTCGTTTGGCATTGTTTCTTCTATGGGTCACAGGAGTGCAATTAGTTTTGAACTCCACGGGAGCGTGCCTGCGGCTCGATGTTCACCAGTGGCCCGCTATTGCAGTGTGGAGAGGTAAAACGGGGAGATGCCTATGTAAACAAGGCATTTCCTTGTTCTGCCTAGTCACATGACAGGGATCTACTGCTCTCTGTCTTCGGTAGCAGTGACCGCTGTCATGTCAGTGGAAGCCCATCCCCCCCACAGTTAGAACACCTCCCTAGGACACACTTAACAACTTGATCGCCCACTAGTGTTAAACCCCTTCCCTGCCAGTGTCATTTACACAATAATCTCATCGCTGTATAAATGACAATGGTCCCAAAATGGTGTCAAAAGTGCCGATGTGTCCGCCATAATGTTGCAGTCACGATAAAAGTTGTAGATCGCCACCTTTACTAATAAAAAATAATAATAATAAAAATGCTATAAATCTATCCCCTATTTTGTAGATGCTATAACTTTTGCGCAAACCAATCAATATATGCTTATTGCGATTTTTTTTTACCAAAAATATGTAGAAGAATACATATCGCCCTAAACTGAGAAAAAAAATACTTTTTTATATATTTTTGGGGGATATTTATTATAGCAACAAGTAAAAAATATAGCATTTTTTTTTTAATTGTTGTTCTTTTTTTGTTTAAAGTGCAAAAAATGTAAATCGTAGAGGTGATAAAATACCACCAAAAGAAAGCTCTATTTGTGGGGAAAAAAAGGACGTCAATTTTGTTTGGGTGCAACGTTGCACGACCGCGCAATTGTCAGTTAAAGCGATGCAGTGCCGAATCGCAAAAAGTGCTCTGGTCAGGAAGGGGGGTAAATCCTTCCGGGGCTGAAGTGGTTGAATACCACCAAAAGAAAGCTCTATTTGTGTAAAGAAAAAGATAAAAAAAATAATTTGGGTACAGTGTTGCATGACCGTGCAATTGTCATTCAAAGTGCGACAGCGCTGAAAGCTAAAAAATGGCCTAGGCAGGAAGGGGGTGAAAGTGCCCGGTATTGAGGTGGTTAGTGTCCCAAAAGGACAAACTCTCTCTAATTGTCTTGATCACCAATGTTACACTGAATAAACATGACAGTAAATTCAAATTTTTGAGTTACCAGCAAAACAGGAAGGCCCCTTTCACACTGGGGCGGTGAGCCGCGGTGACGGTAAAGCAGCGCTATATTTAGCGCTGCTTTACCGTCGTTTTCACCGCGGTTTTCGGCCGCTCGCGGTGCGGTTTTACCCCCCGCGAGCGGCCGAAAAAGGGTTAAACATCCCCCGCAGAGCGCCGCCGTAGCCGCGGTATTGCCGCGGTAACCGCGGTATTGCCGCGGTTTTACCGCGGTCTCCCATTGTAATCAATGGGAAGGAGCGGTATAGGAGCGGTGAACACACCGCTCCTATCCCGCTCCAAAGATGCTGCTAGCAGGACTTTTTTTGTCATCCTGCTAGCGCACCGCTCCAGTGTGAAAGCCCGCCGGCTTTCACACTGGAGTGAATGGGGCTGGATTTTTTCATGCGGTGAACAGGCGCTATTTTTAGCGATGCACCGCATGAAAAACGCCCCGGTGTGAAAGGGGCCGAATAGAAGGGAAATCTTCCTATGGGGACGTTTGTTCCCAAGACAACTGTCTAAGGCCAGCCATACACGGAGCAAATTTAAACCCGTGGTTGCAGGAAGGAAATTCCCTCTATTCCCTCATCAACACAGACAGCGCTGACAGGTGAATCCTTCCTGTCGGGCCATTGAATTCTCCCGGCAGGCGGGGGAAGCCGCCCAGCTGAGGGAAGTCAGTGATTATCGCTAGCGGCTATAGCGATAATCACAAGAGAATCTGGCAGGCTGATTCAATCGATAAAACTTGGTACATTCAGCCTACCCATTAACGGCTCTAATTTCGGCCAGTTTCTGCTGAACCAGCTAAGATTCGAACTGTGTATGGCCAGCCTAAGAAGGGATACCCCACACTTTGAAAATATATCCTCTTACTACCTACAGAGTCTACAGGAAAGGAAGTGATGGTAAATCCCCCTGATGAGACAATAGGGTCGATTTACTAAAGGCCGTGCACTCTGCAAAAGCTTAGTAAATGAGGGGAAGCTCTGTTGACCAATCATCCAAATTAATGTGCAAGCAAATGTAATTGTTATTTTTTTATTTATTGTTTATTGTTTGCAAAGTGAAGCTTCTTCTTATTTACAAAGCTCTGGCGCAACTGCGCTTGCAGAGTGCACTGGCTATTTGCCTTGAGCAAATCCACCCCACTGCTGGCAAAAAAAGCAACAACCTGGCGGCTGTTATAATCCTCCCCTACTCTATCCAAAATTAATATTTTTTCTTTTGCTTTAGATATAGGACATTTTGGCTGTAGTTCAAGGATTGTTCATTTTTTACCCAAACAAAAGGTGTTGTGTCCTATGAAATAATCATGTCTGTGTCCTCCTGTTTACTACTTCTGTTTAGCTCTGTCCTTGACTGGGCCAACAATCAGACCCCATTTACAGTTATTTGCTGTCATTGAGAATCCATGAGAAATTCCAGGCCAGCCCAAACAGTTCTGTCGATAAAATAAAATAAACTTTCAGTGCATGTTATACTCTACTCCATAAAGCTCCAATGCCACGGGGCCTGCCGGCTTCCTTTGTGCAGCCTAATGTGCCATGGGCTAGGTCCGCCATCTCTGCCGGGTACTATAAGTGTAGCCTGGTCAGAAAGGGGGGTACAGAGAGCAGTGCAGGAGCGAGTAAAGTGGTAAGGTTACATTTAGCCCCCACTGCACACCAATGCCATGGGGAAAGGGAGTTGGGAGTTAAAAACACTGCACTGACAAGCAAAGCAATGGGAAGGGGGGTCATGTGTATTAAAAAAGCACTACCACTTTCAAGAATCCTTAACCCTACAAGCTTAACCTTACCGTCAGATCCTAACTGACTATTATTTTCTTATGATCCTGATACCTGTGAGATGGAGAATCCTACATTTATTCTTCTGTCAAATGTCCCTAACCCCAATCTATATACCTGATACCATCTCACCTGCACTTTCAATGTAGACACTTAACCAATATATCTTAGATTATTGATGCTCATAAATAGCAGTCCTTGCTCCATTCCCCTCCTATTGCCCCACTCCCCCTTTATCTTCCGAAGCCTACAACATCCTTCTTAAACCTACCCCCCCCTATTCTCAAGTATCTTCTTCTTCCACCCCATCCCTTTTATCCTCCCGTTGGGCTCCTCAGCCTTATATTACCCTTATTTTTCATACGTACTGTTATACATCGGCCCTTATCATCCCGAGAATAAAAATACAGGAATGCCGTAATATAGCACGACAACCCAATAACAAATAAATTATTGTAACTCTTAAAGAGGAGTTGCCCTGGAAAAAAAGTCAGCTACAAATACTGCAGCTGCTGACTTTTAATAATCGGACACTTACCTGTCCCAGGGTCCAGCGATGCAGGGGATCGAAGCCCCGCTCGTCCCCCCCCTCCGTTCGGCGGCGCCGGCATTGTAACTGTGGGCACCGGCTGTGGCTTCACAGCCGGGCACCCACTGCGCATGCGCGAGCGGCGCTGCGCGCCATGATTGGCCACTCAGTCATCTGGGACCTGTCACGTGTCCCAGATGACTGACAGGAGGGAGGGCAGAGCTAAGCCCTTCCTGCCCCGAGGGGTAGTGATGTCACTTAGCCTGGGCACTGAAGGAGGCAGACTACGAGGGACCCCCTAGCAACAGGCATTTAGAGGTGAGTTAAATTTTTTTTGTTTTCCAAATGTTTTTTTTTTTTATTTTTTAATGATTTTTAATCATCTTTTTTGGGGGGGCACCACTTTAATACTTAGATCAGGAGCTTGTTTGTATTACATACCTAATCCTACCTTCTACGATTAATATATTCCTTTGAAATCTCAATATTTACGTGTTTATGTAATAATTGCTGTCATTTTCTTGCATTAATGTATTCCCCTCTCCCCTTGGCGCTTCAAGACATTTTTTGTACCCTGTCATGTTCTTATTATTCACGGATACGTTATACCCTTGATTTCACATCTGTGATATTCTTTACTATAATTTTGGGTTAAAGCTCAATAAAATTCTTGGAAAAGAAATCCCCCCAAAAAAAAAAAATGCCACTGACCACTAATGGACGAAAGAGGGTTAAATTACACTGCCATTAAGCATCAATGTTGGGGGGAAAGAGGGTTAATACCACTGCCACCAACGCTGCGGGTTACAACCCATTTGCTTTGAATATGCTGCCTAACTTAACTCAATGTACCTCAATGCACCACTATTGCGTGGCCCTTGAGAAGTGTTAGGGGCCGCACCTGGGGATCCAAGCTGACCATTACTGTCCCAAAGCCTTATTCATTTGTGCTCAAGACCAGAGATGAACAGCTTGGGGTGCATTAGATACTATCAGTGGAATCTGGGAATTGTAGTTCATTAGAGCAGCCTTTTTCAAAGAGGGTGCCCAGGCACCCTGGAGTGCCTTAAGATTTTTTCAGGAGTGCATTGGCAAAATGCCTAATGCTTAAAAATTGCATACAAGCCGGCAGGTGGAAGAAGCCTGCCTTTTAGTTACACAATGTTTTCATTGTACACCATTACAACCTTCTAGCTGCCAGCCTTCTAACGACCAATTACATCAGTTGATAGGGAGGATGTCAGTTGCTTGCATATCATCCTTGTTTGACCCTCTCTTGCCTCTCCATCAGCTTTGGGGTCTCATTAGCTCAGTGATAGAGAAAATCTGAGGGAGAAGAGAAGCACTAGAATACTAGTCAGTACAAGTTTGCAAAAGTGTATTTGCTCTGGAAGAAAAAATCACCTCTAACATCGGTTGTCCTACATGTACTGAAGTTGCTGCATTATGTAAAACTATTTATATAGTAGAAGAGATTGTCCATAATTTTAAAGGGTGCCTTGACTGGAAAAAGGTTGTGAAACACTGCCTTAGAGAACCACAGGAGAACTAAATCTGGCCATACACTGTTAAAATGTATTTGTTTCCTGCTGATTCTGATGAAATTCGGTCCATGTGGGGGGCTGAGAATGGGAATTTGGGGGGGGGGGGGGGGGGGTTAAAAAATAATTTGGGTTATGGAGGGAAATGAAAATGAACTACAAATAGGGGAAGTAGGTGGAATACTAGAAGGTACTAGTTGTATCTTGGCCAGGTCTTGGGATAGCGTCATCCTAGGTTCAGGCATAAAAGTACGGGAGGTGGAATCTAGAGGGAGGTCTTTACCTCGTTTTTGACCTCTCAGCCCTATCTTTCTAGAGATAGAGGGAATAGAATGTATTGATTTATCTTGTGTTGTACATACATAGAAATGTAATGTTACGCATTGGAAAGACTGTTCATTTTAAGTTTTTGTTAAAAAAAATTGTTAAAATGAATAGAAAAATAAAGAAATTATAAAAAAATTAATTTGGTCCATGGGTGGCCCTGTTGGCACCACTTTGCTCAATAAACTTTGATCTGAAGGACAAAGGAGTAGGCAATAAATTGTTGGCCAAACCGTGAGTTCAACATATCAGACACAGTCACTGTTTAGCCATTCTGACAGCTGGAGGCGCCAGCTGTCAAAATTCAATAGCCGGCAATTGGAGCAAATGTAAGCTTTCTCTGTCCTGTTTAAGTATGCCTTATCAATAAGCATGATGTAATAGAAGGGAGGGCACAAACACAATTTTGAAGGTTTCAGGTACTGTAAATTTTCTTTTCACCCATTGTAAGGAAGGTGATATTTTGTGATTCCAGTTATTCCCCCGTAAAGGTTTATATCATTCTTTGGTGTGTTTCTTTCCTCAGGTGGCAGTGCCGGAATTACTGGACGCAGCAGCCGGGGCTGATATCTTCATCTTTGTTGTTCCCCATCAGTTCATTGGGAAATTATGTGATCAGCTGAAATCTCATATAAAGAAAGGAGCGTTTGGTGTTTCTCTCATAAAGGTGAGTGACCGTTCCCAGATCTGTGTGGTGTGATATCATTATATCAAATAATTATATTGAGCCTCTGGAGAGTCTATATAACATATGAAACATTTCTTTAAGGTTTAGTTTCATTTCAAAGATGTTTTCTAGCTGTAGACCACAGCAGGGTCACATTTACTTCACAATCCCTGAAACACTTCAGTAGGAGTATTTCATCAGGCAAACAGCATTGTGCAAACTGCAGACCTAAAGCCTAACCCAATGGATAAGAGTAATGCCTCGTACACACAATCAGATTTTCCGACGGGAAATGTTGGATGTGAGCTTGTTGGTGGTAAGCTCCATCGGACAATTGTTGTCGGACTTTCCGCCAACAAATGTTGGCTAGCATGTTCTCAAATTTTCCGCCAACAAAGGTCTGTTGTCGGACTTTCTGATTGTGTGTACACAAGTCCATCGGACAAAAGTCCAAAGTACAAACACGCATGCTCGGAATCAAGGACGAGCCGGAAGTGCTCGGTCTTGTAAAACTAGCGTTCGTAATGGAGATATCACATGACTATAGAACTTCCTTTTTATCGGCTCGCCATACGTCTTGTACGCCACAACGTTCGTAATTGTTGGCCAACATTTGTGTGACCGTGTGTATGCAAGACAAGTTTGAGCCAACACCCTTCGAACAAGAATCCACGGTTTTGTTGTCGGAAAGTCCGATCGTGTGTACAAGGCATAAGAGTTTCGGTCTGCAGCCCCATTGAGAAAACTCCCCCCTCACTTCCTGTTCCTTTGACACTCATACAAGAACTGTTGGGGGGCAGTTGTAATTAGGACAGGAATAATAGTAAAAGAGCGGAAAACTGGACTGTTTGGTGTCTAGCCATTTATGGTGGAAGGTGCATGGAGATTAGTAGCTCTTTGGTCCCTGGGACCCTTTAGAGTGGTCCCTGTGCAATCATGGTAAAGGATTCAGGAATAAAAGCGCCACTGGTAAAAGTCCAGAATACATTTTTTTGCAGCGCAATATGCTAAGCCAATGTGTTTCAGGGGCCATAGGGGTCCCACTTCTTTAGAGAGTTAGGGCTCGTTCACACCATACATGCATAAAAACTGATGGGAAAACCACACAGATTTTATTTGCAGAGACATCTGTTTTCGTGCTAGTTTCAGTGAGTTTATGTATGTTGACATCAGTTTTCATGCGCGTCAGTTATCTACCCTGTTCACAGCAATGTTGATGTCATGTCAGTTTTTTTCTGTGCAGAGAACTGCATACACGTTGCAGATTCTTGCGCAGAAAAAATCTGCACGTGATACCAGTGTTGTGGTATGATCAGTGCACATAGAGAGCAATTGTTTCATTTGTTCCCTTGCAGAAAGCGTGCAAAAAAAAAAAACTGACCTATCTGCACCATGATGTGAATGATGCCTTATGCCCCGTACACACGTTCGGACTTTGTCCGCCGGACCTAGTCCGGCGGGACTTCCCCACACACGCCCGGACTTCCGAGCGTGTGACTTGCCCACACACGCCCGGACTTCTCCGGGACTTTTGAAAATGAACGGACTTGTCCACACACGGAGCAGTCCGTTCATTAAGAACGTAACTGCAGGTAGACGGGGCTAGCGAAGGCAGTGAATGCCGCCGCGCTAGCCCCGTCACCTGGCATGGATTTAAATGGAATCCCCACGCCGAAAAAACGGCGTGGGGGTCCCCCCCAAATCCATCTCAGACCCTTATCCGAGCACGCAGCCCGGCAGGCCAGGAAAGGGGTGGGGACGAGCGAGCGCCCCCCCCCTCCTGAGCCATACCAGGCCGCGTGCCCTCAACCTGGGGGGTGCCCTGGGGAAAGGGGGCCGGCCCCCCCCCCCCCCCCCCCCCCCCCCCCCCCCCCCCCCCCCCCCCCCCCCCCCCCCCCCCCCCCCCCCCCCCCCCCCCCCCCCCCCCCCCCCCCCCCCCCCCCCCCCCCCCCCCCCCCCCCCCCCCCCCCCACCCCAAAGCACCTTGTCCCCATGTTGATGAGGACAAGGGCCTCTTCCCGACAACCCCGGCCGTTGGTTGTCAGGGTCTGTGGGCGGGGGCTTATGGGAATCTGGGAGCCCCCTTTTATAAGGGGGCCCTCAGATCCCGGCCCCCCACCCTATGTGAATGAGTATGGGGTACGATGTACCCCTACCCATTCACCTAAGGTGTAAAATGTAAAGTAAAAAAAACACACAATTTTGAAAAAAATATTTTATTGCACTGCTCCGGGGGTCTTCTTCCGTCTTGGGGGTCTTCTCGCCGGACTCCTCCGCTCTCTTCTGCTCTTTTACCTAGCTCTTTCACGAGCGGAGGAGGCCGGCTACCTTCTTCGTCGTCGCCGCCGTCGTCTGGGGGTCTCGATCCGCCTTCGGGGGTCTTCCGGGGTCTCTTCTGTTCTTGCCGCGGTCGTCGTTTTCCGCGCCGCCGGCGCCGCCTTCTTCTTCTTCTTCCGATGTTGACTCGTCGCTGTCTCTGGCCGGAATGGCAGAGCCGCGCAGTGCTGGGACTTATATAGGGACAAGGGGACAGGGTCACATGCTCATGTCACATGGTGACCCCGCCCCCCTGTGATGTCACAGTCCCAGCATCCTCCGGGACTGTGACATCACAAGGGGGCGGGGTCACCATGTGACATGAGCATGTGACCCTGTCCCCTTGTCCCTATATAAGTCCCAGCACAGCGCGGCTATGGCATTCCGGCCAGAGAGAGCGACGGGTCAACATCGGAAGAAGAAGAAGGCGCCGGCGGCGCGGAAAACGACGACCGCGGCAAGAACAGAAGAGACCCGGAAGACCCCGAAGGCGGATCGAGACCCCCAGACGACGGCGGCGACGACGAAGAAGGTAGCCGGACTTCTCCGCTCGGTAAAAGAGCTAGGTAAATGGCGGAGGAGTCCGGCGAGAAGACCCCCAAGACGGAAGAAGACCCCGGAGCAGTGCAATAAAATATTTTTTACAAAATGTGTGGTTTTTTACTTAACATTTTACACCTTAGGTGAATGGGTAGGGGTACATCATATAAAAGGGGGCTCCCAGATTCCGATAAGCCCCCGCCCGCAGACCCCGACAACCAACGGCCAGGGTTGTCGGGAAGAGGCCCTTGTCCTCATCAACATGGGGACAAGGTGCTTTGGGGTGGGGGGGCCGCACGGCCCCCCCTTTCCCCAGGGCACCCCCCATGTTGAGGGCACGCGGCCTGGTACGGCTCAGGAGGGGGGGGGGCGCTCGCTCGTCCCCACCCCTTTCCTGGCCTGCCGGGCTGCGTGCTCGGATAAGGGTCTGAGATGGATTTGGGGGGGACCCCCACGCCGTTTTTTCGGCGTGGGGATTCCCTTTAAATCCATGCCAGGTGACGGGGCTAGCGTGGCGGCATTCACTGCCTTCGCTAGCTCCGTCTACCTGAAGTCACGTGCTAAAATGAACGGACTTTCCGATGAGCGGCAAGTCCGTTCATTTCAAAAGTCCGGCGGACTAGCCTACTAACGGCGGGATTGTCCGCCGGACTGCCAAGTCCAGCGGATAATTTTAAAACAAAACTTAAAACCTAGTCCGCCGGACTTTTGCCGCCAAAAAGTCCGCCGGCGCCCACACAGGAGGGGATTGTCCGGTGGACTTGAGTCCAGCGGACAATCCCGCGGGATAGTCCGCTCGTGTGTACGCGGCATTAGGCTCCGTTCACATATGAGCGTTCTGAATTGCGGGTAGAATCGCTGCGATTCTGCCCGCGATTCGAAATACTGGCAAATCATGGAGAACCCATGCGATCCATGTTACTTCTAATGGCACCGCAACCGCGATTTTGCTGCGATTTGCCGCCCGACGAATCGTGGTAAGATAGCACAGACAAAATTGCGGGTCGTCTGTCACCCAAAAGAAGTTCTGGAACTTCTTTTGGGTGACAGGCATCCCGCGATTCTGTTTGCGCAATTTTACCACAATTTGGGGTGCCATTGGAAGTGACGGAGATCGCAAGTGACCCACGATTTGCTATTCGCTATTTCGAAACGCTGGCCGAAACGCGGCGATACCGCCCACGATTCGGATTGCTCGGATGTAAACGGAGCCTTAGGGCCTGGACTGGGCCAAGGATTATTTATAATAGGACTATGGACTTTTGTAGCATCTCTACCAGCTCAAGCCCGTAACTTATACCAAGTATGTAGGTCAGGAGCTGCAACTTCCCAGCCGCATACTTGTTTTAATTAAGTGACCTATTAAGAAGTGAAGCTAGAGATAGGGATGGCAGACTGGCATTCTGAAAAAGAAAGTTAGTTATAACAGTATGTGTATTTCTCTGTTCCCAACTGGACATTGGTGTGGGGTGGTGCGTGTCCCTGAACTCACTTTCTGCTTTTGGAGACACGCACCTGCACCCACATAGATGTCAAATTCAGACCAGCGGCTGTGTCTGTGCAGTCGCTGCATGTCAATTGACATGAATGCATAACGGGGTGTATGCTTAAGTTTGAGGCCTATTATACCTTATTCTTGTCTCTTGCTGCAACCAGTGATCTTCCTCACTTTTGTTCCAACCCCAGAATTACATTTTCTTTTTATAGTTGACCATGCTATAATGGTCAATAAGGAACAAAATGCTGAGATCCTATTACATACCGTACAGTGGTGTGAAAAAGTGTTTGCCCCCTTCCTCATTTCCTGTTCCTTTGCATGTTTGTCACACTTAAGTGTTTCGGAACATCAAACCAATTTAAACAATAGTCAAGGACAACACAAGTAAACACAAAATGCAATTTGTAAATGAAGGTGTTTATTATTAAAGGTGAAAAAAAATCCAAACCATCATGGCCCTGTGTGAAAAAGTGATTGCCCCCCCTTGTTAAAACATACTATAACTGTGGTTGTCCACACCTCAGTTCAATTTCTCTAGCCACACCAGGCCTGATTATTGCCACACCTGTTCACAATCAAGGCATCACTTAAATAGGAGCTGCTTGACACAGTAAGGTCCACCAGAAGATCCTTAAAAGCTACACATCATGCCGAGACCAAAGAAATTCAGGAACAATTGAGAAAGAAAGTAATTGAGATCTATCAGTCTGGAAAGGGTTATAAAGCCATTTCCAAAGCTTTGGGAATCCAGCGAACCACAGTGAGAGCCATTATCCACAAATGGCGAAGACATGGAACAGTGGTGAACCTTCCCAGGAGTGGCCGGCCGCCCAAAATTACCCCAAGAGCGCAGCGACGACTCATCCAAGAGGTCACAAAAGACCCCACAACAACATCCAAGGAACTGCAGGCCTCACTTGCCTCAGTTAAGGTCAGCGTTCATGCCTCCACCATCAGGAAAAGACTGGGCAAAAATGGCCTGCATGGCAGAGTTCCAAGGAGAAAACCACTGCTGAGCAAAAAGAACATCAAAGCTCGTCTCAATTTCTCCACAACACATCTTGATGATCCCCAAGACTTTTGGGACAACATTCTGTGGACCGATGAGACAATTTATAAGAACGGTCAAAGACAACAAATGGAATCAGTATATACAATATACATAATGCATATATATATATATATATATATATATATATATATATATATATATATATATATATATATATATATATATATACATATACACACACACATGTATCCGATCGTATCTTACCATGCATAGAATTAACCATAGTGAACCTGTTCAGCAAGGAGCCAGTGTTAGGTGCCTTATATCACTTGTATCACTATCAAAACTCATACCTCAGGACAAAAAATAGGGAGGGAATAGTGGAAAACATGCTATCAAGGGACTGGATAAGCTTAGAGGGTTTGAAGCAGTGGCGGTGCATGCATAGAGGGCGCAGGATCGACGCCCCCCTCTCCTGCACCGCTCTATCACCAATAGATAGATTCATGCATTGCATGAATCTATGTCACGCTCCCTGGTAGTGGTGAGTCTGATTAGCAGAGAAGGGCCTCCCTTGCGGCTCCCACTCGCCGGTCCCCTGATGATGGGACAGTAGGACCAGGAGTCAGGAGGGGCACAGGTGCCTGGCAGGAATGGTCAGACCGGTACAAGAGCTTCCTGGATAAGCTCAGCGGATGAGGTAAGTAGGTAGCTGTAGGCAGACTGGAACAACAGGCAGACTTGGATCTGTGTGCAGACTGGAACAACAGGTAAGCTGGATCTGTATGCAGACTGGAACAACAGGTAAGCTGGATCTGTGTGCAGACTGGAACAACAGGCAGACTTGGATCTGTATGCAGACTGGAACAACAGGCAGACTTGGATCTGTATGCAGACTGGAACAACAGGCAGACTTGTATCTGTGTGCAGACTGGAACAACAGGCAGACTTGGATCTGTATGCAGACTGGAACAACAGGCAGACTTGGATCTGTATGCAGACTGGTATAACAGGTAAGCTGGCTCTGGAATGGTCAGGCAGGCCGGGTCAGATATCAGGCTGGCAGCACGGTACAGATGGAGCAGACAAGAGGAGGGTCAAAGACAAGCCAAGGTCGATACACAGGGACAGAGCGGATGGTCAAGGATAGCCGGGTCAGATACAGGTAAACAGACTTCAGATCAGGTTTCAAACACAGAACGTTGTAGAGCAGACAGCGGGGACCGTCAGTCACAGGAGGGTTTATATAGCCTCATTGGCGCCAATGGAGGCGCGCACCCGTCCGCGCACGCTCGCCCCCGTCTGCGGGCGCGCGCGTGCACGCGCGCGCTCGCGCATGCGCAATGCCAGCCGAGAACGGGAACCAGGGATGCTGAGGCGCCGATTACTGGCAGGATCATCAGGTCGCCGGCCACGGATGGAGCCCTCATGACATTGCCCCCCCCTAAGGGGCAGCCTCCGGATGCCCCTCGGGGCAAATTTCTCAGGATGGGCTCTCTTAAAAGATTGGACTAGACTCTTAGCGTGGATGTTCTCCTCGGGCTCCCAGGAGTTCTCCTCGGGGCCGTACCCCTTCCACTTGATTAGGAACTGGTTCTGGTTCTGCCTTCTTCTGACATTAAGGATGGCTTCCACCTCGAACTCCTCCTCCCCGTCCACTATGACCGGATCAGGAGGAATGGCCCTCCGGTTGGGGAAAGGGTTACTAACCGAGGGCTTCAGTAAGGACACATGGAAGACCGGGTGAATCTTCAAAGAATCTGGAAGTTCCAATTCATAAGCCACCTCGTTGATCCTCCTCTTGACCGGGAAGGGGCCCAAGAACTTGGGGCCCAGTTTCCGTGAAGGGCAAGCCAGTTTTAGGTTAGAGGTGGATAGCCATACAGTTTCGCCCGGGACAAGCACCAGTTCCCCCCGTCTCTTTTTGTCAAATACGGTTTTGTTGTACTCCTGGGTCCTAGTCATGGCCTCCTGAAGAAGTTGGTTGTTGGTGGAAAAGAACTGAATTCGCTCTTGGACTGCTGGCACAGTGCAGTCAGGAAGTGAGTTAGGCAGAAATGCCGGGTGGTACCCATAGTTGGCGAAAAAGGGGGTCTGTTTGGTGGCGGAGTGGGTGGCGTTGTTATATGCGAACTCGGCCAGGGGCAGAAGGGAGATCCAGTCATCTTGGGCGAAGGAGGAGAAGCAGCGCAGGTACTGCTCTAGGGTCTGATTGGTCCGCTCCGTCTGCCCATTAGACTGAGGATGGTACGCAGAGGAGAGAGAGAGTTCGATATCCAAGGACTGGCACAGGGACCTCCAGAATCGAGAGGTGAATTGTACCCCTCGATCCGAGACAATTTCCCTAATAAAGGCCCGTGCCGTCTCTGGAGCCGAGGGGGTGCCCTTCATGGGGATGAAGTGAGCCATCTTGGACAACCGATCGACGATCACAAAGATCGTCGTGTGGCCTTCTGCTGGGGGCAACTCCACAATGAAATCTAGGGAGATCATCCTCCAGGGACGATCTGGGACAGACAGGGGTTTAAGGAGACCCCAGGCCCTGGTTTTGGGATTCTTGTTCCGGATGCAGGTGGGGCAAGTGTCCACAAATCTTTTACAGTCAGCCCGTAGTTGAGGCCACCAGAAGGTACGCTGTACCAAGTCGGTGGTCTTAGCGACACCGAAGTGACCGGCCAAGGCGTGGTCATGGCACAGCTCCATAGTTGTTACCCGGAGCTGTTCCGGGGTGTAGATCTTGTCCCCGTACCAGAATAGGCCATCCTTCTCCTGTAGCTGGGTTTCGGAAGTGGGCCTTTGCCCTGCTGAGGCACGTTTGAATTTGGACAGCAAGTCCTCTTGAAGAAGGAGAAAGTTTCCTGGGGCCAGAATAGTGTCAGGGGGATCTTCTTCCTGGTGCTTGTGGTACATCCTAGACAGGGCATCTGGTTTGACATTCTTGGATCCGGGCCGGTATGTCACATGGAAAGTAAAGCGGGAAAAGAAAAGTGCCCATCTGGCTTGTCTGGGTTTCAATCTCTTAGCTGACTTCAAGTATTCCAGATTCTTATGGTCGGTGAATATTAGAATGGGGTGAGAGGCCACCTCCAGGAGGTATCGCCATTCTTCCAGGGCAGCCTTGATCGCCAGTAGTTCTCGGTCGCCCACATCATAGTTCCTCTCGGCCGAGGACAACTTGCGGGAGAAGAAGGCGACCGGGTGCAGCAGGGACTTGTCCCCCTGTCTCTGGGACAGAATGGCACCCACAGCGATCTCGGAGGCATCGACCTCCAAGGTGAAGGGTAGAGAGGAGTCCGGGTGCCTGAGGATGGGTGCCGAGGTAAACAGAGTTTTAAGGGCATCAAAGGCCTCCTGGGCCTCGGAAGACCACCGGAACCGGGTCCCTTGTTTGGTCAGTTGGGTGATAGGCGCCACAATGGTGGAGAACCCCCTGATAAACTTACGGTAAAAATTGGCAAAGCCAATGAACCGTTGGATGCCCTTTTTGTCTGCCGGAGTGGGCCATTCCAAGATGGCAGAAATCTTCTGGGGGTCCATCTTGATGCCTGTACTTGAGATGATTAGCCCAAGGAAGGGGATACTCTCCTGTTCAAACTGGCATTTCTCTGCCTTGGCATACAGGCCGTGGATACGGAGTCGTCCCAGGACCTCCTTGACGTGTCTGCGGTGGGTCTCTAAAGAGGGGGAGAAAATCAAGATATCGTCCAGATATACCACGGCAAACAAGTCCAGGAAGTCCCGAAGTACGTCGTTAATGAAGTATTGAAAGGTTGCGGGGGCATTGCACAGGCCGAAGGGCATCACGAGATACTCGTAATGCCCATACCGTGTCCGAAAGGCCGTCTTCCACTCATCCCCGTCTTTAATCCGGACCAGATTATAAGCCCCCCGTAGGTCAAGCTTCGTGAAGATGGTGGCCGTGCCAAGCCTCTGGAAGAGTTCAGGGAACAACGGGAGAGGGTAACGGTTCTTGACCGTAATGTTGTTCAGCTCCCTATAGTCCACACAGGGCCGAAGGGTGTGATCTTTTTTCTCCACGAAAAATATGCCTGCGCCCGCAGGAGAGGTAGATGGGCGGATGAAGCCTTTTCGGAGGTTCTCCTCAATGTACTCCTTCAACTTGCCTTGCTCCACTTCTGTCAGGGGGAAGACCCTTCCAAAGGGGATCTCTTCTCCAGGGAAAAGTTCAATTGGGCAATCATAAGCCCTGTGAGGAGGGAGCACCTCTGCTGCCTGTTTGCTGAAGACATCTAGATAGTCGTGGTAGGCCTGGGGAATAGCCCGACGGAGGTCCATCTCAGAGTCCCCACTTAGCAGAGTAGCCAGCTGGGAGGAATTAGGAGGTCTGCAAGACGTCTGACAGTACTGAGAGGAGAAGGAAACCATCCCAGTGGCCCAGTCGATGACTGGGTTGTGGGCCTTCAGCCACGGCATGCCCAGGATTATAGGGGATAATGGAGAGGAAATAATGTCCATGCAAAGAAGTTCCTGGTGGTTGTCCGAGATGGTCATGGGCAGTGGGATGGTCTCTTGCGTAACCGGGCCTGAACGGATGGAGGAGCCATCCGCCAGGTAAACTGACAGTCCCTGGGATTTAGACTGGAGAGAGATCCGGTGTTGGGCAGCGAAGGACGAGTCCATGAAACAGCTGCATGCCCCGGAATCAATAATGGCGGGTACCTGGAGGATTCTTCCCGGGAGCTGTAACAAGACAGAAAGGGCAAGGTGAGAGGAGACCTGGGTTGAGGAGTCCATAGAGCAAGCAGGCATGAGAGGGCACTTACGAGCCTTGGCCGGACAGTTCCTTACGTAGTGCCCAGGCTCACCACAGTAGAGGCACAAGTTGTTGACCCGACGACGTTGCCGTTCCTCAGAAGTTAGAGAAGGCCTCAAGAGCCCTAACTGCATGAGCTCGGAGGAATCAGGGAGGGTTACAGACCGCTGGACCGAGCCAGTCTGCAGGTGACTTGGGGCCTTGGGGAGCATCCAGGTAGGACGAGGGAAACCGGATGCACGTTCCGACCTGCGCTCCCTTAGTCGTCGGTCAATCTGGATGACCAGGTTGATCAGAGTGTCCAGGGTCTGGGGTACCCCAACTCTCGCCAGCTCATCTTTTAGTGCCTCAGAAAGTCCTAGGCGGAACTGGTGACGCAGAGCCGCGTCGTTCCACTGGGTATCCGCACCCCAGCGCCTAAAGTCTGCGACATAGTCTTCCACAGGCCTTCGCCCCTGCTGGAGGGCGCGCAGAGTGGTCTCTGCGGTGGCAGCGAGTTGGGGGTCTTCATAGAGTTGGGCCATGGTGTCAAAAAATGAATTAAGACCGGCCAGTGCGGGGTCCTTCTGCTCTAGGAGGCGGTGGGCCCAGGTCCGCGGGTCTCCGGAGAGTAAGGAGATCACGAAGCCCATCTTGGTGGCTTCCAGGGAAAAAGTACGTGGCTGTAGTGCAAAGAACAGTTCACAGGAGTTACGGAAGTCCCGAAAGAGGTTGCGGGCACCCGAGAATCTCTCAGGGATTGGTACCCGGGGCTCTGGAGGGAGCATTATCACCGATGGTCCTGGACTTCCCCCAGATGGGGCTGTTGGTGGTAGAGCCAGCACCCGTTCTTCCAACCGGGTGTATCCCTGCTGGAGATTCTTTACCGCCTCGGTCAGTCCTGCCAGGTGTTGGCACAGTCCTTCCATAGGAGAGGCCCCCTGCTCAGACTCAGACATGGCTGTCTGCTACTGTCACGCTCCCTGGTAGTGGTGAGTCTGATTAGCAGAGAAGGGCCTCCCTTGCGGCTCCCACTCGCCGGTCCCCTGATGATGGGACAGTAGGACCAGGAGTCAGGAGGGGCACAGGTGCCTGGCAGGAATGGTCAGACCGGTACAAGAGCTTCCTGGATAAGCTCAGCGGATGAGGTAAGTAGGTAGCTGTAGGCAGACTGGAACAACAGGCAGACTTGGATCTGTATGCAGACTGAAACAACAGGTAAGCTGGATCTGTGTGCAGACTGGAACAACAGGCAGACTTGGATCTGTGTGCAGACTGGAACAACAGGTAAGCTGGATCTGTGTGCAGACTGGAACAACAGGCAGACTTGGATCTGTATGCAGACTGGAACAACAGGTAAGCTGGATCTGTGTGCAGACTGGAACAACAGGCAGACTTGGATCTGTATGCAGACTGGAACAACAGGCAGACTTGGATCTGTATGCAGACTGGAACAACAGGCAGACTTGTATCTGTGTGCAGACTGGAACAACAGGCAGACTTGGATCTGTATGCAGACTGGAACAACAGGCAGACTTGGATCTGTATGCAGACTGGTATAACAGGTAAGCTGGCTCTGGAATGGTCAGGCAGGCCGGGTCAGATATCAGGCTGGCAGCACGGTACAGATGGAGCAGACAAGAGGAGGGTCAAAGACAAGCCAAGGTCGATACACAGGGACAGAGCGGATGGTCAAGGATAGCCGGGTCAGATACAGGTAAACAGACTTCAGATCAGGTTTCAAACACAGAACGTTGTAGAGCAGACAGCGGGGACCGTCAGTCACAGGAGGGTTTAAATAGCCTCATTGGCGCCAATGGAGGCGCGCACCCGTCCGCGCACGCTCGCCCCCGTCTGCGGGCGCGCGCGTGCACGCGCGCGCTCGCGCATGCGCAATGGCAGCCGAGAACGGGAACCAGGGATGCTGAGGCGCCGATTACTGGCAGGATCATCAGGTCGCCGGCCACGGATGGAGCCCTCATGACAATCTATCTATTGTCACCGCTGCCGCCCCCTATTGAGGTGTCCGGCCCCTTGTCGGGCGCCGGGCATCTGAATTACAGCGCGGGGGGGGGTGTTTCTGGAAGCGCCCTATTAGAGCTGTAAGCACTAATAGAGGACCTGATTAGAGCGGTGTGCTCTAATAGGCTTCCATAAGTGTAAACAGTGGGCGCACTGCTGTGCGTTCGCTGATTACACAGTATTGTGTTAGAGAAGCGAATACATCGCTTCCCTAACACAGACCCGCCTCTCAGCCAATCAGGTTGCCGGGTCTGTTACCTGTCACCTGATTGGCTGAAGTCACAGGCGCTGTGATTGGACGCTAGGCGTCCAATCATAGCAGAAGACAGGAGCGCGGGAGAAGACACTGCGCGCTGCACACCGAGACAAGGTAAGTGCAGAGGGCAGGCAGGGGGCACAGTGGCAGCACTTGAGGGGCACAGTGGCAGAACTTGGGGCACAGTGGCAGAACTTGGGGCACAGTGGTAGCACTTGAGGGGCACAGTGGCAGCACTTGAGGGGCACAGTGGCAGAACTTGGGGCACAGTGGCAGCACTTGGGGCACAGTGGCAGCACTTGGGGCACAGTGGCAGAACTTGGGGCACAGTGGCAGCACTTAGGGCACAGTGGCAGCACTTGGGGCACAGTGGCAGAACTTGGGGCACAGTGGCAGCACTTGGGGCACAGTGGCAGCACTTGGGGCACAATGGCAGCACTTGGGGCACAGTGGTAGCACTTGTGGCACAGTGGCAGCACTTGTGGCACAGTGGCATCACTTGGGGCACAGTGGCAGCGTTTGATGGGCACAGTGGCAGCGTTTGATGGCACAGTGAGGCTGTTTGTTTGCGCCCCCCAAAAAAAATTTGAGCACCAGCCGCCACTGGTTTGAAGGGTCTCGCAAATGACATTGCATTCAATTTGAAAATCCAACGTGGTTCTCCATGTAATAAAGTATTATTCCAGTCCCCCTCCCCCCCCGATTCCTGGGTGCACCCTGTAAAGTACTAGGAATTTAATATAAGGCTTTTTTGTGCCGCAATTTTTAGACTACATGAGGACCTGAGCTATAAGTTAGACCCCTATGCATTTGGTTGGTGGTTTGTGGATTTGCATATACAAAGACTAAAGCCCCATACACACTATCAGATTTTCTGCTGATTTTTGTCTTCAGATTTACCAAAACCATATAATATGAGGTCAAACCTTAGGAGTTTCAATTTGTATGTAATTAGGCAGGCCCTTGCACTACATGGTTTTGGTAAATCTGAAGACAAAAATCATCTTTGGATGACAAACACCCTTTACCCTTTGAAGTCCCTGCAAATCTGAGGTATGGTCAGTGTTTGACTATTGTGGATTGTGTTAATTTTTTTTTTTAAACACCTCCCACTGTCAACAATCAAACCAATGGGTAAACAACAATTGTTTATATCCATTTAGATATTTTTCAGTGAAATTCACTGGCCAAAAGCACTCCTTTTAAGTGCTTACTTGGCCATATGTGAACCATCTCGGTCCATGACACTCTAGCCGGTATCCATGCGTGGCGCTGACGGACCACCTACTCTTCACCTTTTAAGTAATTTCTGCTGTTCGGTGGAATGCTTACATTTGGGGTCAGTATTTTCAGCTGATCAAATTCCTGGCTGTGTTGTAATATGCATGCTCGTTTGCTATGTATAAAATTCTATGAACAATTGTAACATGTACACTGATGTGTTTGTATATATTTTATATATTTCTGATGACATATACTCTATCATCATAGATTTAAGCTACAGCTTTGGAAGTTTCAAGCCCTCTTGGTCGCTGAAGAAGATCTACACTGTGTGTTTTTGAAATGCGTTGGCCACTCTGTCGGTTGACAGCTCTTGGGCCTCCCTTTCAGCTGGCTATATATTTGCCCCAAACTTTATGTGTTTGCTTTTATCGCTTTCAATTTTTGTATTTATGTCTTATGTCATATATATATATATATATATATATATATATATATATATATATATATATATATATATTAATAATTTTGTAACTTTTTACGATTACTGTTTGTGGTCCGTTTAAAATCCCAATTAGAGGAAACCCATTTTTCATTACATGTACTCGGGATGTGGTCCACAAACAGCTTAGTCAGCTAGCTGGGGCAAACCCTCTTTCTCTATTGCTTGTGTTTATTGAGCCATTATGAATGGATGAGTGTTTTTATGTAACTGTACTGCCAATCATGTTGTATTTTATTTTGTATAATAACTGTATATTCATACAAGTGTATCATAGTATATTGCGTCCTTTATCACAGATTGACACTTTTTATAACGTGATTTGTAATTAATAAACAATTCAATGAATAATATGAATAAGGTATCCATTCAGTGACATGCCTCACACAAAGTCCCATTCCTTTTTCTTTTCTGTCGTTCAACATATATCAGGGATGGAGGCTTGCCATTGCTATAACCAGGTTGTGTCAGGTCACATTACCATATTGCCAAACAGGGTAGAAGACACCCACTTTCCTAGTAAACTGCCACACCTTAACAACAATAGTTAACTACTCATCCATATTTACATTCCCTTTTGTAATGAGCCACCTGTTTTTAAAACTTTTTGAATCACCATATATATATCTATAGTCATACACCCTGGCTTTTATTGCTGGTATGTAGGGGTATTAGACACAATATATAGGATGCATTATAGTGTACTTCCTTCGGCCCTGGGTGAGCCCCCTTGTCAGGGAGATGAGGTCTGACGGGACGGTTTTCTGACCCCGGGGCTGCGATGCATAGCAGTCTCTCCCCTTCCCCCACTATCCCCTTCAACAGGCTTGGGAGCCGGGCCTTGCCTCCTATGCTTCAGTGTCATGACTGGATGCCCCGCTCAGTGCATTAACACACCTGAGCATGGAGCATATTCCCTCTTTCCATCTAGTTGGGGCTGGGACTTGCTAGGTTCCACAGCAGATTTGCATGCTGATGACGGTGCCAAAGCTTGTCGCCATCTCATGACGTTGGTGGTGACCCACCCCTTACCGGGGATATAAGCTGCTCGGGCTGGCCAGCTGACCATTTCACATGGGCCATTCATACAAGCGGGATTCCAGGCATGTATATGGCCATAGAATCATACACAAGGTAAATGAGTTTCACTCATACCTACACACAACACTTTTTGGGTTAATTTCAGTTTCACAATTCACCACCATATGGTGGGTTTGGTTTTGGATTTATCTGTTGTGGCCATATGCATACACATTTTCCCTGACTGTAGTCCCCTTGGCTCGTACACTCCATATCACTGCAGTACACACTATCCATCACTTCCACTCATTCACAGACATACAGTAGGTTCATCCCATTAATAGTATATTCATTTCACATGGTTTCATCGCCATATCCTTGCAGAGCAGTGTGGACTGTTAAGCATACACCAGATTCACATGGTAGTGGTATGGTCCCCTGGTCTTCACCTGGCTGCTGTCTCTGGTCTGGGTGGGATTCCTCACCTCAGCCCCGGGGGAGATCGTCATCCCTGTCCCCTGTCTTCCCTTGGACATAGGCTGGGCGTCACTCATGGGCCGCATTGCAAGTTATAGACCTTTTTTTGATAGATGGTTCTCCGTATAAAGGGTATCCTATATTTAGAGATATCACTGATTTCATTTCAGAGCATTTTACTCCTGATGATTGTCATGAGCCATGAAACATGCGTCGAGTATACATCGAACTGATGCCCAGACAAGTTTGGCGCACCATGAGCAATTGCTTATGTTTATTGAACCATTATGAATGGATGAGTCTTTTTATGTAACTGTACTGCCAATCATGTTGTATTTTTTTTGTATAAAACTGTATATTCATACAAGTGTATCATAGTATATTGTGTTCTTTATCACAGATTTACACTTTTTATAACGTGATTTGTAATTTATAAACAATTCAATTAATAATATGAATATGGTATCCATTCAGTGACATGCCTCACACAAAGTCCCATTCCTTTTTCTTTTCTGTCGTTCAACATATATCAGGGATGGAGGCTTGCCATTACTATAACCAGGTTGTGTCAGGTCACATTAGCATATTGCCAAACAGCGTAGAAGACACCCACTTTCCTAGTGACCTGCCACACCTTAACAACAATAGTTAACTACTCCTCCATATTTACATTCCCTTTTGTAATGAGCCACCTGTCTTTAAAACTTTTTGAATCACCATATATATATCTATAGTCATACAACCTGGCTTTTATTGCTGGTATGTAGGGGTATTAGACACAATATATAGGATGCATTATAGTGTACTTCCTTCCGCCCTGGGTGAGCCCCCTTGTCAGGGATATAGGGTCTGACGGGATGGTTTTCTGACCCCGGGGCTGCGATGCATAGCAGTCTCTCCCCTTCCCCCACTATTCCCTTAAACAGGCTTGGGTGCCCTGCTCAGTGCATTAACACACCTGAGCATGGAGCAGATTCCCTCTTTCCATCTAGTTGGGGCTGGGACTTGCTAGGTTCCGCCGCAGCAGATTTGCATGCTGTTGACGGAGCCAAAGCTTGTCGCCATTTCCTGCCTCATTGGCGGGATCTCATTACGTTGGTGGGGACCCACCCTTTACTGGGGATATAAGCTGCTCGGGCTGGCCAGCTGACCATTTCACATGGGCCATTCACACAAGCAGCATTCCAGGCATGCATATGGCCATAGAATCATAAAACAAGGTAATTGAGTTTCACTCATACCTACACACAACACTTTTTGGGTTCATTTCAGTTTCACATTTCAAAATTCACCACCATATGGTGGGTTTGGTTTTGGATTTATCTGTTGTGGCCATATGTATACACATTTTCCCTGGCTGTAGTCCCCTTGGCTCGTACACTCCAAATCACTGCAGTACACACTATCCATCACTTCCATTCATTCACAGGCATAAAGTAGGTTCATCCCATTAATAGTATATTAATTTCACATAGTTTCATCTCCATATCCTTGCAGAGCAGTGTGGACTGTTAAAGTGATTGTAAAGTATCATTTTTAATTTTTTTTAAATAACAAACATATCATACTTACCTTGACTGTGCAGCTCGTTTTGCACAGAGTGGCCCTGAACATCCTCTTCTGGGGTCCCCCGGCGGCTCTCGCGGCTCCTCCCTGCATCAAATAACCCCCTAGGAGAAGTGTTCTCCCTAAGGGGGTTACCTTGCGTGCACGCTCCCGAGTCCAGCATTTGCGTCCACAGACACAAATGCCGGACTGGGTCCTGGCACCCGCATTGGATTTGATTGACAGGTGCGGGAGCCAATGGCTGCGCTGCTATCAATCTATCCAATCAAGAGCTGGGACCTCGTGGAGAAAGGGACATTACGTCCCCGCCAAAGGGGATGAAGGGGCTCAGGTAAGTAAAACGGGGGGCTGGGGGGGGCGGTGACTGCCAGGTGTTTTTTTCACCTTAATGCATTAAGTTGAAAAAACACAAAGGTTTATAACCCCTTTAAGCATACACCATATTCGCATGGTCATGACATGGTCGCCTGGTCTTCACCTAGCTGCTGTCTCTGGTCTGGATGGGATTCCTCACCTCAGCCCTGGGGGAGATCATCATCCCTGTCCCCTGTCTTCCCTTGGACATAGGCTGGGCGTCACTACTGGGCCGCATTGTAAGTTATAGACCTTTATTTGAGAGATGGTTCTCCGTTTAAAGGGTATTCTATATTTATAGACCGCTCGTGTGTACGTGGCATTAGAAGGAATAGTCTGCGGGAGTTAAAGAGGAAGTAAACCCTGATGCAAAGGTAAAGCATAATGGGCTACTATGCATCGCATAGTAGCCCATTATGTGTCACTTACCTGACACAGGAGCCTGCGATGTCACCGCTGTCCCCTCTTCCACAAAGCGTCCATCTTCCTTCCGAGTATCGTGCTGTGATTGGACGGAGCCGCGATGACGTCACGATTGGCGGGAGCCGCTGCTAACGGCATGCGCCGTAGACAGCGGGGTGTCTGTCTTTTGCAAATATCTCATAAACCGTGTAGTAATGATGTGCAGTAACCTATAGCAACCAATCAGTGAGCAGTATTGATGTACAGTAATCTCTAGCAACCAATCAACAAGCAGAAATTATGTGCTGTAACCTCTAGCAACCAGTCAGTGAGTGGTAATGATACACTGTAACCTCTGGCAACCAATCGCAATCACTGTCTGATCTGAAACTGATTTTGAGTCTATCTGCTTTTCATTATCTCAAAGCAGGTGGAGAGTGAAACTGCATGGGGGGGGGGGGGGGGGGCAAATTATTTTTTTCCCAGGGTGTCCTTTATCACAGATTGACACATTTTATAACATGATTTGTAATTAATAAAAATTCAATGAATAATATGAATAAGGTATCCATTCAGTGACATGCCTCACACAAAGTCCCATTCCTTTTTCTTTTCTGTCATTCAACATATATCAGGGATGGAGGCTTGCCAATGCTATAACCAGGTTGTGTCAGGTCACATTACTATATTGCCAAACAGGGTAGAAGACACCCACTTTCCTAGTGACCTGCCACACCTTAACAAAAATAGTCAACTACTCATCCATATTTACATTCCCTTTTGTAATGAGTCACCTGTCTTTAAAACTTTTTGAATCACCATATATATATCTATAGTCATACAACATGGCTTTTATTGCTGGAATGTAGGGGTATTAGACACAATATATAGGATGCATTATAGTGTACTTCCTTCGGCCCTTGGTGAGCCCCTTTGTCAGGGAGACGGGGTCTGACGGGATGGTTTTCTGACCCCGGGGCTGCGATGCATAGCAGTCTCTCCCCTTCCCCCACTATCCCCTTAAACAGGCTTGGGGGCGGGGCCTTGCCTCCTAGGCATCAGCGTCATGATTGGATGCCCTGCTCAGTGCATTAACACACCTGAGCATGGAGCAGATTCCCTCTTTCCATTTGTTGGGGCTGGGACTTGCTAGGTTCCGCAGCGGATTTGCATGCCGATGATGGTGCCAAATCTTGTCGCCATTTCCCGCCTCATGACATTGGAGGTGACCCACCCTTTACCGGGGATATAAGCTGCTCGGGCTGGCCAGCTGACCATTTCACATGGGCCATTCACACAAGCAGCATTCCAGGCATGTATACGGCCATAGAATCATACACAAGGTAATTGAGTTTCACTCACACCTACACACAACACTTTTTGGGTTAATTTCAGTTTCACAATTCACAACCATATGGTGGGTTTGGTTTTGGATTTATCTGTTGTGGGCATATGTATACACATTTTCCCTGGCTGTAGTCCCCTTGGCTAGTACACTCCATATCACTGCAGTACACACTATCCATCACTTCCACTCATTCACAGGCATACAGTAGGTTCATCCCATTAATAGTATATTCATTTCACATGGTTTCATCTCCATATCCTTGCAGAGCAGTGTGGACTGTTAAGCATGCACCAGATTCACATGGTAGTGGTATGGTCCCCTGGTCTTCACCTGGCTGCTGTCTCGGGTCTGGATGGGATTCTCACCTCAGCCCTGGGGGAGATCGTCATCCCTGTTACTTGTCTTCCCTTGGACATAGGCTGGGCGTCACTACTGGGCCGAATTGCAAGTTATAGACCTTTTTTTGAGAGATGGTTCTCCGTATAAAGGGTATCCTATATTTATAGATATCACTGATTTCATTTCAGAGCATTTTACTCCTGATGATTGGCATGAGTCATGAAACGTGCGTTGAGTATACATCGAACTGATGCCCAGACAAGTTTGGTTCACCATAAGCAATTGCTTATGTTTATTGAACCATTATCACAGATTGACACTTTTTATAACGTGAATTGTAATTCATAAACAATGAATAATATGAATATGGTATCCATTCAGTGACATGCCTCACACAAAGTCCCATTCCTTTTTCTTTTCTATCTTCCAGATAGTTCTCCAACACTCTGGAAACATGGGGAGGCACCAGAGAGCTGCTGAGATGAGTCCAGCCCTGAACTCCAATAACTCTGACCCAATTATAAACTAACACATTTACAGCATGAGTCAGGATTTGGTTTGCCTACTCTACTTCTAGTACACACTAGAGCAGGGGTAGGCAACCTTTCAGAGGTGGAGATCTACCTGAACAACGAATAAAAAAAGGAAGGGGTACTGTCAGGGCTGGGCTCAGCCCTCCCTTCTCAGTGCTTAGCTGTCAGTTAAAAGGGTTGTAAAGGTTCATGTTTTTTCACCTTAATGCCTCCTATGCATTAAGGTGAAAAAACATTTGTCGATTGCAGGCCCCCCCCCCCCCCCCCCCCGTTTACTTACCTGAGCCCTTGAATTACCACATTGAGAACGCAATTGATGCCGGCCCGGTCTTTTCGGATGTTCTCGGCTTTTCATTGGATAGATTGATAGCAGCACAGACATTGGCTCGCGCTGCTGTCAATCAACTCCAATGACACGAGGGCCGGGGGGCAGGGCCGAGTCCTGTAGTCGGCCCTGTGACCCCCGGGAGAGCGATTAACAGAGGGGATTAGCTGATGCAGGGAGGAGCCGAGACTGCCGCCGAGGGACCCCAGAAGACATGGATCGGGGCCACTCTGTGCAAAACGAGCTGCACAGTGGAGGTAAGTATGACATGTTCGTTATTTAAAAAAAAAAAAATGAGGCTTTACAACCCCTTTAATGGCCAGCACTCATCAGTCCACAGTGGCTCACCTGGTGATCATTTTCTACTCGTCAGCCAGCCCCTTCTGGCTATTTGAACTGCCTGGTTCAGTTCTCCCATGCCTTCGCATTGGCCAACACAGTGTTTCTCAACTCCAGTCCTCAAGGCGCCCCAACAGGTCATGTTTTCAGGCTTTCCATTATCTTGTACAGGTGATTTGATCAGTTTCACGGCCTTGGTAATTACCACAGCCATTTCATCTGAGGGAAATCCTGAAAACATGACCTGTTGGTGCGCCTTGAGGACTGGAGTTGAGAAACACTGGGCCAACATATCTGAAGATTCTCTGTTGTGTTCCTGTTAAAGACCTGCGGCTGCTCCAGTGTCTGTGCAGGCACTGACGTGGAGATTTCGATATACACCCTGCGCTATTAAGCGCCCTTTCAGCCTTTTGGTATAATGCATCTTAATCAACCCCTGTCTCCCGCATTTCCCCAAGTAATCAGACATAGTCACTGTCCTCACTTTCTTAGCTCCATCGCTCGACTACCTGCCCTCACAAACGCAGGCACCTTTTATTTATCGGCAACACAAAAGAATGACAAACCGGAAGTCATGGCCCCAACAGCCAATCGCTTCCTCCATGCAAAATGACATCACAGGAAATGACCACACTAAAGGGGAGGGCATCCACAGGAGTGGATTGACTCCAGACTCCAAGAGAGACCTTCCTTTAAGGAGCATTTGCGGAGGCCTCCTGTACATTTGACTCCAAGCTTTGCAGTCCCACCCCTGGCTCCCTCACCTCCTATGCCTCCTGATACAGAGTCTGGCAGTGAAGTAGAATCCATGCAGTTATGCAGCCGGGCTTCACACGTCTCTCTGTGGAGGAGAGGGCCTTTAGTACGAGGGAGAGGTTGTGCCTTTATTGTAGCCAGGCAGGTCACTTGTTAAAGTCTTGTTCTACCCATCTGGGAAACGCTTGCAACTGAGGTTCTGTAGGGGACAGACTTTAGGTGGCGTTGTTACGTCCCCAGTTATCCTGAAGGATAAGCCTTTTGTTCCGGTTACCCTTTCTTGATCGAAAAAAGTCCATCGAGACACAGGCTCTCATCGACTCCGGGGATGCAGGCCTGTTCATAGATAGTGCCTTTGTGTCTAAGCACTCGATTCCGCTGCAGCTTCGTGCCACTCCACTTGCCATTGAAGCTATTGATGGGAGACCTCTACAGCCTGCCCATGTGACTCATGAGACTGCTCCGTTGACCATGGCCGTAGGGGCTCTTCACCATGAGATAATCCAATTTCAAGTTATTTCCTCACCCCATTACCGGTGGTTATCGGTTATCCTTGGTTACAGAGGGACAACTCCTCTTTTGATTGGCTTCGGGCTTTGGTTCTTTCCTGGTCGCCACAATGCAGTAAGACATGTTTTCAGAAAGTGGCCATGGTCTTGTGCACCTCTTCACTCACCTCCCAGCCAGAAGAGTACTGCAAATTTGGTGATGTCTTTGACAAAGGTCAAGCTGGTAGTTTGCCTCCACACCGGTCGTATGATTGCACAATTGACCTTCAATCTGGTGCCATGCCTCCTCGTGGCTGTGTTTACCCTTTTTTGGTCTCGGAAGACAAAGCCATGGAGGACTATGTTGCCGACGCACTTTCTTGAGGGTTCATCCACAAATCCTCGTCTCCTTCTGGTGCTGGCTTCTTCTTTGTGAAAAAGTAGACTGGAGAACTGAGACCTTGTATTGATTATAGGGGTCTCAATCGCATCACGATTAAGAATGCGTATCCGATTCCGTTGATTACGGAATTATTTGTCTGCCTCTAGGGAGCAACGGTTTTCACAAAGCTCGATCTGAGAGGTGCATACAATCTCGTGAGGATCAAGGAGGTTGACGAATGGAAAAATGCATTTAATACTAGGACAGGACATTATAAATACCTTGTAATGCCATTTGTTCTTTGTAACGCTCCTGCAGTTTTTCAGGAATTCATCAATGATGTCCTCCGAGATATGTTGCAGCAATGTGTGGTGGTTTATCTCAACGACATTCTCATATATTCTAGATCCCTAGAGAGCCACCACACAGATGTCTCCTGTGTGCTACAGAGGCTGAGAGATAATAACCTGTATTGTAAGTTGGAAAAGTCTGAGTTCCATCGTGAACAGGTTAAATTTCTGGGTTATTTAATTTCTACTGCTGGTTTTTTCGATGGACCCAGAGAAACTATCTGCAGTTCTACAGTGGCCTCGACCCATAGGTCTATGTCCGCTACAACGATTTCTTGGCTTTGCCAATTATTATCGGAAGTTTATTCGAAACTTCTCTTCTCTGGTCAAACCCCTGACTGATATGACCAGGAAGGACGGTAACTCACAGAATTGAGTCTCTCAAGTGTTGTCACGTCCTGATCTCACGTTACCCTTCATTCTTGAGGTTGATGCATCCGAGACTGGAGTTGGTGCCCTTCTGTCTCAACGTCCTACCTCTGAGAGTGCTATGCATCCTTGTGGTTACTTTTCCAAGACATTGTCTCCTGCGGAATGCAATTACGAGATTGGGGACAGAGCTTTTAGCGATCATTTTAGCCCTAAAAGAATGGAGGCATCTCCTCGAAGGTACCACTGTGCTGGTTCTCATTTTGACTGACCACAAGAATCTCACATTTTTGTTTTAGGCAAAACATTTATCTCCCAGAAGGGTGCGATGGGCTCTTTTTCTGTCAAGCTTCAATTACATAGTCTAGTTTTTACCCAGTACCAAGAATGTAAGGGCTGATGCATTGTCGCAACAGTTTTCCTCCGCTTCCAAGATGGAGTTGGTTCCAGTTTCTGTGATACCTCCCGATCGTATTCTGGCCACTGTTCATACCAGACTCACTTCACCCTTGGATGACATAATTCTTGCCGCTCATATCCACTCTGTCAGGGCTGGGCTCAGCCCTTCCTTCTCTGAGCTGGGCGCTCAGCTGTCGGCTAATTGCCAGCTCCTATCTCTCCACAGTGACTCACCTGTTGTTGATATCCTACTCGTCAGTCCTGCTTACTTATGCCATCCAGCCCAGATGATCTCTGCTTTCACCTTGGTCAACATCACAGAGACTTTTTCCTGCGCTCCTGTTAAAGACTTGCTTGGTTGACATTCCTTCTGGCTCCAGAACCGGCTTGCTGTTCCACTATGCTGATTCCTGGCTTCCTGACTTTCTGGCTCCTCCGATTATCAGTTCTGGTTACAGAACTTTGGCTATGTTTTGATTACGCTTGTTCTATTTACTTTTATTTTTAAACAAGTGTGATTAACTGTACTTCTGTCTCTGTCTGATTCATGGTTTCTGAAACTCTCCTTCCGAGAAACCTTGTGACCGCTGCTTTGTCGCGGCAGCGCCAAGCTGCTAGGATACGGCGCGACCCTGTTCTCTGTAAAGAACTGACGTGACTTTTTAACCATGTGATTGGCTGTATCCAGTCACAGCCAGTCACATGTAAATACAGGAAGTGGCGGTAAACTGACAAGATTCCGGACTGGGCGGCTGTGGCTGGCGATGCTCCGGTCAGCGCGACGGAGAGTAATGTCGGCGGGCACCGGCCTGTCCCCGGGTGCGGTCGGCAGCCTTTCTCAGAGGTTGAAGGAGCGGAGTGGGAGATCACGTCTGCCCTGGAAGGACGGAAGATAGAGGGTCAAAGTCGGGGCCTGGGAGAGTGGTGACTGGCGGCAGATGGAAGTCAGAAACGAAGCGGCATACAAGCAGGTTGGCTCCGAGGGGATTGCCTGTGGCAGACGAGGGGAGAGGATGGTCTATGGTCCGGAGGTCAGCGGGACCTGGCTGAGATCCGGTCAGGAGAAGTCAGCGGCCCTGAGGACTGTGCGGCATAAGAGGACGTTCCAGAGGCAGCAAGGGAGTCTGGATCCACGGATGAAGGGGGTGCCTGGCCCGTGCAGCCTGGTGAGTGCACTTCTGATCGATTGCCTTTTCTTTCTCCCTCTGTGGTTGCTAGGGCGGGGGTCAGGAGTCAGGAGGCACAAGGTAGGTCTTCCATACTGGGGAATGATGTGCTTGCCGGTGAAGTATTGTCCAGCCTGAGGTAGCTGTTAAAAAAAATTGGAGGGGGGTTCTGGTCAGGGCGTGGCCCAGGAGACGTCGGGGATCCGCCAAGGGTGCTGGAGGAGTCGGCGCGTGGAGTCCCCCCCCCTCCCTGGTACAGACGGAGAAGGGCAGTTTAGCCACAGTGGTGAAGAAGCCTAAGGACGGGGAAAAAGATGCGGAAAAGGTGAGATTGGCAGGTCTACGCGTGTTTCGAGGGGCCCCTAGGCCCTCACCTTAAGCCAGAGGTAAGGGACCAGATTTGGAAGGGGGACTATGTGGAAATCTTTTCCTTGCTCCTCCTTGAAAAGTTTAACCTGGACCGGATAAAGCCTGACAAAAGCAAGAAGGAGGAGGAGGAGAAGAGGAGGTATCGCCTCATCCCGCACACGTTTGCCGATTGATTGCAAGTTTTTATGGCTAGTGTGATTGGAGAAAAAGCGCCGGAGAATTGTTTGGCTCTTTTTTGTTACCTGGACAGCATTGGGGAGGCCAATAGAGTCTATGGGGCTGTGTCGTACCTCCGTCATAATGAGCAATCCCGTCAGCGGAAGGCCGTCCGGCCTGCCATTCGCTGGGATCATAAGGATATCGGCCTATGGATAAATTTGATGACTTCGGCCAGGGTTGGGAATCGTTTTTTTCCCGGGGGGAGCTGGCAGCACCACTACCTCTGGTACATCAGCCTCTAGGAAGAAGGGGGTTTGTTGGCAGTTTAACGACAGTTCCATGCCGATTCGGTGGTACCTGTCCTTTTAAACATGAATGTTCCGGCTGCGTCAGCGGCCATTCACTTGCTCGCTGCTTTAAATCAGGCAAAAGTCGCACCAGTGATGCGCCTGGAAAGAGGGAGGACTCCAGTGAGGGTGGAAAGGATGGTTCTTTTCCTAAATAGGTACCCATGGGGTGGGATTTCTGGAGGGTTTTCGTATCCCGTGCACATTAGCTGTCATTCAACCTCTGTCCACTAATTTACGTTCGGCGCTCGAGTATCGAATCCTCGAGTGGGAACGGTTCACTGTGTAGTGACCGGGTATTTTTAAGAACCCTGGGTGGCTGAGGTCAGTTAGGTTTAGGCCCTGAGTCAATAGGTTGTGGCTGGGGTTGCAACTCAGCTAGCTGGTGCCTCAGACACAAAAATGTTAGGTATACAGTGCCTTGCGAAAGTATTCGGCCCCTTGAACTTTTCAACCTTTTGCCACATTTCAGGCTTCAAACATAAAGATATAAAATTTTAATTTTTTGTGAAGAATCACCAACAAGTGGGACACAATTGTGAAGTGGAACGAAATCTATTGGATATTTTAAACTTTTTTAGCAAATACAACACTGAAAAGTGGTGCGTGCAAAATTATTCGGCCCCTTTACTTTCAGTGCAGCAAACTCACTCCAGAAGTTCAGCGAGGATCTCTGAATGATCCAATGTTGTCCTAAATGACTGATGGTGATAAATAGAATCCACCTGTGTGTAATCAAGTCTCTGTATAAATGCACCTGCTCTGTGATAGTCTCAGGGTTCTGTTGAAAGCGCAGAGAGCATCATGAAGACCAAGGAACACCAGGCAGGTCCGTAATACTGTTGTGGAGAAGTTTAAAGCCGGATTTGGATACAAAAAGATTTCCCAAGCTTTAAACATCCCAAGGAGCACTGTGCAAGTGATCATTTTGAAATGGAAGGAGTATCAGACCACTGCAAATCTACCAAGACCTGGCTGTCCCTCTAAACTTTCAGCTCAGACAAGGAGAAGACTGATCAGAGATGCAGCCAAGAGGCCCATGATCACTCTGGATGAACTGCAGAGAACTACAGCTGAGGTGGGAGAGTCTGTCCATAGGACAACAATCAGTCGTACTGTCAGGGCTTTGCTCACACGGCGCGGACTAATCGGCATGTGCGCAGGCATCAGCGCGGGTGTGCGCGCCGGCAGGAGTCTCGTGCGCGCGCACGGCAAGCGCGCGCATCGCAGGCGCACACGTGAGCGCGTTGGCGCCGTTTGGCGCTAGTGGCCCTTTTTAAGAAGTGGCAGTTGCACCTGGGCGGTGCTGTCCGTCTGCAGCTGTACCCTGCCTTAACCTGTTCCTTAGTCTGTGTATCCCTGATCTCTGACCCGGCTTCCCGACTCTGCTGCCTTCTCCAACCCTGATCCCGGCTTGTCTGACTCTGCTTATACTGATATCTGATCGCTGACCCCGGCTTGTTGACCCTGCTTCTGTCTGCTCCCACTCACCTGCCTGCCCAGTGTACCAGACCCGGCCTGCCTGACGATTCTCTGCCTGACCCCACACATGCTGTGTGCTTCCAGAGCTGCTGCTGTCATCGGGGGACCACCCTGCATCCTGGTGCTGGGCTTCTACCTACCAGGTCCCGCTGTTCCTGCTACCAGAGGACTTCTGCCTGTCTCCAGCACCTGCTACAGCATCCAGTCCAGGCACTCCTACTCCGCTGCGCTCTAGGGTCCACTGTCCCCATTCCAGTGGCCCCTGAACCAGAGCCGTAAGAGAGGCCTCCTCCCAGCAAAGTCAGGCTCTCCACCCAGGTACCTAACAGTACGGACAGCCATGACTGAGCCTGCGGGAGAAGCCTCTCCCATGAAGGACATCTGCTCACACCTGGCAGCCCTCACCCAGGCGGTGCAATCCCTCCAAGATGGGTATACAAGATTGGAAGGACAAGTACAGCAACTTGCTGGCACCAGCGCTGCCAACGCTGCGGCTCCTGCACCTCCTCAGTCCCCTGCACAGCCTGCCACTCCACCAGCAGTGGTAATGTTACCGCCTGAACCAAGGGTGCCCGTCCCAGATAAATTTGCAGGGGACTGTTCCAAGTTCCGGATCTTCCGCAATGCCTGCCAAGTATACTTTGCCCTACAGCCAAGAACTTTTTCCCTTGAAGTTACCAAGGTGGGGTTCGTGGTCTCGCTGCTTCAGGGCGAACCCCAGATCTGGGCACACCGACTACTGGAAGGAGGGAGCGTACTGACCCAGTCCCTCTCATCCTTCTTTGAAGCCATGGCACAACTGTACGAGGACCCCCAGTTGACCACCACAGCTGAATCTGCTTTGTATGCGCTCCAGCAAGGTCGCAGAACGGCCGAGGACTATGTAACGGACTTTAGACGCTGGAGCGCAGATACCCAGTGGAATGATGCTGCACTAAGGCACCAATTCCGTATGGGCCTCTCCGATGGATTAAAGGATGAGCTCGCTCGGGTGGGTACCCCGGACACCCTGGAGGACTTAGTAACTCTGAGCATCCAGATCGACCATCGGCTTCGGGAGCGCAGATTGGAGAGGTCTGCTCAAGTTCATCGGCCAGCTTGGATGACTGCAAGAGCTCCACTACCTGCCACCCGCTACCTACCTACCCATCCGGTAGGGCCTAGTCATCCCACTCCTGATGTTGGCAAACCCATGCAACTGGGCCTTATGCGACCTACCCTGTCCCCGGAGGAACGTGCCCGACGTCGGCAGTTGAACTTATGCCTGTACTGCGGTGGCTCTGGGCACTTCGTGAGCAGTTGCCCGGTGAAGACACGTAAGTGCCTCTCCTCTGTCTCAACCAGTCCTGTGTCTTTGCCGGTCCATGCCACCCACATCGCTCTCTTTCTGTCGTTTCAGTTCCTGGGAAGGACGGTTCACACCAGCGCTATCCTTGACTCAGGAGCCTGTACCTGCTTCATCGATGCCACCTTTGCCAGTCTGCACAACATCCCCCTCCAGAAAAAGGCCCACGGACAATCTGTGTTTCTCGCTGACGGCTCCCGCATTAGATCAGGCCAAGTTACTCAGGAGACCCTTCCTCTACTCACCATCTCCTCGCCTCACCACAAAGAACTGTTAACCCTGGACGTGATCTCGTCCCCCCTGTTTCCCGTGATCCTGGGTATCCCCTGGCTGCAGGCCCACGATCCTACCATCAACTGGTCCACAGGAGAGGTAAAGTTTCAATCCCCCTACTGCCTGGAACATTGCCTACGGGAGACCCCGGCACCTCCTGCCACGCTTTTCTGTCTGGACTCTGATCTAAACCTTGACCAAGTGGTGCCAGAACCTTACCACGAGTTTCTTGATGTCTTCAGTAAACGGGGGGCAGACTCATTGCCTCCACACCGTCCCTACGACTGCCCCATTGAACTTTTGCCAGGGGCCGAGATCCCTTTTGGACGTATTTTTCCCCTTTCCGAGAAGGAGCAGGAGGCCCTGAAGGTCTACATTTCGGAGAACTTAAAGAAGGGGTTCATACGACACTCCACATCACCAGCAGGCGCCGGTATCATTTTTGTAACCAAGAAGGATCAATCACTCCGGCCCTGCGTGGACTACCGGGAATTAAACAAAATCACGGTTAAAAACCGTTATCCTCTTCCCCTGATACCAGAACTGTTCCAGAAGTTGAGAGCCGCCACTATCTTCTCTAAATTGGACTTAAGGGGAGCCTATAATCTGGTTCGCATCCGATCAGGGGATGAGTGGAAGACCGCTTTTCGTACCCGCTTTGGGCACTATGAGTACATGGTCATGCCCTTCGGCCTCTGTAACGCCCCAGCCACATTCCAGCACCTCATAAATGAGGTCTTCAGGGACTTTTTGGACATCTTTGTCATCGTCTACCTGGATGACATCCTGATCTTTTCCAGATCGCTGGAGCAGCACCGGGGGCATGTGGGCCGAGTTCTTCTCCGCCTCCACCAACACGGACTCTATGCCAAAGCAGAGAAGTGCATCTTCGAGCAGCGGAACATCCAATTCTTGGGCCTGGAGATCTCCCCAGCAGGCATTAAGATGGATCCACAGAAAGTAACGGCTGTTCTGGACTGGCCGGCGCCCTCTGACAAGAAGGGTGTGCAGCATTTTGTGGGCTTTGCGAATTTCTATAGGAAGTTCATCAAGGGGTTTTCTGCCATTATCGCACCAATCACACAGCTGACAAGGCAGAATGTACGTTTCCACTGGGGTCCGGAGGCTCAGGAGGCGTTTTCTAAGCTCAAGACACGTTTCACCTCCGCTCCCATCCTTAGTCACCCTGATCCGTCTCTGCCGTACCTCTTAGAGGTAGATGCCTCGGAGGTAGCGGTGGGAGCCGTGGTGTCCCAGCGCCAAGGTAACAACGACTTACTGCACCCAGTGGGCTTCTTCTCCCGGAAACTCTCCCCCGCGGAGAGAAACTATGATGTTGGTGACCGAGAACTGTTAGCCATCAAGTCAGCTTTGGAGGAATGGAGATACTTGCTGGAGGGTGCAGTCCACCCCGTGCTGATATATACGGATCACAAGAACCTCGAGTATTTGAGAACAGCAAAACGACTGAAACCCCGACAAGCCCGCTGGGCCCTGTTCTTTTCACGCTTCAGTTTCCATATAACTTACCGCCCGGGATCCAAGAATGTGAAGCCTGATGCGCTTTCCCGCATGTATGACTCTGCTACAGACTGCACACCTCCGGACACTATTCTTCCTGCAGGCAGTTTCCTTCTGTTACAGCCGGACCTACTGTCCCAGATCAGGGAAGCATCTGTGAACCCGCTCCTTCCTCCAGGGATTTCGTTAACCGCCAGAGAGGGGCTCCTATGGAAGGATAGCCAGGTGTTTGTTCCTGAACCCATCCGGGTTAAAGTACTAGCCCTTCTGCACGACCACCCACTAGCAGGACACTTTGGGGCCCGCAAGACTTTGGAACTGGTACAGCGCACCTTCTGGTGGCCTGGACTGAAAGAGTTCTGCACCAAATACGTTAATTCCTGTTCAGTATGCTCCAGAAGCAAGACCACTAGGGGCCGGGCCTGGGGTCTACTAAAACCCCTTCCTGCGCCTGACCGGCCCTGGCGTATGATTACTATGGATTTCATAGTTGAGCTTCCACCCTCTGAAGGCCACACGGCCATTTTTGTAGTCGTTGACCGACTTTCAAAGATGGCCCATTTTTTGCCCCTCAAGGGAACCCCATCCGCAGCAGAGACAGCCCGTGTGTTCATTAGAGAAATTGTCAGATTACATGGGATACCCGCCAACATAGTTTCTGATAGGGGAGTCCAGTTCACCTCCCGATTCTGGAGGGCCCTATGCGAGAGTCTGAAGATCGAACTGGCCCTATCCTCAGCCTACCACCCCCAAACTAATGGGCAGACGGAGCGCACGAATCAGACTCTCGAACAATACATCAGGTGTTTTACCTCCTTCGTGCAAGACGATTGGGTGTCTCTGCTGCCCTTAGCGGAGTTTGCATACAACAATGCCAGCTACTCTACCACAGGACAGTCCCCGTTTTTTGCTAATTATGGTTTTCATCTAACATTTCTCCCAGACTTTCTTGCAGAATCCTCCGTTCCAGCGGTCCAGGATACGGTGACCTTTCTCAGCCGCAACAGCCTAATCCTTCAGGAAGCCATAACAAGGGCCCAGGCGGACAGTAAGAGATTCTTTGACCTGAAGAGAAGGGGAGAACTTGACTTGCAAATCGGGGACCAGGTATGGCTTTCCTCTTCTAATTTAAAGTTAGCCTGTCCCTCTAAGAAGTTGGCACCCAAGTTCCTGGGCCCCTTCCCTGTAAAAAGGAAAATCAATGAAGTGTCTTACGAATTGTCCCTGCCTGACTCTATGAAAGTGCACCCTGTTTTCCATGTTTCATTGTTAAAACCTTCGGTACCCAACCCCTTCCCCAATAGGGAGACCGGACCCCCTGCGCCTGTCCTTATAGATGGGAACGAGGAATACGAGGTTGAGGCCGTGCTAGACTGCAGAAGGCGACAAGGGCGGAGACAATTCCTAATCAAGTGGAAGGGCTATGGCCCAGAGAGTAACTCCTGGGAACCTGAGGACAATCTACATGCCAAGAGACTGATCCGGGCCTTCTTCACTTCTCATCCTGAGAAAGACGATCAGTTGGGCACCCGGAGGTTGCCCCTTGTGGGGGGGGCAATGTCAGGGCTTTGCTCACACGGCGCGGACTAATCGGCATGTGCGCATGCGCACAGGCGCCGCTGGAATGCCCAGGCATCAGCGCGGGTGTGCGCGCCGGCAGGAGTCTCGTGCGCGCGCACGGCAAGCGCGGGCGCGCGCATCGCGGGCGCACACGTGAGCGCGTTGGCGCCGTTTGGCGCTAGTGGCCCTTTTTAAGAAGTGGCAGTTGCACCTGGGCGGTGCTGTCCGTCTGCAGCTGTACCCTGCCTTAACCTGTTCCTTAGTCTGTGTGTCCCTGATCTCTGACCCGGCTTCCCGACTCTGCTGCCTTCTCCAACCCTGATCCCGGCTTGTCTGACTCTGCTTATACTGATATCTGATCGCTGACCCCGGCTTGTTGACCCTGCTTCTGTCTGCTCCCACTCACCTGCCTGCCCAGTGTACCAGACCCGGCCTGCCTGACGATTCTCTGCCTGACCCCACACATGCTGTGTGCTTCCAGAGCTGCTGCTGTCATCGGGGGACCACCCTGCATCCGGGTGCTGGGCTTCTACCTACCAGGTCCCGCTGTTCCTGCTACCAGAGGACTTCTGCCTGTCTCCAGCACCTGCTACAGCATCCAGTCCAGGCACTCCTACTCCGCTGCGCTCTCAGGTCCACTGTCCCCATTCCAGTGGCCCCTGAACCAGAGCCGTAAGAGAGGCCTCCTCCCAGCAAAGTCAGGCTCTCCACCCAGGTACCTAACACGTACACTGCACAAATCTGGCCTTTATGGAAGAGTGGCAAGAAGAAAGCCATTTATTAAAGATATCCATAAAAAGTCTCGTCTAAAGTTTGCCACAAGCCACCTGGGAGACACACCAAACATGTGGAAGAAGGTGCTCTGGTCCAATGAAACCAAAATCGAACTTTTTGGCCACAATGCAAAACGATATGTTTGGCGTAAAAGCAACACAGCTCATCACCCTCAACACACCATCCCCACTGTCAAACATGGTGGTGGTGACAGCATCATGGTTTGGGCCTGCTTTTCTTCAGCAGGGACAGGGAAGATGGTTAAAATTGAGGGGAAGATGGATGCAGCCAAATACAGGACCATTCTGGATGAAAACCTGTTGGAGTCTGCAAAAGACCTGAAAGTGGGACGGAGATTTATCTTCCAACAAGACAATGATCCCAAACATACAGCAAAATCTACAAAGGAATGGTTCACAAATAAACGTATCCAGGTGTTAGAATGGCCAAGTCAAAGTCCAGACCTGAATCCAATCGATAATCTGTGGAAAGAGCTGAAAACTGCTGTTCACAAACGCTCTCCATCCAACCTCACTGAGCTCGAGCTGTTTTGCAAGGAAGAATTTCAGTCTCTCGATGTGCAAAACTGATAGAGACATACCCCAAGCGACTTGCAGCTGTAATCGCAGCAAAAGGTGGCTCTACAAAGTATTAACGCAAGGGGGCTGAATAATTTTGCACGCCCCACTTTTCATTTTTTTATTAGTTAAAAAAGTTTTAACAATACAATAGATTTCGTTCCACTTCACAATTGTGACCCACTTGTTGGTTTTTGAATATGTTCAGGTGTTTTTAACTAGCCATGCAGGAAACGTCATTCTTGAATGTGTGCGCTGTAATATGTTCGCTATTGCTTGTTGGTCTTATGGCAGCACCATCTTGAATTTAAACGCATTGGTGAGTGCTTCCCAAATATGTTTTTGTATGTTGTAATAAGCCCTGACCAGGTTTTTTTTGGGTTAGAGCACCCCTCCCCCTCTTCATTATCTCTTATTTAGTGACCACCAGTGTATAGGAGGAATCCTTTCAGTTCTCCCACATAGAGGAGTTTGGCTCCCATGGTTGAGACGCAGGATCTTTCATTATATTACTAGGGTAGGACCCACTAATTCGGGGTACTTCGTCGCAGTAAGTGGGCTTAGCACTATATAACCATATAGTGTGACCAAACCCCCGTATTTTTTGAATATGTTCAGGTGTTTTTAACTAGCCCTGCAGGAAACGTCATTCTTGAATGTGTGCGCTGTAATATGTTCGCTACCACTTGTTGGTGATTCTTCACAAAAAATTTAAATTTTATATCTTTATGTTTGAAGCCTGAAATGTGGCAAAAGGTTGAAAAGTTCAAGGGGGCCGAATACTTTCGCAAGGCACTGTATATGGTACTGTCAAGGATCTCAAAATCAATGTATCTGCATTAAGTCAGTTATTATTATTATGTTAGTTATGTGAAATAAAGTTTTTGTTAATAAAAAGGTCGATTTCGGCCATTTAACCCCACCCCATATGTTGTGTAGTTCTTATTTAAGTAAGGGTGTGGCTTTGGTTACAATGAGTAATTGGTCAGTGGGGTGGTTAGCTCTTAGCTGCCCTAGTCATGCTATATTTTTAATTCTGCAGGATTATATCTTTGTCAGTGTGTGGTGCTGTGTGATCATTTGGCCATATGTCAAAGCTTCTGGACTGCATTCAGCTGTAAATAGCTTCAGGAGGTATTCAAATACTGCAAGCTGCCAAGAAGAAATGGATCCATGGCACGGAGATGTGTACGCATAATGCAAAGAAGGAGCAGGGAGGGGTCAGAAGCAGTTCCTGCATTAGGACACAAGGAGGCAGATGTTCGATGGTCCCCCCCGGGGAAGGGTAGGAATTGTTAGCAATTATGCCGACAAGATCCTAGAGCAAACGTATACTATAATACTTATAGCAGTATTAAACCCAAAAGCAAACATGTATTATATTGCAGCTTACCAAGTCTTAGATGTGGTGGCTGCATTCGTTTTCTTTTTTAAGCTTTCTTTTTTTTTTCACCTGGTGACCCTGCCAGTAAGTCTGTTGTTTTTTCAATGGAACAAGCTGTCCTGCCAATGTTGCAGTTAACACTGACAGGGATACTTACAATGACCAGATTTTATTTATTGATAAAAAACCTTTACCCCCCCCAAAAAAAAAACTTCTTACAAAATGATAGCTGCCGTCTTGCTTCAGTTTGTTAGTGTATCTAAATCTACTAGTACAGCTAACACTCCCCTCTCCCAGATTAACAATGCTGCTGCCCAAAGGTGTCTGTTGCTTATTCACCCAGATTGTAAGCCCTCTTATCACCAGGTGGAAACAGAGAAAATAAAACTAATGCAGCCACCATATCTATTGACTGGTAAGCTGCAATATATTACATTTTTGGTCTTGGGTTTAATACAGCTGTATTATACTTGTCTAGACCTAATACATCTGTAATGTGCTTTTTTTTTACAGAACAAATATTGTGTTATATGGCATTGATAGAGTTTTTATTTTCTTTACATATAACTTTTATTGGCATTTCCAGTGAAGCGTATGATGAAAGTGAAAACCCAGATGAGACAAAATATTTCATAATGAGGTGCTGTTATACTGCAGTGACAACAAGAAGATTTAAATCAACTACTTGTGAAGAATTTCTTACAAAAAAGATCTTACTAAAGGGATCTTGGGCACAATTCACTAAGTGATATGTTACCGCATTCGAGTATGCAAAACGTTTAAAAAAAACTGTGCAAATCACGAAGAAATGCTCGTTATAAACGTGCATGTGTTATCTATTCGAAAATACTGCATAAGATTGTGTGGATAGTTATCGCAAGCATTTTGCACGTTGGGCGAACGGTTCGGCCTGGTTGTTAACCACTTCAATACAGGGCACTTAAACACCTTCCTGCCCAGAGCAATTCTTTCGCTTTCAGCGCTGGCGCACTTTGAATGACAATTGCGCGGTCATGCTACACTGTACCTAAATTACATTTTTATAATTTTTTCCCACAAATAGAGCTTCTTTTGGTGGTATTTGATCACCTCTATGGTTTTTTTTTGTTGATAAACAAATAAAAAAAGACCAAAAATGTTGAAAAAAATTTTTTTTTTTGTTTCAGTTTTTAAAACTTTGTAAATAAGTAAGTTTTCTCCTTCACTGATGGGGCTGCACTGACAGGCACTGATAAGGCGGCACTGATGGACACCGAAGAGGTGGCACCAATGAAGTGGCCCTGATGAGGTGGCATTGATGGGCACTGATATGTGGCACTGATAGGTGGCACTGATAGGTGGCACTGATGGGTGACACGGATGGGCGACACGGATGGGCACTGATAGGTAGCACAAATTGACACTGATAGCTGGCACGGATTGGCATGGATAGGCGGCATGGATGGGCATGGATAGGCAGCATGGATGGGCATGGATAGGCAGCACAGATGGGCATGGATAGGCGGCACGGATGAGCATGGATGGGCACTGATAGGCGGCATGGATGGGCACTGATAGGTGGCACGGATGGGCACTGATAGGTGGCACGGATGGGCACTGATAGGCGGAATTGTATTGTATTGTACTGATGGATGCCAATCAGTGCTAAACAATAATACATGCCAATCAGTGATGCCCATTGTGGGCACTGATTGGCATCCTTTGTGAGACTCTTTACCGAGATCGTAGTTGCGGGGTGTCAGACTGACCCCCCGCAACAACGATCGCCGTTGTCAGGATTTTGAAACCACTTTGCCGCCGTCATTTTGCTATAGGGTGGGCGGCAAGTGGTTAAGAAGCAGGGCTGGGAAGCCGGCAACGGTGCCCTTAACAACTGATAAGTCATCAGCTGTCAACAGCTGAATAAAAAAAACAAAAAAACAGGCGTGGTGCCCCCCCAGTCCATACAAGGCCCTTCATGTCAAATATGGATTTTAGGGGGAACACCCCGCCAAAATAACAAAAAAATGGCGTGGGGTTCCCCTCAAAATCCATACCAGACCCTTATCTGAGCATGCAGCCTGACAGGTCAGGAACGGAACGAGCACGCACCCCCCCAACCATACCAAGCCTCATGCCCTCAACATGGAGGGGTGGGTGCTTTGCCCCCACCCCAAAGCACCTTGTCCCCATTTTGATGGGGACAAGGGCCTCGTCGGGGTCTGCTAGCAGGGGGCTTATTGGAATGTGGAAGCTCCCTTTAACAAGGAGGCCCCAGATTACGCTCCACTCATGTGAACAGGTATCAGGTATATAGTACCCCTACCCATTCACCAAAAAAGTGTACAAAAAAAAATAAAAGCAGGAGACAAGTTTTTGACAAACCCTTTATAAAAAAAATAATGTCCATCCATGGTCAATCATGCCGCCCAACAACCCGAAACATAAAAAAAAAAAAATGCTCTGCCTTCCTGGGTTGGCCGAATGCCTCCTCTCAGCTTTGAAAGTTCTTATATAGGTAAGGGCAGGGCCACCTGGCAACATCAACCGATGGCCCACTCCTTTGTGACGTCACCAGATCATCATGCACTGGTCCGTGGCATCCCAAGGGGGGCGGGGCTACCCAGTGACTTTGCCAGGTGGCCCCGCCCTTACCTATATAAGAACCTATATAAGTACTGATTTGACTGATTTTATAAATTATAAATGTCAATTTTGCTGTAGCATGTTCTATATATGCTACAGATGCCCCACTTTACAGACTAAGGGGCCCCCACCATTATATTTAACCACTTTAATACCTGGTATTACCCCCTTCCTGCCCAGGACAATTTTCAGCTTTCAGCGCTGTTACACTTTGAATGACAATTGCGCGGTCATGCTACACTGCATCAAAACTACTTTTTTCTCATTTTCTTCCCACAAATAAAGCTTTCTTTTGGTGGTATTCGATCACCACTGGGGTTTTTATTTTTTACTAAACAAACTGAAAATAAGTTTTTCTTCGTTTCGGTTATAAAATGTTGTTTTCTCCTTCACTGACAGGCACTGATGAGGCGGCACTGATGGGCACTGATGAGTTGGCACTGATAAGGTGGCACTGATGGTACTACTGATGAGGAGGCACTGATATGCAGCACTGATGGGCACTGATGTGCACTGATAGGTGGTACTGATGGGCACTGACAGGCGGCACTGATGGGCACTGACAAGTGGCACTGATGGGCACTGACAAGCGGCTGAGATGGGCACTGACAGGGGGCACTGATGGGCGGTACTGATTATCACTGACAGGTGGCACTGATGGGCAGCACTGATGATGAGGTACTGATGAGGTACTGACAGGTGTTACTGTAGTGCACTGATATGGGCACTGATTGGCACTGTGACTGGCACCTACAGCCATTTCTGATAGGGCACTGACTGGCAGCCGATGGGCACCTTTTTGGCAGCTGTGTTGCACAGCTGATGGGGCTGTGCTGATAATAAATGTGCTAATTATCAGCACAGACCCATCCCTCTGACAGGGAGAGCCGCCGATCGGCTCTCCCTGTCAGCACAAACCGAGGAATGACGTTTACCAAGCTGATCACATGGTAAGGAGCCTCCATCAGACTAACACACTGCGCACTCCTGCATGCTCGTGTCGGCATGTTATTCTGCTGGACGTCATATGACGCCCAGTCAGGATAACTGGACCACCGCCCAGCCGTCATCCTGCTATGGTGGTTAAGGAATTTTTCATTTTTATTGTTGCACTTTAAGCATCATTAAAATCACTGCTCCTGAAAAATTATAATTTTTTTTTAAAAATGTACATTTATACATGTCCCCCAGGGAAGGACCCAGACCCCCATACCCCTTTTATGGCCAATTACTTGCATATAAGCCTTTTTTTAAACCAATCACTGGGGGGTCTGACCATTGCCCTAGTTACCACATAGTTATCGCAAGCTTGGAGCAGTACTTAATTACTGCATGCATTTATTTATTTATTTCCTTTAGTGAATTGACTTTAATGCCTTTTTATGCACTATTTACCGACCGTTTTTGGTGTTTCTGTTAAATAGTGCATACAAGCGATAGTGAATTGACATTTTCGTTATCGTATGCTTTTAAGTGATCACGTGACCGACATAACGCATGTGATAAGCTTTAGTGAATTGTGCCACTTGTCTTGACCGCATGTTTAGTTATTTGCAGATTTACTTTCCTTGTAGATCTTTGCTATTACTACTTGTTCTTTCCCATTACTACTTGTAAAAATTGTTCTTCAGCCTTTCTTCCTTACTTTTTTTATTCCCTTCAATTACATTTCTTTCTTTCATTTCTCCCTATCTCCATTCTCTCTTATTTTCCTTCCTCCATCCTTCTATTTCTCCCTCACTTTCTTCCTATCTTGATTCCTTCCTCCATTATTTCATTACAACATTTCTTCATTCTCCCTACTTATTACTTATTACTTACTTTCCCTCCCTTCTTTCTTCCCTCCACTCATTTCCAGTTCTTTCCTCCCTCCCTCCATTCATTTTTTTTCCTACCTCCATCCTTTTCCACCTCACTCCCTTCACGCTACTCCTTCAGGAGTCGCTGGTTGTATTGGGTCCTGTGCTCCTACCTTGACCTCTGCAAAACCTTTGCACCTCTGACACCTTAGATATACACGTCAATAGACAAAGACTGATAATTTTTGGCTAATACCTCAGGGTCACCCTGAAAAGAGACTCAAAACCTCAGAGTAGAATGGCAGAGTATGCTAAAAGTATGAATACTCAAGGACAGGATGTTACAACGAGAAAAACTTTTTGACATGCACAGTTTAAAATGTCAAAGTCAAACAATATAGTAGGAGTGCTACCTTAGTATGAATACTCAAGGACAGTGGGAGTCCCAAAATGATGTTACTGTCGAAACACGAAGGAGTTAATGTGTGAGAAAAATGGGGAAAATGGTCCTTTTGACAGAGAACTTGACATCACCCTTCAAACAGATAAATTTAAAATGTCAAAGTCAAAACTGTGCTGATATAGTAGGAAGCCGATTTTGAGATGGATTGTTTTATGGTGGTTACCGATCATTTCACCCGTTATAGCTCAGGGCTTTCCCCAACCAAGGACCAGAAGGGCTTCTACGAGTGGCACAAGTGCTCCTAGAAAAAATACTTTGTCCATTATGGACTACCACAAAGAATCACTAAGTCCATGGACCCCCAAGGACTGGACATGAGTAGCCTGAATACGGAAAGCTACTGGACTCTTTTGGAGTGGAGAAGACTAGGAACATAAACCATATCACCCTCAGGGAGATGCTCAGGGCCAGAAAGGTTCAACCGGACCCCTATTGAACATGTTGGGAACTCTAGAGACCATGAGACGAGAAGCAACATTGGAGCCAACAAAATTCAGCTCTGGTGCATGCTTTACAACTGTACAACGTCACGGTGTTGTGGACGGGTTTTCTCCCCCTCACGGGCTTATTGTTTTGGGAGAGAAGCCAAGGTTGCCAGTGGATATCTGGCCGTCCGGCATTTCCTTTAGACCATGCCTCGGCTGCCCTCCCACCAAGGATATGTGTGACCAGACAGTGGCTCAGTTTTGAAAATAGCTTAAGACGAGAAAGCTAAGGCGGCCTCTGACCATAGGGAGGGGCCCGAAAACAAGCGGGAACTTTGAATCTGAAAGGTTCGAGTACAAGGACCTAACCTGCCTGGGGGACAGTGTACTGGTACGCACATCTATAGGGATCCCTGGAAAACCACATAGCTTGCTGATAGAATGGTGATCAGAGCCATATAGCATCTGTGGATAAACTACCAGGAAAGGGGCACTGCTCTATAAGTTGAATCCAGAAGGGTGAGTGGGGGCCATTTGAAGACCTGGCAATAGGAATCTCTTGCTCCCACTCAATGAAGCTGTCGGAATACCTCCAGTTGAGAGACTTACATGAATCTGTGTTCCATTCTGGATACCCCCAAGACCCAACAGTCGGTCCCAGACCCTCCCTAACTAAAGGGGGACAAGGCCCCCCAACCGGCTGAAGAGCGAAGAACGGAGAAATTTGAATGGCGTATGGCCTCCTTCCTCAACTACAGGAAATTCCGCCATAGATCTTCCACATTAATGAGGATGTGGAAGATTGGAACTTTGATCCTGGAGCTACTGAATTCGTTCCCACTGAGATGTGCTCGAAGTTGCTGGTAAGTATATCCCTGGCCCTCTTACTCAGTAAGTAGAGGAAGTTGATGTTTTCAAGAATCAGTGATTCCCTGCCAGTGTGTGTTCAGAAGAAGAAGTACCTGTGGTATCAGTGCCTGAAGTCCCAAGTGAAACAGAGAGGCTACACAGGAGTTGTGAGGCCGACCTTGAAGTTATACTTACCAGCAAATGGGAAAATGTTCGAGGACTGGTTTTATGACTGCAAGGAGGACCAAGTGGTTTGAAACGCCCTGGGCCCATCCACTGTCCATTTGGTGGTGGGCAACCCCAGCTCAACTCGCGGGCACAGTTTGACCTGGTCGCCATCACGGAAGCGTCCTGTAGACTGGTACAGATCCCCACCCTATGTTAATATGGTGGGAGGATCTCTGTACCTGAATTATGTGAAAGTGTATTGTTTCAAAAAAGGCATTGTAGATTGAAACAATGTCTTGTGGGGACCAAAGATTCAAACGTTGGGGGGAGTGTGTAGCGGGGGTTGTTCCCCTTTCAGGGGGATAAGACTACGATTCCCATAATTCCCCTGGCTTCCCGGGACGGTTTGGGGCTGATCTGAGGGAGGTGATATAAGGAAGGGGGGAAGCCCGCCTCTTCCATCTTATGATGCAGGGGATCACAGAGAGAGGAGAGAGGAGACACATTCACAATATAGTAGGAGTGCTACCTTAAGTTCTGGTAAGGTCATCATAAACTCTAGCTTTCCCCCACTCAAAATGAACAGCCTAAGGTGACAGCGAACTTGGTATTAAAAGAATAATGACTATGTCACCTAGAGTCACACATGGCGAGGAAGCTAAGCCCAGCCCGTAACTTAATGACTGCAAGGCAATAATAAACTCTTGATTATGTAGGATAAAAGGTACTAACACAGTCGTTAAAATAAGTCTTCTGCCAGATACGTTGGGGCCCTTGAACACATCGGCGCTCTAGAGGGAATAGTTTCTGTAAGGAACTGGGTTGTAGAGCACTGATTTCCTAAGAACAGTGAGTGGAGAAATGTCCAGTAAAGGGTTATTTATTAGGGTTATAGTGTTAGATATTTCTCAGGTATCCAAGGGTAAAGATGGCGTCTTTAAAGCCCTAAATTCCAACCACAAAATCCGTCTGATTTTTTTCGATGGATTTTGTCCAACACTGGTGTTGCATACACACGGTCGGACAAAGTTGTCGGAAAATCCGATCATTCCGAATGTGGCGACGTTCGTTGCATACGACAGAACTACATAGAGGCTAGTAGCCAATAGCTTTGGTCTCGTAATTTGATCTGACCATGCGTGGCACTTTGTCCGTCGGAATTCTCTACACACGATCGGAAAAAGTCAGATCAGATTTTGTTGTCGGAAAAATTTGCCCCGTACACGCGGTCGGAAATTCCGATGGAAAATGTCCAATCGGCCGTGTGTGGGCTCCATCCATTTGAGAGATCCTGCTCTCAAATTTTCCGACAACAAATTCCGATCGGACTTTTTCCAATCGTGTGTAGGAAATTCCGACGGACAAAGTGACACGCATGCTCAGATCAAATTACGAGATAAAAGCTATTGGCTACTACCTCTACGTAGTTCCGTCGTACGCAACGAACGTCACCACGTTCAGAATGATCGGATTTTCCAACAACTTTGTCCGACCATGTGTATGCAACACCAGTGTCGGACAAAATCCGTCAGAAAAAATCTGACGGATTTTGTGGTCGGAATTCCGACCGTGTGTACGGGGGCATAGAGAGCAGGATCTCAAATTTTTTCCGTCAGAAATTCCAACGGAAAAAGTCTGATGGCGCCCACACACGGGCGAATTTTCCGACAACATGGTCCGATCGGACTTTTTCCATCGGAATATCCGACCGTGTGTACGTGGCATAAGAGTGGTAGGGCAATAAAATAGCTTGGAGATACGGGACTATCAATTGTACAAATTTGTAGAATTCACACATATATAAAAAAAATATATTATTTATTGAGAAAAACGTAATAAAATGATGTAATAAAAAGTAAAGATTACAGTGTTTCCTATTTGCATAAGTCTATACACACAGCCTATAAAGTATAAACAGGAAATGCCGTAATCAAATACATGAGTGTAATACGTCCGGGTTTTTCAACATGCTTCGCCTATGTGGCTTCCTCAGGAAAAGGACGTATAGTATAGAATACATGAGTGTAATACGTCCGGGTTTTTCAACATGCTTCGCCTATGTGGCTTCCCTTGGGGGGGGGGGACAGGCAAACAGTTCCTCTGCACTTCATTTGATTGGCCATTGGCTTCAATAATGGGGCTAGTTTTGCCTGACCCTCTGTACCTTAACACTATTGCAGGCCACTGGAAAGATCAAATTAACATTTCAACCCCCCCCCCCCCCCCCCCACAAAAAAATAAGGCCAGGCCGACAGTGTGACATTATTAAAAGTTACCAAGAAAGCTAGATGGAAGGGAATGAAGACTAAAAAATAGGATATGGAATGTATGGAGGCCAGCCCCTTGGCAATAACATGCTTTGCTGAACTTCATCCCTTAAAGATGCCCCACTATAAAGAGGTAGGTATATAGTGTGTAGGGACCTGGAATGCCAGCGGATAAAGGATTGGTTTACCATCTGACAGAGCAGTTGGTGGAGGGGGTTCCTAATGAGTTTGCCCCCCCAACCACCAAAAAGAAAAAAAAAAGGGAGGGCTCTACATGAAGTTAAAACCACAACAGCTATGTGGCTTCCTCAGGAAAAGGACGTATAGTATAGAATAGACAGGAGTATATTTCCTCTAGGTGTATATCACAAAAAAGAAAAGAACAAAATTAATATATGACAAAAAACACGACAAATTTTGCAAATACGTGACCATATAGCTCACACAGTAGGCAAATAAGTCCCTAGAAAGACACCCACTAAGACCATATTCCCCCTACCTCCAAAATAGAGGCTACATAATGAAATGCTCTTTTGGAGCGTTCTATGTAGGCAAGACAAAATGCCCCTTATTTTGTAGAATAAGGGACCATGTATCTTTGATCTCAAAACACAAAATGGAGACCCCAATAAGCCACCATGCAGGGTTGTATCACAACTTCAACCTTAAACTTATTGGCTTTTTTAGCCTAGAGCATTTACCGCAACAGGGACGAGGTGGGGACCTCGATAAAAAATTATTACAACTAGAGACCAGATGGATCTACTCATTGCAAGCGACCCGATATCCGGGTTTAAACACGGGGATCAGTTACAAACCATTTCTGTGATGGATATGTATGTCAATCATGTGTCATATGTATCACTCATCTGTGTGTTATCTGGGTACCCCCTATGCTGTCCCACAAGATGTTTGGGAGCTGTATTCCCCATGTCCTGGGTTCTAGGCAATGCATGCACCAGTTGGGGTCCTTGATAGGGTGTCTTGAATGTAGTTGCTACTTTTCTCCATTAGAGGAGAATTAACAAACAATGAAAAATGAAAATTACTGTGAGTACTTTATATCAATTTTGTTTTGTTTTATTGATTCAATAATTATTTTTGAGTTATGATAAATACTCCTGATTAGTGATAGGGCAATGTTGTTTTCCAATCAAATTACTTCAAGATCAGGCAATGTGTCATCAAGGGTTAATATCCACTCACTGATTCCGCAGTACTTGCAGAAGCAGGTCTCTTTTGGTGAATACCAGTGTGCCCCCTTTAAGATGAGAAAGACTCCAGGTGAACTTTGGCAGTGGTCAGACAATGGTATCTCTGCCATGCAGCTGCTATCTTTAGTTGGGGTAGATGCCAGCATAACTGAGAGTAATAGATCTGTGTCTCCAGTGGCCCAGCTAGTAGGCCTCAAGACGATCCCTGACTCCAGCAGGCAGCAGTAATGACTCCAACAGAACTATTTAAACAGGCTACAGCAACTTTTACCTGTTCTCTGTTATATCTCATAGCTTCTTATGGTTTCTTCCCTCCTGTCTCTCTCCCAGACAGGACCTTTCCCTTCTGCACACACAAGTGTCTCTCTCCCAACTGCCCCGTGCTTTCCCAGGCTTTTTAATTTATGTGACCCCTCCATATTCAGGCACATTGTCTTTTGTAGTTTCCTGACTGTATTGATAATGGGATTCCTTTTGGGACTGTATTGCCCATATTGCAGTGCTCTGGATGGAAGTGAGTCCACAAAGCTCCATCTTGTGGCAGAAAAGGGGAACTACTTGCTGGAATGTCAACTATGCATTAATAAACCTGCATATTTCAGTGACAATGGGTCTCCCTACCGACCCTTTCTTCCTACCCACCCACCCTTCCTTCCTTCCCCCATTATTTCCTTACTAAATTTCATAATTTCTTCCTTCCATTCAGTTCTAATTCTTTCCTTCTCCCTCCATTCATTTTTTCCCCTTTCTTCCTTAGCGCTACCCCTGCAGGCATCACTAATTGTATTGGGTTCTATGTTGACCTCTACCTGCCTTCCTTCTTTACTTCCTGCCTTCTTTTCCTCATTTCTTCATTATTTTTCTTCCATTCCTTACTTTCCTCATTCCTATATAATTTACTTATTACATTTCAGTCTTTCTTCTCTCCTTCCTCCATATTTTCCTTCCTTCCTTTCTTCAACTTCCATCCCGTATACAAATTCACCTTCTTTGGAGGTATTTTTTCTCACTTCCTGATTTTATTATGAGATAGGAAGTGAAAGGGAAACCTCCCCAATGGGACACACAAAAGAAAAAAAATTATACAAGGGTTATAAGCTTACTATATTAAGGTGACCAGATTTTTAAAATGAAATCCGGGGACATATTTTTTTTTTTACTAGTAATGGCAGCAATCGGCGACTCTTTGCCCATCTCCACCACCGCCGCCCGCCTCACAGCCTATAAAGTCTTACTCTCCGGGCCCCAGGTACTACTGGGTGGGAAGCAGAGGAAGATCACTCTACCAGGGAAGGCAAGGAGATAAACTGGCAGGCGGCTGGCCGGGACTTGAGCCAAGGCAGAAGAACATGCAAGCGGAGATGAATGAGCATGTGCCCGAAACTGAAGAAATAGTCCCTCCGCTCCGACCAGAACATGATCATCAGAAAGAGGCACAGATAATGGAAAAAAATAAACCCCCATAAGCTAGTAGGAGCGGCAGAGGAGGGAGGGTGCAATTCAGATTTTTTTTTTTTTTTATTCTGTACTCTTCTTTGAAATTGCCCCAGCCCCTGTTCAAATTCCAATCCGGGGACAAAACGGGGACAGACTTGGTCCGGGGACAGTGTCCTCAATCCGGGGACTGTCCCCGGAAACCAGGGATGTCTGGTCACCCTATACTATATTCAAAAGAAAAAAAAACAGTTTTGACTTCAGTTTTACTTTAACTCAAGCATAATTTGGAACTAACCATATTAATTTTAAAAGCAATGAATAATTCAGCATCATATTTCTTTGACTGTATACAGTACCATTATCCAGGCGCAATCACAAAGCAGGATGAGGAAAGTCTTGTAAGGGACTGTACCATGCTTGCCCATAACAAATTAGATTCATTTGTGTAAATGAAATGTGTGTATTCCGGGGTGACATGCAGGTTTTCAGAGCAGTACATTAACACACTGCTTTATTATCCTCTGCAAATCTAATTAGCTATTCTAACACTGATCTGAGAAACATAGAGATTTGGCAGCTTGGCATCCCAGAAGGATTGGTTTGGACAATGCAGTACAGAAATCTGGAGCAGGTGGTAATAAACGACATGGATGTCAGGCTTAGTGTAGTTCTCATCATAAACTATTTGCTGCATCATAATTGTTCCATTTATCACAAGCATAAACAAACATTTCCTGTAATTGCCCCAGTAATTGCAGCCATGGCATATAATGTCCATGGCAGTAAATCACATATAGTTGCTGGATATCAAAGGCAACCCTTTGAGCTCATTTACATTTGCCGGGCAATGCAAAAATAGGTGGTTGGTTCACGATTTTACCACCCCCAATGCCCCCCACCCCTTCAGCTGTGGGTTGTATACATGCTGCGGTAGAAACTATACCCATAATATATATAACATTTCATGTTTGTTGGATAGTACTGCTGCCAAACACCACCTATTCAAGTGAATAAGGCCACGCCCCAACCACTTTGCAACCACGTTCAATGCATGCGGCTGCACAGTGGTGTGGGCTTTAGAGGGTTAAACAAGGGGTGAGGCGGCACCTTTGAGCATTTAATGTTCCACCTTGGATCACTTTTTAGAGGGGCAGCAAAGTCTGCCACAGGTGTAAACTTATGTCGCGTACACACGACGGGTTTTGCCGTCGGAATTAAGTCCGAAGGTTTTTTCAACGTAATTCCGACGGAATTCAGCTCAAACTGTCTTGCATACACACGGTCACACCAAATTCCGACGGTCAATAACGCAGCGACGTACAACACGTACAACGGCACTATAAAAAGGTAGTTTGATGCTTCTGAGCAAGCGTCTAATTGTTTCCGAGCATGCGTCGGAATTTTGCGCGTCAGAATTGCATACACACCAACGGAATTTCCGATAGAAACTTTTTCCGTCTGAAAAATTGAGAACATGCTCTCAATCTTTTGCTGGCCAAAATCCGGCAGCAAAAGTCCAATAGAGCCTACACACGGCCGCATTTTCCGATGAAAAGCTCTCATAGGTCTTTTGCTGGCCGAAATTCCGATCGTGTGTACGCGGCATAAGTCTTATTTATTGATGATCCACTGTTTTTAACGAATCAGTCATCTCTTTTAGGATAAAAAAAAAAATCCTAAATGTAATTCCTTACAACATAGGAGCTCACCTTTCTGGCAGCCCATGTCTCCTACTTGCTCTCTATTTCATTCTCTGACCCCAATGTCATTGCTGGGACCTAGAGTAGCGTAGGGTTTGGTGGATGGAACCATGGTAAGTAGTGGGGAACAAAGGCATTCCCAGAAATGGTAAATGCTGAAGAATCTGGAAGAGTTGGCAGTGCTGGAATGGAAGGAAGGCTGGCTGCCAGAGGTAAATATTTAGCCTCTTCTATTCTAGATAACTTAAATATTTTTTTTTTTAAGCCGGGCAGCTACTTTTAATAAAGATAATATGCTAAAACTGCCACTGCAACTTTGCAGTTTTTCTACTGGCATAGTTGGCTTTTCATGGATAGCTTCAAATATTACTTTGTGTGTGCGCTGTCTCTGGTCTATCCCTATGTGTGCAGTGCTTGGAGCCACACAAGCCCCAATTGTACTCACTGGGTATACGATTTTGGAAGCCCTTCGAGCTGCAGCCATGCCTGTTAATTGTGGTTGCAGCTGAGCTAAAAAGAGATCTGAAGCCGCTCGGCCCAGGCATAGTGGCTGTGACACTGGTTACCTCCCTTCCAAATCACTTGATTGGACAGCATGACCCAAGAGAAAAGGAAGGATGCTGCAGAACTGCTTGAACTAGGACAGGGGAGAGAGAGCAGCCCTAGAGCCCAGGAATGGACTCCTGATCAAATTACAATTGCTGGAGGGCTCAAAGTTCAAGAATAAAGTCAGTGCGGGGGCCACACAAAGGGAGGAGAGGAGTAAATGGTGGGGACAGCTGAGACTTGGGGGGGATGTTGTTGGAGGCTGTGTGTATTGCTTCCTCCTAACCCCCACCATCAACTGCCCCCTCTGTAATGCTGGCTTCAACCCTTCCAGCAGATGCCTACCTGGTATTCTGTCAGTTTAGATCTTTTCTGTGCTGTGGCCTAGTGTGCCTGAGGACATACCGCTGCATATCTGTGAAAAGGCTGAAATTGCCCAGTACCAACTAACCTCTCTATACTGTGATAGCACACTGCTGGGACTTGAGCTGTGCCTGAATGAAGTTGTCATCATACCAGTTATTACAAGTGTTACTGAGCCTGTTACTGCAAGTGTTACTGAGCCTGTTACTACAAGTGTTACTAAGCCTGTTACTGCAAGCTTTACTGTGCCTGTTACTACAAGCGTTACTGCGCCTGTTACTACAAATGTTACTGAGCCTGTTACTGCAAGCTTTACTGCGCCTGTTACTACAAATGTTACTGAGCCTGTTACTGCAAGTTTTACTGTGCTATTACTACAAGTGTTACTGAGCCTGTTACTGCAAGCTTTACTGTGCCTGTTACTACAAGCGTTACTGCGCCTGTTACTGCGCCTGTTACTGAGCCTGTTGCTGAAAGTGTAACTGAGCCTGTTGCTGCAAGTGTTACTGAGCCTGTTACTGCGCGCGTTACTGCGCCTGTTACTGAGCCTGTTGCTGCAAGCGTTACTGAGCCTGTTGCTGCAAGCGTTACTGAGCCTGTTACTGCAAGCGTTACTGAGCCTGTTACTGCAAGCATTACTGCACCTGTTACCGCAAGTGTTACGGAGCCTGTTACTGCATGTGTTACTGCGCCTGTTACTGAGCCTGTTGCTGCAAGTGTTACTGAGCCTGTTACTGCAAGCGTTACTGAGCCTGTTACTGCAAGCGTTACTGAGCCTGTTACTGCAAGCGTTACTGAGCCTGTTACTGCAAGCGTTACTGAGCCTGTTACTGCAAGCGTTACTGAGCCTGTTACTGCAAGTGTTACTGAGCCTGTCACTACAAATGTTACTGAGCCTGTTACTGCAAGCGTTGCTGAGCCTGTTACTGCAAGCGCTACTGAGCCTGTTACTGCAAGCGTTACTGAGCCTGTTACTGCAAGCGTTAATGAGCCTGTTACTGCAAGCGTTACTGAGCCTGTTACTGCAAGCGTTACTAAGCCTGTTACTGCAAGTGTTACTGAGCCTGTCACTACAAACTTTACTGCGCCTGTCACTACAAACTTTACTGCGCCTGTCACTACAAACTTTACTGCGCCTGTCACTGCAAGCGTTACTGAGCCTGTTACTGCAAGCGTTACTGAGCCTGTTACTGCAAGCGTTACTGAGCCTGTTACTGCAAGTGTTACTGCGCCTGTTACTGCAATCTTTACTGCGCATGGTACTGCAAGCGTTACTGCACCTGGTACTGCAAGCGTTACTGAGCCTGTTACTGCAGGAGGTATAGTATATGGAGCTGAATGAAACTAGGAGGAGGGCAAACATGACTGGGGTCTGCAGAAGAGGTGGAGTATTAGTGGGTGATTTTGATATGATGCAGGCTGCTTAGCAGATTGAAGAGTTCAAGGCAGAGTGTGTGTCCTGTAGTGGGTAGAGAGGGGTTTTGGAAAAGTACAACAGCAAAGTAGCTTATAAACTGACTATATACTGCATATGCATTATGCCTGTCTAAGCAGCAGGTAGCGCTGTAGTATTATAGTGTATAGTTATGTTATCTATGATATAACAGGATGTTTGTTGTCTATCCTCTCTCTATGTACAGGTCAGTCAGAGCTCATCACAGCATCAGACAGTATTCTTATTTGTTCCTGGACTTCACCTGTAGGAAGAACAAAAGGTTGGTAACTTGGACAACATGCTGTGCCAGCTTAGAGCTGCAGCTGTGGCCAGAGGCCCTGAGTGGCTATGAGACAAACTATCAGACACTTATTGCAGGACCCCAGGCAGGTCTTTCCTGGGCCCTCTTCTAGTCGCCCACGTGCTAGGAGGTCAAGGCCTTCTGAGCGCTTCATTCCTGAGTCTGGGAGCCCCTCAAGGCACCCTCTGACCCCACCAGCCAAGCGCATGCCTTTTTCCCCTGGTGTGCGAGTCAGGAGGAATCCCCGTCTAGAGCGAACCCAGGGCGGGAGTGTTTTCATCTGGCACCCACTCCCTTTCCCTCACACCTTCGCAGTGTGGATGTGCGACTGGCCATACAGGCTCCCTGCCTGTGTCTAGTGTCGCCCTCAGTGGGAGTGGTGGAGCGGCGGGTGTCGGTCAGGTCCCGGGAGCGGTCAGGGCCTCCAGTGACAGAAGACATGGAAGGCAGGTTTCCTCCGTGTCCAGGCATCGCAGAGCTTGCGCCGCAGATGGAAGGAGCCTGGCGATGGCTGGTGAGGCTTCCTCCACCCATTACAGAGCCCAGCGTGGGAGTAGGAGAGGGAGTGCCGGGGTTCTGGTGTGGCGGAGGCAGTTGCTGACATCATCAGCGGGCCGGCGCCGGACTCTGGGGTCGGCAACTGCACCCTGGAGCCTGCTGAGGGGAGAGAGCGACAGCGCAGCTTGGTGAACAGAGCCGGTCTGAAGGAGTGCTCAGCTGCTCTGAAGATGGTAAACTCCTGCGTCCTGCATGGGGATTCGGATCTGCGGCTGAATGTCCTGAGGGACAGAGGCAGCCAGGTGAGCCTTTTGTTTCGTGTCCTCTTTCTTGTTCTTATTCAATCTCTATTCAAGGGGGCTCCGGGGGGCTTAATTGACAACTCAGAAGGGATCGTGTGGCGGCGTCTGCGGCAACTACAGCCGGTAAGGCTTTCGGACGACAAAGCAGCTGACAAAGGAGTCGCCAGGCTTGATGGGGTACGTCTGGCAAATGCTGCAAAAAGGCGAGGGGTATGTGTGTTTTGAAGGGCCTTTGGGTGCGCATTTAAACCGGAAATGAAGGAGCGTATTTGGAAGGGTGAGTATGGGGAAATGTATTTCTTTGTTGCCATTGGAGGAAGTAAGAAGGAGGAAGAAAACGGTGGTATCGGTTGAGTACCCGTACATTCTCAAACTGGTTGCAGGCGTATGCAATTTTAGCTAGTGTCATTGAGGAAAAGGCCCCTGAGAATTGCTCACCCCTTTTTTATTTTGTTATCTGGACTCTATCGGTGAAGCCCAGCGAGTCTATGGTGGAGTTGCTTGGTTTCGCTATGACAAGCACTTTTGTCAGCGCACCTCTTTACGGTGGGACCACAAAATCTAAATTCTCTGGATGAAACTGATGTAGTTTCCACAGAGTTCGATTCCTCCCTTTCAGGGTGGAGCTGAGGGTGCAGCAGTCTCTTCACAACCAGCTGCAAATCTCAGGGGGTTATGTTGGTAATTCAATGCCGGATCTTGCAAGTTTGGCACCGCGGACTGTTCAGGGTGTGGAGTGTCTCATGCGCTGTCCAGATGCTCCAAGCAAGGCAAAGGAAAAGGAGGTGATGCTGGAAAGAGGGAAGTGAAGGTAGAAAATATGACACCTTTCCTAAAGCGTTCGTCTAATAGGGAGGCAGCTTGTGTGTTGCAGCTTGGTTTCTTGTAGGGTTTTTCTGATACCCTGCCAGTTGCTGGTTGTTCCTCCTATGGCAGATAGCTTGCAGTCATTTTGTTTATATCCAGTGGTCCTTTTCAGGAAAACGTTTCAAAGTAGTTGCTTTGAGTCGCATGGCTGGCCCCTTTTGATTCACCGCCAGTATTTCCCTGTTGGGTATTATTCCCAAGATAGAACCGAATAAGTTACGCCTCATTCATCACTTGTCGCATCCTAAAAGGGGTTAAGTGAATGATGTCATTGATCCGGAGCTTTGCATGGTGTCCTATACTTCTTTTGGTTTCCTAGGTATGGCAAAGGTACATTGTTGGCCAAAACTGATATTGAGGCAACCTTTCGTTGGTTGCCGGTAAATTCTAGTTGTTGCCATCTGCTGGTGTGCAAATGGCAAGGGCAGAATTTTGGAAGTACTATCTATGCCTCACTTTTGTCCACGGTCCATCATGTTTTCCAGATTTTTGGTGTGCCATTGGCCCCTGACAAGACGGAGGGCCTGGTCATTGAGTTTGGTTTTTGGGTATTGCCATCGACACCATGGCATTGTGTTTTTTTCCTATTGCAGTGAGCGCGAGATGTACAGTACCCTGCAGCCGAGAACCAGCGATAGGATCGCGCTGGAAACATTCTCGCGGGCAGGTGCTGTAGCTGCCCTTGCGTCGTATTTGGTCCGTCGGACCAGCATACAGACGAGCGGACTTCCCGATAGGAACTTGGTCTGGCGGACTTCCGGCTGGAAGATTTAAAACATGTTTTATTTCTAGGTCCGTCTGACTTTTGGGAAGAAAAAGTCCGCTGGAGCCCACACACGATCGGAATGTCCAACGGATTCAGGTCCGCCAGACCAAGTCTGCCGGAAAGTCTGATTGTGTGTACGGGGCATTAGAGTTGGTAAGCTGCAATATAATAAATGTTTGCTTTTGGGTTTAATACCACTTTAACATCTACCTAATAAAATTGGCAGATCAGAAGGCATTGTCAACACAGTGGATTCCTGGTTATTCTCTAATCTCCAGTGCTGTTCTGTAAATGCCAAGTCAACAGCTTTTCTGATTTTATCTCTGCTCCAAATGCGTCACAGGTGATAACCTTACTTTTACCTCTCAAATAATATAAAATTGATTGGCATTGATGAAGTCAAGTATCTGGTTATGTAGCTTGTGCTGACTGCAACTTGGTATTATTTATAATTATATCTAGAAGTCCTTTGTAGATGGCTGTTTTCCTTATTTTATTACATAGCATGTACTGGAAAAGAGCATCTATAAAATATTCACATACCGTATATTAGAAGTCTTTGTGTTTTATTGTCGTAAAGACCAGACCAAGACCAGGCCAGACTGAGAACAGACCAGACCCAGATCAGACCAGACCAAGACCAGACCAGACCAGGTCAGGATCAGACCAAGACCAGACCAGACCAGGTTAGGATCAGACCAAACCAGACCAGAGCAAGTATGTACAACTATGAATAGAATATGCAGTCATGGACTTTGTGTGGACATATAGAAGAGAAACTGAGTACCATAAAAACAACGTTATTATTCACCATTACAAATCTTTTACACAACATTAAAAATTACTCTCCACATAGGGGTTCACAACATGCCAAAAATCTGATTACAGTGCACATGTGGACTCAACGCATTTTGGGAATCCTTATTCAGGTGCACATGTGACAGAATCAATACACTGGAACCCAGTAGGGTAGACTGGAATTCATAGCATGTGTATGTTGCCCATAGAGGTAATATATAGTATAGTAAAAATAGTAAGCCAAGGTAAAGCCACTGCCTCTTGGGTGGGAAATTCAGGTACATTCAGTAAACAGCCAATGGTCCTGTACACATACTCTTAAAGTAAAAGGGCCAATTTCCCAATGGGGAACCATCCAGGCCCAATGTGAGTAAGTCACCATAAAGACAGCATGGTATTCAAAGTGGCCAAGGAACATATATTCCATAGAGGGGATGCTTGATAGGTATCTTAGAAACAAACTGAATCCAGACCAGAGCAAGACCAGAATAAAACCAAGACCAGACCAGAGCAAGACCAGGCAAAGACCAAGACCAGACCAGTCCAAGACCAGACCAAGAGAGGGTAAGAGAGGGAGACCCTCTGGTGTAGTAAGTTCCAACAAGGTTTAATCACAAAGAAAATGTAAAAATTGATACTCACAAAAGTATAAAAACCACACATGTATGTGTAGCACTAACCCCCGAAGGAGCTGCTGGTTTTATTGGGTTTATGGTTACCTTCTTGACCTCGTCTCCGTCTAGGGTTTCCTGTGGTAGGTGGCCCAAAGAAATGTAGAAACTGACACTTTTTTTCTTCCTTTTTCGGTTATTTATTCAAAAGATAAAACAGTCTCTTAAATGTAGGGTAGAGGGTTAGGATGAAAGTTCAGGTACTTTTGGAGATGCAAAGAGAGGAAGTCTCTTATAGAAGAAATCCAGAGAATAACTTTTCACAGCTGGATTATCACAACCCCCGGATAGACCTCCTCTTACTAGGCCTAGCAGCCGATAGGGTGTTAGTTAAAGCAAAGTCTCTGCCACAGACTTGAATGTAGAACATTTGAGAAAAGTCTCTGCAGACTTGAATGTAAATGAGGGACTTAGACAAATTTAGAGAGCTATCATACGGTACCAGTATCTTGCAGCCGGTCCGGTGATACCGTATGAGTGTAGATCCATTTAGTGTCCTTCAACTGAGCCTCCAGGCTCCTTCAGAGAAACCAGCCTTGTGCATGGCCTTCTCCTGAAGAGTCCTGCCCTGGATGCTTCTCCAGTTGCTGGGCCTCTCCTTAGACGAGACGGCACCGGACCACTCTTGAATCATTGGGCCCCGATATCCATTCAGGCCTGTCCCTGCAGTTGCTTCGCCTCGGGCTATCCAGCCCCGAGACTCGGAATTGCATTGATCCGCACCCCAGGCCAGGAGGGCCATGGGGGCTGGTCAGGAGGACCAGGACCAAACAGACAGAAAATATCTTCTGGACCGGAACCCGGAAGCATGTGTTTTCTCAGTACCTTAAATACCACCTCCCAGAATTCACAGCAGGATGACACTCCTACTGGGCTGGTTCCGAGAATGAATGGCACCCAATACGCACAGCCAAACTGTGTTCTCACTTCTGCCGGCGCTGACAGCGACACCTACGGCCAAGGAGAACTCAGTGCAACTCCAGCTAGACTGGTACTGAAACCATAATTTGGCATAATTAGCCCTAAAACCCAACTGTGGTTTCAGGAATATTAACTTTGAAAAACACAGCGCATGCTCGTCAGGAGCCAGCGCTACATATATATGGGAGTGCACAGGAGAAGGTGAGCCTGTGATGGAGGCACAGTCCTAAAAGGGTGCAGCTGGATGGATGATGAGTTGCTGCAGGCACAAAGTCCGGATCTCTGTGCCACTGATCGTTAATAGAGAAATGACAGCACAGTGCTCGTTCCCCTTGTTAATGGCTGATGAATGGTAATGCCCACCTGGAGTCCAGGGTCACAGGACACGTTTTGAGGAACCTTCCTCTTCCTCAGCTCAAGACCATACCAATACAAGACCAAGACCAAACCAGATCAGACCAAGACCAGAGCCAAACTAGACCAAAACCAGACCAGTCCAAGACCATGTCTAAGACCAAAACAAGACCAATGCAAAATTAAGACCAGGCCAACACCAGACCAAAAACAGTCCAAGACCAAAACCAGACACTGATCACCAGAAATCGGCTATGCAAAGTGATTTAAACATTTAAAGTGTATGTTAAGGAGAAAAGGAATAGTACATCTCTGTACATTTCCTTATGCACCTTTCCCCATCTTTTGTACAGAAAAATGCTTATTGATCCTGCTGAACATCCAGTACCACCTAAATCATGTATTAAGCTGACAACTCTACCCTTACTGCACTGTTATACCAAGCAGTGTTGTCAGCAATGGCTGAGTTCTCCTGTGTTGGACTACAGAACACCTTCCACTTATGTCATGAAAATAAAGGGTGTGTTTTGTACTCCAGCAGGGGGAAAGTGGAACTCAAGGCTGACAACAATGCTTGGGATTTCATTGCAGTAGTGTGTATATTATATATTTTTTTAAGGACAGCTTTATAGCAAAAAGTTCCATTTATTTTATAAACTCTTATTTAATCAGAACTGTTTTACCACATTGTGTGACAAGTTATTTTACTAATAAAATGACTTTACACTTAGGGAATATTATCTGCTAATGAAATCTTCTGCTGAGCAAAACCATACAAAGACATGATATCAAATTTATTGAGCCCGGCAAAATGTGTGCAGTTAAGTAACCTGCTCAATTGCTGGATGTTCTGGGAATTATTTTTATGATCTGGACAGGTTCCGCCATTCTTTGATTAATTGACTTCTTACTCATAAAGCTTTTATGTTCCCTGAAACGTTGGAGCGCTTAATACATATCTCTCTTCACCTCAGTCCTGAAGATTTTTGATGACAGTTGGTGACGGGCACAAGAGACAGACATGATGACACAATCGGGAAAATGTACTTGGCTTGCATTTAGCCTTTGAACACTATATAAAGTGTCTGATCAACAAAATGAAATATTTCGCACATGTCACATAAGTAAATAGGGAGGAATAAATAAAAGCTTTAGGTAAAATATTGTCCTCAAGAACAGTTAGTAAGAAATATTGCCAAAATTAAAGAGATCACCTTGTCTCTGTCAAAGGACATTCTAAATATAGTTTGTTAGGAGATGAGTGGAAAAGAAGCTGACATGATGCAATAGAAAAAATAGATATGAGTGGACTAATTTGGTTGTGAAAGTTGAGTTTATAAGTCTGTGAATGGTACCATTCTTGGTCCCTGGCCTGAACGTATCTACTGCAGACAGCCATAAAAATGGTAAAAGTGCATCCACTTCATATGGGCGATGGTCCTATCTAGTGTCGGTATTGGACCAATATACTGTAAGTATGCATATTTCATACCCGATGGGCCACTGGGGAAGCTGACAATTAGGGTTGCCCCCTCATCCCTTTAAAACCGAACACATATTATTTACACAGGTTCTGGGGCTAATTTAATGCAGATAAGGTACTAAGACCCCTTTCACACTAGGGTTTTTTTCAGGCACTTTTGGGCTAAAAATAGCACCTGTAAAGCGCCTGAAAAACACCCCCCTGCAGCCCCAGTGTGAAATGCTTTCACACTGGGGTGGTGCACTTGCAGGATGTTAGAAAAAGCCCTGCAAGCAGCATCTTTCGGGTGGTGCGAGAACGGTGTACACACTGCTCCTCCACCGCCCCTGCCATTGGAATCAACTGGCACCACTGCCGAATCGCCTGCAAAGTGCTTTGGCAGCGGCGCTTTTAACCCTTTATTCAGCCACTAGCGGGGTTAAAAGCGCCCCACTAGCAGCCGAGAAGCACTGCTATTACAGCGGTAAAGCTCCGCTAAAATTAGCGGCACTTTACTGCTAACAACAAGACCCTGAAGACGTAGCGATCACTGTAGTAGCGCTAACCAGTGACTGTAAGCTTCCCCAGCAGCCCTTCAGGTATGAGATATGCATAATTACATTGTGCCAAGCTGGATCATTGTAAGTATTCAATACGGATTGTACCTGGAGTCCAGCTTTAACAACAAAAACTGCTAAAAGACAGATATGTTATGCAATAGTCATTTAAGGTAATGAAAGGCAGGGACATACCAACTCGATTTTATCAAAGAACAAGATCTAAGTCAGCCCCAGTGCCTGTTTTTCTGCTTTATTACAGGCAACGTCATCATCACTTAGCTAATAGTACTTTTCCATTGTAGCAGCTGCATTTTATGAAAAATATTACTATGCAATGCCTTATAATACAGCCACACTGAAAAATGCAACTGTTTGCTTGGTCAAATGATGCATGGACCATTCACACTTGCTCACATTTAGCAGTTTATTTTACCTTGACAAACAGCAATGGCCTTTTCACACCACTGTGCTGCAGTTTATTTTACCTTGCATTGCAGAGTACGGCATTGCACTACACTGCATTGTGGTGTATGGCACTCACAAACGTAACCACTTGCTTACTGGGCACTTAAACCCCCCTCCTGCCCAGATCAATTTTCAGCTTTTAGTGTAGACACACTTTGAATGACAATTGCGTGGTCATACAACACTGTACCCAAATTAAATTTTTCATTTTTTTCCCCACAAATAGAGCTTTCTTTTGGTGTTATTTAATCACAGTTGGGGTTTTCATTTTTTGCTAAACAAACAAAAAAAGATGGAAAATTTTGAAAAAAAAATCATGTTTCATAGTTTGTTATAAAAGTTCACAAACAGGTAATTTTTCTCCTTCATTGATATGTGCTGATGAGGCAGCACTGGTGGGTACTGATAGGCTGCACTAATGGGCACTGATAGGCACTGATAGGCACAGTTAAGGCGGCACTGATAGGCACAGATAAGGCGACACTGATGGGTACAGATAAGGCGGTACTGATGGGGACAGATAAGGCTGCACTGATGGCCACTGATAAGATGGCACTGATGGGTGGCACTGATGGGGTGCACTGATGGGCACTGATAGGCACCACTGATGGGCACTGATATGGGCACTGATAGGCACTGATGGGCTGCACTAATGGGCACTGATGGGCACTGGTAGGTGACACTAATAGGTGGCACTTATGTACAGCACTGTTGTTGAGGCACTGGTTGTGGGCACTGATGGGTGGCACTGTGGGCACTGAAGGGTGGCGCTGGTGGGCACTGGTAGAGGTGGCACTGTTGCCTACTGCTAGGTGGCACTGGCAAGGGGCACAGGTGGGCACTTAGGATCGGCAGCAGCTCGCCGTGAGAGGGACTGATGTCCCTCTCACGGCCGTCGGTGATCGCCTTTTTTTCCCTCCTCACGCTGTCAGCGCGAGGAGAAAAAATAGCCGATTACCTGCTCTGTTGACATCACGTGATCAGCTGTCATCGGGATCGACCCCTTACTCCGATCTGTGATCCAGCGAGTCTCATAGACTCGCTGATCACAGAGCATGCGCGGCGCCCCCTGCGCGCCCTGCAGGGGGCACGCAGGCCACTCGGGCACAGGAGGACGTCAATGGATGTACTCCCGGCAAAGCAGGTCCGCGCTTTAGCCGTCATTCGGCTATAGCGTGGATCTGTAGTGGTTAAAGGAGAAGTATAGGCTTTTAAAAAGCACACATATATACGTGCCTCCATGCTACACATTTTTGTGATGCTTCAGCTGTCCCACATTGGCTCTAAGATCGAGAACTGACCGCTGATCACTCACTGTCACTGTCAGTCACACTGTCTGCTCTGCTCCTCCAATGCTCACTGGAATGACAGGCTGGAGAGGGGGAACATGCAGCTGGCTCTGGCTCTCAGCACAACACTGAAAGGTGGAGCCAGCAGTCAATCAGGCAGCGAGATTGATCCCGACAATATTGTCAGGATCTTGCCCTAGCATGGCACTGCTATGTCCTATCAGCTGCCACTGAGTCACAGTACAAAATAGAACAAAAGTAAGTGCACTCCTGTGACCCCCAAGAGAAGTACAGCCACAAAAGCTTTGGCTATGCTTCTCCTTTAAAACAGGAGCAATATTTGGTCCCTTGGGATGAGTTGGCAGTCCATTCACATGAATGGGCAGCCTTAATGCAACCCGCCATAACCTGGGATAATGTGCATTAGTCATTACTTAGCAGACTGCACTAATGTGAATTGGCCCTTATACTCTAAATTTTCTTTAGATTTGTTCTTGATTTCATCTATTTATGTGGTGGCCTGAAGGCTGTACACTGATTTTGTCTTCTTGCATAGGTACAGATCATTGCATCTGCTCATTTTCCCATTGGAGATTTCAGAATTTGCAAAGTTTAATTTGTAATTAACTTTGATAATGGTGGATATTCTTAATAGTGTTATATTTATGCCCCTATGTACAAGTAAACCAATTACTGCTCAGAGAGCTGCTTGATTGTGCCTGAAGCATCCATTTCAGCCATCCAAAGGTGATATGAGGTAAAACAATTTAACAGGCCTCTTTCGGATAATCATATGTAAAAGCTTTTAATTAGTATATACATTTGGTACCCATTTGTAGATAGTAAAGGTGACTTTGAGTTTTCTTCACTTAAGATTTACCGTTGAGAAAATAAAAACCCTGTGTAGCTTTTGGGTCATATATCATTTCAGTGTTATCTTGGCATTCTAACTAAATTATGCCTGGAGCTCATGACAAAGTCTACGCATTATCTCCTTAGAAAATATCACGTCCCACAGCCTATTACTGTGTATCATAGCATGACTTCTTTACAGTACACAATTTTCTTAATATTTTTTTGTGACAGTCTACTATAAGAACACTTTATGGGCCAAGACATTGCCTCAGGGCGAGGTAATGGAAAAGGGCATTTTAACCCATTCATTGCCAGAGAGAACTTTTTATATTTTGGATAGAGCAGCCTTTCTCAACCAAAGTTCCCTAGAACCATAGGGTTCCTGCATTATATTTGACAAAATTGTTTTATATTGCAATTACTATTATTCTTCATTTTGCAGGATATCTTTGCCCAATAAAACCATTGTAAACTCTAGGTGTGATGGCTAGTTTAGTTACTACCTCTGGAAGCAAAAAGACCCAACCAACCAGCAGCGGCTCCTCCTGTTTATTTTATCAGTTTATTTGGTTCACAAAGAAAGTACCCGCATGAATTGAGCCATTCAGTTTAATACATGCAAGTGAGGAATGCACATTGTGTGCCCTGCGTGCGCAAGGCCTTAAAGCCCAACTATGGGCATGGGCCCCTCTCCAGGATGATGTCCTGGACTCACAAGAAGTGGAATGATGCTAGACATCATTTAACATGGAAGAGAAGTGGCACTGCATTGCTGATTTGGTGAGTTTGTAAGGGACATTAGCAGAGATTCAATCAACATAGCTGGAGCTGCTTTTTTACAATTTTACCCACTGCCAAACCAGCTCGATGGGGTTTAAGTCAGGAGACTGTGCTGGCCCCTCCATGATTTAAAGCCTACCATCTTGTTATTTTCTTCTAAGGTAGTTCTGACACAGTGTGAAGGTATGTTTTGGGTCATTATCTTGGTGTAGGATGATGCTAAATTCTGTGGTTGTAGTTTTTGCTCAGGGTGTCTGTCAGGAACCATTAATCAGACTAAGACAGAAGTGCAGTAAAAATCACACTTTTTAATCAAATGGTAAAATGGTACAAATAGAGAAAACATAGTCAAAACATAGCCAGGGTTCGGTAACCAGATAGGGTAGTCGGAAAAAAAAATTGTGAAACAGGAATCCAGAGAACTGCTAGGCAGTAGCCAGGATCAGGAACCAGAAGGGAAGTCAGCCAGGCAAAAGTCTTTAACAGTAAAACACAGCAGAGAGTATCTGGATATGTTAACCAGGCGAAGGCACAGGGGATCTGATCCAGTCAGTTTAAATAGCTAGCAGGGCTAGCTGACAAGCAGGAAATGAAGACCAGGTGAGTCACTGTGGAAGGAAGAGTACTGGCAATTAATTAACCGACAGCTGAGCACAGAGCTCTGAGAAGGAAGGGCTGAGCCCAGTACTGACAGTGTCTCTCACTCTGTGCAATTTGGTGACTCTTGATGCAGCAAAAGAGCCCCAGTGATACACCATCACACACCGTGGAACCATTCTTTCACCTACTAGACAGTATACAAAAACTCTGTGTGGTGAACAGAAGATCTATAATTTTGATGTATCAGTCCATAAGACCTTCTTCCAGTCTTCAGTAGTCCACTGGCGGTGGTTCATGGCCCAGGCAAGCCATTGACCTGTCAAACCTGCAGCTCGAAGTCTTCTCTTTACAGTTGAAACTTGCTTACTTAGATCAGTGTTAAGCGGTGCCTAAAGCTGTTGTCCCGTGAGTCATCCAGTTTTCATCCAGTTTTCCTCCAGTTTTTTTTAGAGTACTATACTACATTCTGCAGTACAATACTCTCCAAATATTGCTTAAGAGGGTGTAGTAACACAGTCTGTTTTGACACTGCATTTATACAATGTGAAAACAAAAGTGCAGCACCTAAGTGGTCAAGAATGAATATAACAATCTTATAATCAAAAACAAAAGTATAAATTATATACTTATGACAACAATAACCAACAAAAATGTGACTTTGAAAAGTGCATAAAGTCTCACAAAGATGTGATTTTTCTTGGTAAGGAGGAAGGAGGAGGAACACTCAGCACACTAAGATGGCCACTGGCCCCAAAAGTGGGAGCGGCTGTGTGATGTCAGCATGTAGCTCCTCCCAAAGACGTTTTGTTCGCAGGCCAGTGGCTATCTTAGTGTGGTGAACATTCCTCCTAGGCTTGATATATCGGTGGTGCTGGCAGCCCCCTGCATGAGTGGAGGATTACAATGCAGATGGATTAAAGTTTTTGTTGGGTATTTTTGTCATAAGTATATTATTTAAACTTTGGTCTTTAATTATAAGATTGTTATATTAATTCTTGATCACTTAGGCGCTACACTTTTGTTTTCACTATTTATTTCATTTTATTTCATATACTTACATTACTTGCTAGCTGCTTAAGTATTGACCTTACCTCAAGGGTCCCCAACCCCCGGCCTGTTGATGATCGGGCCACACAGCAAGAGATGAATGGCGACGGCGGTCTACACATCACAGACCGTGGTCACCATCCATCTTCTGCTGTCAGCCATGCCTGTGTGTCCTCTCTCGACTCCTCTGCCCACCCAGCCGACAATGTCATTCTATCAGCAGGGCAGGAGGCAGGAAGATATGCGGCTCCTCCCACCCCCTGCGCTGCTGATAGGATGACATTGTCGGCCGTGCTGGTAGGCGGAGGAGCAGGGGGAGGACACACGGACTGTTAATAGCCTCTGCCCTGCAGGTAGGAGTCCTGAGCAGGGGAGGCAAAGATTGATGTTAGAAAGGAAAGGGGGGGCAGACTGCAGGGGCACTGTAATGTAAAGGGGGGCTGTGATGTAAAGGGTGCACTGTAATATAAATGGGACTTCACTGTAAAGGGGCACTGTTACTTTACCTTTTACATTACAGTGCCCCCTTTACAGTGCAGTTTCCTTGGGGAAATTTACAGTGCAGTCCCTAGGAAAATTGGCTGCCATGAAACTGGTCCCTGGAGCCAAAAAAGGTTGGGCACTGCTGACCTCTCTAATTTTGGAAGTTATGCCGGGTTGGGCCTGGTCAGTACTTGGATGAGAGACTGCCTTACCTTACTTGCTAGCTGCATAAATATTCTCCTTAGCACTGACTATTCATTTTGAGTTTACTGCATTTATACAGACAGAGAGCTTATAAGTAATCAACAAAAGTAGGGACATCTGCAGGAAATGTTAGCATAAATTTTCACTGCTTAATTTACTTTTTGCTGCAGAACAACTGTGAGTTTCTACATCTTTCGTGAAAATGGCCTTTTGTATAAGTCTGAAATGTAGATTATTTTTCAAGTTTTTTTTAACCTAAACTTTTTTTTTCACCTCTGGCAGTTTACTGCTCACTTTTGTACCATTTCAGGTTTTTACTGGACTTTCACTGTTTAGATTGCAATAAAAACTGGAAAAACGGTGGTGTTCTAAAACTTCTGACCGGTAGTGTATGTGCCAGTTTTTGTCCATTTAAACCACAGAGAATGCATATATTAACCAGAAGGTCTATAAACAATGTGAGTCCCCTGATGAAGTCACGAGGTCACGTGACGCAACGCGTAGGGATTGGCTGGACGGAGGATACCGGAAGTGCTGTCAGACGGACACCATAATTGTTTCTCTCTGGCTGTTTTCACTGATTTTAATGTAAGCGCTTATTTTTTGGAATAAAATGTTGTGATATTTTTGGCATACTTCACGATTGGGTCCCCCTTTTTTCCTTTTTTATCTCTGCCCTCACCCACACTGAGATTTGGGAGTGAGTCATTGCTGCAGGGACCGTAGTTACTACTACACATCCATGAAGGGAGGGCTATCCTTGTATCCACTACTTTGAGGAAGTGAAACTACCTCCCCCCCATGTGTGGAACGGATTTGATCACTTGACTGGGAGACACCTAAGGAGGGATCTGGAATTACAGCTGATCATCTATACTGGCTCTGATGCGTATTCTGATCATTTGAGAGGTGAGAGGCTAGCGAGCACCATTCAGGATTAGGTCCTCACCACCCAACACCCCCCACTGTCTGAAGATAGTCTGAATCACTATTTTTAAGGATATTAGAGACTTTGAGAGTGTCATCTTAAGGGGGTCACCACTATCGTGTTTCTTCAGTCATTTAATCCTCTGATGGACTCGATTTTATACAAATATTTAAATTAATTATTAATTTATTTCCATTCATTCAGACTTATATTTATTCATCTTTATCATACTATGGTTCTCATGGTCTACGTTTTTAGTATTTTAATACTTGCACTGATTTTGATATTTTTGATTGTATCAGTTTTATTTAATATTTGGAGTTTAGCACTTGATGCACTTTTTAATCATATTTTTATGTGATTATTATTGCCACATCCACTATATGATATTTCTTTATTTTATGTGTTTATTACCACGGTTTTGAGCCTTTAGTGACTATTTATTACACATATTGGGCTATAGACTGGTTCACATATATATTATTTGATGCACTTTAGCGCAAAATCACTATTTTTTATTTTTTATTTTTTTATTTCTATAAACAATGTGAATACATCTCTAGCAATTACAGTCAGAATTCAAAGCATTTTAACAATTCCATTGTTGCCAGAGAATAGTCATTGATTGGTAAAATAAAAAAGAAATGAAATCAGCAATACATTCATTTTTATAAATGACTTGAGAAGAAGTGTGGATTCATCAATTTAGTTATGAAATTTCAGATCAAGCATGTAAAAATTACAAGGTTAATTTAAAATGTTCTTGATATTAATTTAAAATGTAATCCAGTACAGATGAAATGATTACTGCAGTCCTACGCTTCAAGAAGCAGTGAGATATTAAGGCTTTGTAGCAATTATGAAAGTTTTTAACAATGCAAATGGATGTTTCTGAGATTTCTGATAAGCCAGTGTGCTCTATGGAACTCTCGGAAGAGGTCATAGAAAATGACTGCAAATTAAAGTCAATGCTGGAGTAAACGTTTGCCTGTACTAATGCATAACTTATCACCAGCCCCTCCTTTTACATCTGTTTATCTGGCTGCCATATATAAGTGACAAGCCATAGTCCTCTTCCTCCTTCCAATAAAGACCACAATCCTACTCTTCCCGGTTCCATAACATGATCAAGCTATGGGAACTGCGTTCTGTAGCATTTGCAAGGGCGGTCTTTGCAGAATTTTTTGCTACTCTTTTATTTGTTTTATTTGGGTTAGGGTCAGCCTTAAACTGGCCAGGAACAAGTCCAAATGTCCTTCAGATTGCCTTGGCTTTTGGCCTTAGTATAGGCACCTTGATTCAGGCTTTTGGCCATGTAAGTGGTGCCCACATAAACCCAGCTGTAACCCTGGCCTTTATGGTGGGTTCTCAGATGTCCTTCCTGCGGGCCGTGTTTTATGTTGGAGCTCAGCTGCTGGGAGCTGTTTCTGGAGCAGCCATACTTCAAGACCTTACTCCTTTCGAAGCTAGAGGAAACTTATCAATAAATGGGGTGAGTTAATTAAATTGATCCTTTTTTACATAGTTTTATGTAAAGGGCTTATTATCAGAGCTGGGATCCAGAGTAGCATAAAATGCAAAATTTTGGGGTTCTGGTCAGCGCTGCATACATTAATGAGCTGCTTCTAGACCGCTGAAGTAGTTCACAAGAGGTCTAGTCTTTATACATTGTTTTATTGTATTATTATTATACAGGATTTATATAGCGCCAGCAGTTTGTGCATTGCTTTATATTATAAAAGGAGAAGGACCTTGCTCCTGAGAATTTACACTCTAATAAATTGTAAACTTAGATTATAAAGCAGACCTAGCTTCAGATATATTTTCATGACCCTTCGGGTCTGGTGTGGATTTTGGGGGGGGGGGGGACACCTCACACCAAAAATTGAAAAAATAAAATGACATGAGGTCCCTCCCAAAATACACACTAGACCCTTATCAGATTATGCAACCCGGCGGGCCAGAAAAAAGGGTAGGGGGGGGGGGGGAAACTAGTGTGCTTTGTTTAACTTCTTGACCTCTGGAAGATTTTACCCCCCTCATGACCACACATTTGTCGCTATTTAGCACTGTACTACTTTAAATGGCAATTGCGTGGTTGTGCAACACTGTACTCAAACAAAATTTATATAATTTTTTTCACACAAATAGAGCTTTTTGTTGGTGGTATTTGATCACTGCTGTGTTTTTTTTTTTTTTGTTTTGCAATATAAATGAAAAAATACCGAAAATTTTGAAAATAAACTATATTTTTTACTTTCTGCTATAAAACATATCCAATAAATAATAAAAAATATCTAATTTCTTCATAAATTTTGGCCAAAATATATTCTAAAATGTCTTTGGTAAAAAAAAAAAAATCCCAATAAGTGTATATTTATTGGTTTGTGTGAAAGTTATAGCTCCTACAAACTATGGTATATATACTGGAGTTGGACTACTAATGGCGATGATCAGCAACTTATAATGGGACTGCGATAGTGCGGCGGAAATCTGACACTAACTGACGCTGGAGGGCAGGGCAGCCATGTGACATTTTGGGGCCCCTTACACAGCTTTAGGCCTGCCCCCCCCGGACCAGTCCCATCCCATGTCCTCCTTCTCCTTCCCACATCCTCCTCTTCCATCCCATCTCCCCCATCCCATGTCCTCTTCCTCCAATCCCATCTCCCCATCCCACGTCCTCCTCCTCCTCCATCCCATTCCTCCTTCTGCAGTCTCATCTTCTCCATCCCTTGTCCTCTTCTGCCTCCTTCCCATTGCCTCCATCCCATGTCCTCCTCCATCCCATGTCCTCCTCCATCCAATGTCCTCCTCCATCCCATCTCCTCCACCTCCAGGTCCATCTCCTCTATCCCATGTCTTCCTCTTTCAGTCCCATCCCCCCATCCCATGTCTTCCTCCTCCAGTCCCATTTTCTCCATCCCATGTCTTCCTCCTCCATCCCATGTCCTCTTTCTCCTCCAGGAGGATAATTCTGCACAGACACAATGAACATACACAATTAGCAGTGTATGAACACAGTGTCATTTCCCAGGATCACACTACAGACGTTCAGAAACCTGTCATTTTAAAGTATAACTAAATCCACATTTGTAACTACGTTTTGGAGTAGTGAGTAGTGAAGGGTTAAAACCTCCTCCCCCTTCTGGCGACAACTCCATTTTTTTTCTTTTTGGTCACCAGGGCAAAGAGCTCCCTGTGCCAGTGACCCCATATGAAAATCCAAAACTTTGAGTTGTCCCCAGAGCAGGAAAAGAGAGTAACCTTTCAATGGCACACCTCCCAACATTTTGAGATGGGAATGAGGGACACCTACTACCAAACGTATGTAGGCATAGGACATTAACCCCCCAAAAAAAGTTAACTAAATCCACAAGGGGCTTTTTTACCACTACTATTCCTTTATACTGGCTTTTAAAATTTACAAATGGAGCAATTTAGAATTTCAATAAAAGGTTTAACACTGGGAAACACTTTTTGAAAGATGGGACAGAGCGACATTGCTCCAAATCAGGGACATTCCCTTGAAATCAGGGACAGTTGGGAGCTATGTAATGGGGACTCCAGTTCTGGTGACAACTGTCTCTGAGGGCATTTCCCATTGTGTCTATGGGACCTCACAATCGGACACAGATAGTAAAAAATAAAAGGTTTTAACTCTTCCACAATTTAGCCAAAATGGAAAAAAAGTGTCTCCTTTATATATACCTTTTATACATAACTAGAACATCTAACAGAGTTATATCATTGCAGGCGATGTCCCCTCACTTTGTGTCTTAGTGTCACTAGGACAGGAAGTGGGGGAATCTCACTGTGGGGTCATTGCTTGCAATTGTTGCCTTATAATGTCCATATCATATATTGTATTTAATATATATAAGAAAACAATTACTGGCTATAACCCCACAGTGAGATTACCTCACTTACTGTCCTGGTGTCACCAGGACAGTAAGTGAGGGGAAATCTCCTGCAATGACATAACCCTGTTAGATTTAATCTATATTAAGCTAGCCCTTTTTTTCCATTTTGACTAAATTATGGAAAACCCCATTCATTTTTTTCCCCATCTGTGTCCCACAGATTGCAGGAAAAAAATTAGCTTGATTCCCCTATCAACACACACAGTGTTGACGGGTGATTCCCTCTTGTGGAGCCATTGTGTTATCCCAGGTGGGAGGGGGGGAGCCGCCACCACCGGGAGAACACAGTGATTATTGCTATTGGCTATAGCACCTGCTAGCGATAATTGTAAAATCTGTGAGGCTTGTTGTACCCAAGTTGATCGACTGATCAACTTGGAAACATTCAGCCTGCCCATATATGGTTCGAATCCCGGCCAGTTCCTCCTGAACCAGCCGAGATTTAAAAACTGTCTATGGCTGGCCTTAGTTACACTCTAGCTGCAATATTCTCACAAGCCAGATCCGATTTTTCTCAGCAGGGGAGCATCAGCATCTGTCTGCAGATCTCCTGCTGAGCTGAGAGGAGTGGTTGACTGACAGGTCTGTGTTTGCTCATGCTGTCCATTTACACCCAACTTCTCTCTGGTCTGGCCAGATGGAGAGGAAAGGATGCCCCTTTTTTTTGCCAGAGGCTCTGCAGTGATGAACAGTGTGTACCCATTGGCTAAGGAGGCAATGGTGGCGGAGCGGCCCTCCTCCTGCTCTCTCCTCAGCCAATGGGTAGCTGAAATTGTCTTAAGTCCCTCCTCCATAACATCTCTCGAGTCCCAGCACTGCCAGCTAGTTTAGTATGCAATGCGGAAGGGGGGGGATACCAAAGACAGGATTAGCAGCCTCCAGCATCTCTCCTGCCTAATGTCTCCTCCGGTTCCTCTCTTTTACATACTTGCTGGTCGCCAGGGCCCGGGCCCCTCAAGACGACCCCCTACATGTGTACCCCCCTGATGGCGGCCCTGCTGGGGGGAATTCACTAACTACCACTGACATCACCAGTGACATTAATACAGTGATCAGTGATAATACTATACACTGTCATCTCTGATTTGTACAGAGATCTGTGTTGATTGTACACAGCCAATCAGCAGGTCTCGGCCGTGAATCATTGTCTGGGACTTGCTGACAGGCTTCCGCTGTGCACAATCACAGCGGGTGCCGGCCGGGGAGTGGGCAGTGACAGGTACATCGCTTTGCCTACACCATCCACAGTACATTGCGGGTGGGCCGGAAATGGTTAAAAAAAAAAAAAAAACAGCACACAAGCACACAGACCCCCTCCAAGGGTATGCTATGTATTTTTTTCTTTAAGAAGCTTGCAATCCATGTAATTTGCCAGCAATTTAAACAAATGTGTGAGGTTCCCCTAAATAGCCATGCAAGACCCTTAATCTGAGCATGTAGCCTGGCTGGCCAGGAAAAGGGGGGAGGGGGTACACTGACCGAAATGTGATCGTAATTTCTGTAAGAGAATAATACCTGTATCTTATGCTTCATCTAATTGCCAAAACTACAGTAACTAGTTACAGTAAGTCCCCTACTTACAAACGAGTTAAGTTCTGTGAGCTCGTTCGGGGGGGGGGGGGGGGGGGGGGGGGGGGGAGAACAAGTATTTGATACACTGCCGATTTTGAAGGTATGATATGGTATGATTTTTAAATTATTAATTTGCATTTTATTGCATGACATAACTATTTGATCACCTACCAACCAGTAAGAATTCAGAGACAGCTCTCAGAGACCTGTTATTTTTTCTTTAAGAAATCCTCCTGTTCTCTACTCATTACCTGTATTAACTGCACCTCTTTGAACTCGTTACCTGTATAAAAGACACCTGTCCACACACTCAATCAAACAGACTCCAACCTCTCCACAATGGCCAAGACCAGAGAGCTGTGTAAGGACATCAGGGATAAAATCTTAGACTTGCACAAGGCTGGGATGGGCTACAGGACAATAGGCAAGCAGCTTGATGAGAAGGCAACAACTGTTGGCGCAATTATTAGATTATGGAAGAAGTTCAAGATGATGGTCAATCTCCCTCGGTCTGGGGCTCAATGCGAGATCTCACCTCGTGGGGCATCAATGATCAAGAGGTAGGTGAGGGATCAGCCCAGAACTACATGGCAGGACCTGGTCAATGACCTGAAGAGAGCTAGGACCACAGTCTCAAAGGAAACCATTAGTAACACACTACGCCGTCATGGATTAAAATCCTGCAGCTCACGCAATGTCCCTCTGCTCAAGCCAGCACATGTCCAGGCCCATTTAAAGTTTGCCAATGACAATCTGGATGATCCAGAGGAGGAATGGGAGAAGGTCATGTGGTCTGATGAGACAAAAATAGAGCTTTTTGGTCTAAACTCCACTCGCCGTGTTTGGAGGAAGAAGAAGGATGAGTACAACTCCAAGAACACCATCCCAACCGTGAAGCATGGAGTTGGAAACATAATTCTTTGGGGCTGATTTTCTGCAAAGGGGACAGGACGACTGCACCGTATTGAGGGGAGGATGGATGGGGCCATGTATTGTGAGATCTTGGCCAACAATCTCCTTCCCTCAGTAAGAGCATTGAAGATGGGTCGTGGCTGGGTCTTCCAGCATGAGAATGACCTGAAACACGCAGCCAGGGCAACTAAGGAGTGGCTCCGTAAGAAGCATCTCAAGGTCCTGGAGTGGCCTAGCCAGTCTCCAGATCTGAACCCAATAGAAAATCTTTGGAGGAAGCTGAAAGTCCATAACCTGAAGGATCTGGAGAAGGTCTGTATGGAGGAGTGGGCCAAAATCCCTGCTGCAGTGTGTGAAAACCTGGTCAAGAACTACAGGAAACGTATGATCTCTGTTATTGCAAACAAAGGTTTCTGTACCAAATATTAAGTTCTGCTTTTCTGATGTATCAAATACTTATGTCATTCAATAAAATGCAAATCCATTATTTAAAAATCATACAATGTGATTTTCTGGATTTTTGTTTTAGATTCCGTTGAAGAATTCTCAAAGTTGAAGAGTACCTATGGTAAAAATATACAGACCTCTACATGCTTTGTAAGTAGGAAAACCTGCAAAATCGGCAGTGTATCCAATACTTGTTCTCCCCACTGTAGGCTGTGAGCGCTGATCAGTGTGTTCTGGTGGGGGGAGTCCTGGTGCCAGAGCACAAACTGCACCAACATGGCTTGTGTTGGTATGATGATCTGTCAGTTTTTTTTTTTGTTCGGCCTGCTGGACTGAATGAAAAAAAACTGAGTGTGTGTACCAGTGGTGGCTGGTGCTCCATTTTTTACACCCCTCACATTTTTGTAAATATTTTATTATATCTTTTCATGTGACAACACTGAAGAAATTACACTTTTCTACAATGTACAACCTGTATAACAGTGTAAATTTGCTGTCCACTCAAGATAACTCAACACACAGCCATTAATGTCTAAACCGCTGGCAAAAAAAGTGAGTACACCCTTAAGTGAAAATGTCCAAATTGGGCCCAATTAGCCATTTGCCCTCCCTGGTATAATGTGACTTATTAGTGTTAGAAGGTCTCAGGTGTGAATGGGGAGCAGGTGTGTTAAATTTGGTGCTATCGCTCTCACTCCCTTTGTAGACTGGGCTGCAGGGCAGAATTCCAACATGATAACAACCCCAAACACACCTCCAAGACAACCACTGCCTCGCTAAAGAAGTTGAGGGTAAAGGTGATGGACTGGCCAAGCATGTCTCCAGACCTAAACCCTATTGAGCATCTGTGGGGCATCCTCAAACAGAAGGTAGAGGAGCGCAAGGTCTCTAACATCCACCAGCTCCGTGATGTCATCATGTTGGGGTGTAAGAGGACTCCAGTGGCAACCTGTGAAGCTCTGGTGAACTCCATGCCCAAGAGGGTTAAGGCAGTGCTGGAAAATAATGATGGCCACACAAAATATTGACACTTTGGGCCCAATTTGGACATTTTCACTTAGGGGTGTACTCACTTTTTGTTATACCTGAAGGGTTCCACATGTACTGTCACTTTAAGGCTGGCTCCACCCAGGAGTGATGACAAGGGTCAAGGGGCATAGCAGCCATCTTAGAGCACATGTAAGAATGCACACTAAGATATACCTGTCCTGAGATGCATGTTGGAGTGTACAGTCTGTACTGAAATAAACATCAGTTGTTCCAGACCAGAGTCTTGTGTCTCTCACAACTCAGAGAATGTAACACTTTTGTTGCCAGAGGTTTAGACATTAATGGCTGTGTGTTGAGTTATTTTGAGGGGACAGCAAATTTACACTGTTATACAAGCTGTAAACTCACTACTTTACATTGTAGCAAAGTGTCATTTCTTCAGTGTTGTCACATGAAAGATATAATAAAATATTTACAAAAATGTGAGGGGTGTACTCACTTTTGTGAGATACTGCACGTAATTCTGCATTTGTAGGTAGGGGGTCCACCTGCCCAGCTGTGCAATGTTTTGTCACAGCACATGCTGATCACCCGGTCCCGGCCAGTGATTTACTGCCAGCGATCGGCTCTGAACTTCACAGAACACAGCTCTGTGAGTGTAAACAGCACAGAGCTGTGCTCAGTGACAGGGGATCTAGATCTACTAGATCCCCAGTAAAAGCAGCACACAGAACACACATAAACATTTGTTAGGCACATATTTAACCCCTTTGTTTACCCTAGATGTTAACCCCTTCCTGTCCAGCCATAAACGTATAGTGACAGTGCATATTATTAGCACTGATCACTGTAATAATGTCACTGGTGATGTCAGTGGCAGGTAGTTCCCAGAAAGTGTCAGTTAATGTCAGATTGCCGGTTGTCCCGATATAAGTTGATAATCACCGCCATTACTAGTATTAACCACTTGCTTACTGGGCACTTAAACCCCCTTCCTGCCCAGGCCAATTTTCAGCTTTCAGCGCTGTCATAATTTGAATGACAATTGCGGGGTCATGCTATACTGTACCCATATGAAATTTTCTATCATTTTTTTTTCAAACAAATAGAGCTTTCTTTTGGTGGTATTTAATCACTACTTGGGTTTTTATTTTTTGCCAAACAAACAAAAAAATACCGAAAAATTTTGAAAGAAAAAAACAAAACAGTTTTCATAGTTCGTTTTGCAAACAGGTAATTGTTCTCCTTCATTGATGTGCATTGATGAGGCTGCACTGATGGGCACTGATAGGCTGCACTGAGAGGCACTGATAAGGTGGCACTGATGGGCACTGATAGGTGGATTGATGGGCACTGATGAGGCTGCACTGGTGGGCACTGATTTGGAGGCACTGATAAGGCTGCACTGGTGGGCACTGATGAGGAGGCACTGATGAGGCTGCACTGATAGGTGGCACTGATGGGCAATGATAGGTGGCACTGATGGGCACTGATAGGCGGCACTGAAGAAAAGCTGATTACTGGCTTGTTTACATCACGTGATCAGCTGTCATTGGCTGACAGCTGATCACATGATAAGAGGCCGGGATCGGCCCCTTACTCCGATCTGTGATCAGCCAAGGCTCATGGACTGCTAATTCCCGGAGTGATTTAAAGGAGCTTTTTAAAAGCAACCCCTCCGGTGATTCTTGAAAACATATTTCCGTGGCTCCAGCCATATCCCGATCGTCAGAAAGCGCTCATTGTGCATGATGGCTTTTTACGTGGTTTTATTTTACCTTCTTTCACTGGTTGCGGTTGTTCTATTGTTGACAATTTGCCTTCAATTACTTTGTATACAGCCGAAGTGCGAATGAAGATTAATAGGGAGATTGCTGAAGACAGGGTTGCTGGACCTTTTTCAGCCCCTCCATTCTCTGATTTTCGGATTTCTCAGTTAGGTATAATTCCTAAAAAAGAACCTACCGTATATACTTGAATATAAGCCGAGATTTTCAGCCTTTTTTTTAGGGCTGAAAGTCCCCCCCTCGGCTTATATTCCAGTCACCGCCGTCTGCCTACACGAACAGCGTGTCATGCAGACAGACGGCAGTTTTCAAAAGCCGCGCCTCCTCCTCCTCCTCGTCCGTGATAGGAGGAACACTAATTTTCCCAGCAGTAAGTCAGTGCAGTGTTCCGCCTATCACGGACGTCCTGTCATTCTCATCTCATGGACGAGGATGAGAGGACGTCCGTGATAGGCGGAACACTGCACACTGACTGCTGAGAAAAAAGTGTTCCTCCTATCACGGACGAGGAGGAGGAGGAGGAGGCACGGTTTTTGTAATATTGGAATGGCGCCGTACACGCTGTGGGGGGGACAGAGCGGGACTGCATCGGCTGCAAAGTTGGAAGCGACACAGGACCTACAGATGGGCAGATGGGCGGATCGGTGCAGATCGGCACAGGTAGGCTGCAATGGGGACACGGGGTGCAATGGGGACACGGGGGTCTGTACAGGGGACATGCAGCTGCAGACGGGCATTGCTGACCCTCTTTTCCACTTACAGTAGCTGCTGCATTTTTGCCCCTCGGCTTATACACGGGTCAATATGTTTTTCCCATTTTTTTGTGGTGAATTAGGGGCCTCGGCTTATACTTGGGACGGCCTATACTCGAGTATATACGGTAATTAATTTAGGTTAATACATCACCTGTCTTATCCTAAAGGATTATCTTTGAGATAGATCCGGTCCTTTGTTCGGTTCAATATGCGTCTTTTGATGGTGCTTTGTTGAAGATTTGACACGCTGGTAGGGCCGCTTTATTTGCTAAAGCGGACATCAAATCTGCTTTTAGATTGCTCCCTATAATTCCGTCTGCCTTTAATTCTTTGGGTTTTTATTTTCAAAATTAATTCTATTTCGATCGTTGTCTTCCAATGGGATGCTCCCTTTCCTGCCATTATTTTGAACTTTTTTCGTCTTTTGTGGAGTGGGTTGTTGGTATTCGTGCTCACTCTGATGATTTGATTCATTATCTTGACGATTTTCTATTCATTGGAAAAGCTGGCTCTGCTGATTGTTTGTATCTTGTTACTGTGTTCAAAATTGTGTGTTGGGAATTCGGCATCCCTTTGGCTCCTGAAAAATGTGTTTATCCTACGTCTTGTATTGAATTTTTAGGGATACAGATTGACACTATTTCCATGGAATTCCGTTTACCTTTGACTAAGATCTTACGCATGCTGGAATTGTTGGATTTTTTGTTGTCTAGACACAAAGTTTGGTTAAAAATATTACAATCATTATTAGGCATGTTGGCTTTTGCTTCTAAGATATTGAATAGAGTATAAAATATAGAGTTTTTTTCCAAACGTCTCTATAGGGCCATTTCGGACTTATCTTCTCTGTTTCATTTTGTCAGGATTACAAATGAGATTAGAGAAGATTTACTTGTTTGGTGTCGATTTTTGAAGGACTTTAATGGTTGTGCGATTTGGCAATCTCCGTTTTGTTCCGCTTCATCTATTGATTTGTATACTGACGCAGCCGGTTCTTTTGGGTATGGAGCTTTTTGGAAAGGTCATTGGTCAGCTGAGGTTTGGCCTGATAGGTGGAAAGATTACGGTTTGACATCTAATATTGTTCTTTTGGAACTTTTTCCTGTGTTAGTTGCTCTGCATTTATGGGGAGCTCAATTTATGAATCAAAGGATTTTACTTCACTCAGACAACAAGGGTGTTTTATTTGCCATTACCTGTCTATCTTCAAAATCTTTACCGGTAATTACCTTATTGCGGCAAATTGTATTCACGTGCTTATCATTGAATATATGGCTTAAAGCACGTTTTGTACCTAGTGTTGATAATGTCATTGCTGACCGTTTGTCCCATTTACAGATTGCCAAATACAGGGAGTTGGTACCGGACGCAGATCTACATTCAACCTGGTGCCCAAGACATTTATGGGACCTTGTTTAGATCCTCTTCTTGGTGCCCTTAAGAACACTGTAGCTCCTGCCACGTGGGCATCCTACTCAGCAGCGTGGTCTTTATGGAGCTCCTTTTTGATGTCTTCTGGTTTTGAACAAGCTTCTTTCTCGGAAGGCTTGATTTTGTCTTTCCTTCGCCAACTTATGTCTAATTCTTATTCTTTTATTGTGAAGACTTTGGCTGGTGTTTTTTTCTTTTTCAATCGTTTATCGGGTTTTGGTTCCTGTATGCAGTTCTTTACAGTAAAGTGTGCTTTGAAAGGATACCGCAAACGTGTACGGGTACCTGATTCCAGATTGCCTATTTCTAGCGATATGTTGGCTTCTATTGGTAACGCGACTGATGATGTTTGTATTTCACCTTATGAGGCGTTGTTGTTTCGGGTTGCTTTTTACCTTTGTTTTTTTGGGGCATTTTGAGTTGCTTCCTCAAAATAAAACTGATGGTTTCGGTCTTTTGTTCTCTGATGTTTTGTTACATGTGTATTGTGTTCAGATTTTGTTGCACAAGAGTAAAACCGATCCATTGGGTCATGGCAGGTGGATCACTTTACGTAAGAATTTAGGTTCACATTTTTCTGTGTTTACTCTTCTGCAATGTTATTTGACCTTTCAGCCGTCTTTTTCACATAATTTTCCCCAATCATTTGGTTGGGAATCCTGTGACGATATATACCAGTTTTTTTGGCTATTTTGCGAAAGTGTTTAGTTTGCTTGAAATTGGATAATTTAAAAATTACATCACATTCATTTAGGATTGGAGCAGCCACTGAAGCGGCCATGCTTGGTTTTAATGAGACTGTTATTAAGAACATTGGCAGATGGAAGTCTAATTGTTTTCGATCTTATGTACGGCCTAATTTTTCCTTTTAATTGCAGATGGCTTATTAATGTTTGAATTATCGGCCATTCCTTTGTTTTCTGGACTAAGCAACGTGCTGAAGAGAGAGTTTATGGTTCCAATCTGGGTTTGCCTTCTGATCAATTTGCCATTCATTGGTTTGGAAAACGTGGCATGATATGGAAGGAATTACATGACACTTTGTCTTTTCTTATGGAACATTGGCCGATTCCAAATATTATTTTTGTTCATCTTTCCGGCAATGATATTGGTCATTGTAATATTTTAGGTTTGTTGGCTCAAATCAAATTAGATTTGTCCTGTTTTCATGCTATGTTTCCTCGTTTGATTTGGTTAGTTTCTAAGGAAAATTGTTTCTTTGAAAAAATTCGGAAACGTGTTAATAGATCTTTAATGAAATTTATACCTATGGTTAATAGATTTTCTTTCTGACATTTTGAACATGAAGGTGGCTTACCAGGTCTTTACAGACCTGATAAGGTCCATCTTTTGGATATTGCTTTAGATATCTTTAATATGGACATACAATACTGTGTTAAGTTGGCTGTGGCTCGTAGGGTGTGCCAGTCTTGTTAGTTCAAGCCTGGCGTGTGGGGAAATGTATGTTGTTTTAAAGTATTAGTTTGAGCTTATACAGCTGAGCTATTAAGTTATGCTAAATAATATTTTGTATTATATTATAAGAGTATTATTTATTAAATTTAATCTTAGTGATTCATTTAAATATTAAACCTATAATAAAGGGCACGGCCTATTCAACCAACAGGTATTGAGTCTGACTATTATTTTATTAATAGTTCTTTATATGATCCCATGCATTAAGGTAAAAAAATGCTTAGATTTCAAAAACACTTTCAGAAACTTTTATAGAATTAGCTCAGCTCACTCCTGAATTCTTTATATACACAAATGAAACAATCTGATAGCCACAGGGAATGAACTGTAATGTAGAAGGTAGAAAAAAAACATGAAACAACCAATTTCTATAACATGAACTAACCTTCTAGACATTGATTTTGAGTTTAGGAACGCTGCTTATGTGTTTGGCATTAGCAGGCGCTCTGCTCTTAGCGTCTTGTCAAGTTCGTAGGGGAGTGCTAAACTACATTTCATTAAAACAAAAAAAAAGATACATTTATCTTCATTTTGTACTGCGAGTATTCTCAGAAGGGTAACAACTGAAATCTTATAAAAACAGGCTAAAAGGAAAGTTATTCCACTTTCACCTTCCACTTTATTAAAGTGGTATTATTCCCACAACCAAACAATTAAAAAAAATGCAGCTTAATTCTTAGGTGTGGTGGCTGCATGTGGAGGCCAATTCACACCCCATGCAGTCCAGTGTGTTTTTTCTTTCTGCAGAAAAAACGCATGGAAAGTAGGTTATATGGTTTCCAATGGCATAGTTCAGTTCCAGAAAAAAAAAAAGTAGAGCATGCTACATTTTTTCTGAACTGGACTGTACTGGAACGCTGTAAAACGCCTCAAAAATGCACTGGAACACACCTAAACGCATCAAAAACTCACTGGAACACACATGTTCTTATTTAAGGTTAAGAGCCAGTTCACACCATAGAAACGCAGTCCGGATGCATTCCAGATGCTTTTCTGCATGCGCGTTTTTGATGTGATTTTGAAGCATTCCAGTGAGTTTTTCATACAGTCCAGTGCACTTTTTCCCCTTCTTTTTTCTTAACCTTAAATAAGGACTTGTGTGTTCCAGTGCACTTTTCGTGCATTTAGGTGTATTCCAGTGCATTTGTGATTCATTTTACAGCGTCCCAGTACAGTCCAGTGCAGAAAAAATGCAGCATGTTCTACTTTTTTTTCCTGGAACTGCAAGCACTGGTCATTGGAAACCATATAATCTACTTTCTATGCATTTTTGATGCATACAAAAAATGCACTGGACTGCATGTGGTGTGGACTAACCCTAAGAAAAAAGAGGGGGTGAAAATGCACTGGACTGCATCAAAAACGCACCAGAAATGCACTGGACTGATCAAAAATGCATCAACAATGCACATAGAGATAAGCATCTGTAACGCATCCAGACTGCGTTTCTATGGTGGGAACTGGCCGTACACACGATCCGAAAATCGGACGACAGATCGTCCAACTTTTTTCTCTTACTAATCGCGAGTAGAAATTGAATAGGTTACTAAAGTCACGAAAATTTTCGTACGACAGAAAAAAAAAGTGATGTCATGTGTTGTAGTGTATTTGTATTGTATTTTCGGACGACAACTGTACTGACTAAACGAAAATCGTATGATCTGGTATCGTACAAAGAAAATTTTCGTGCATGTCCAATGGGATAATATCGGATGAACTGTCGTGATCGGCTATCGAAAGCTCTGTACTAACAATCAGATTATTGTACGATCGATTTGAAAGCTGTATTTTTCGTACGATTTTCGGATCGTGTGCGAGGCTTTTTTTCATTTATTTTCCCCTGGTGATCTAATCAGTAACACACCTCCTAATGTGTTTATTTTTCGTGGGTTTTCTCACTTTAACTCATGGAGCTTTTTGCCTTGTTCCAGCTTGTGTGTTTTTACTGGACGCTTCACCGCATTTCACCACAGAAGTTTGGGTCAAACATGTTTTGGGTCAACATTAACAATTCATGGCACCGCAAGCGTGACATGCATTATATTCACATGTACGGGAACACACAAAGAAATGTACACATTCCCAGATTGTGTAGATGTAAATGGAGCCTTATGCCGCGTACACACGAAGGGACGCCGGACTTTCCAGCTGGCTTCGGCGGACTAAAAAGCGAACGGACTTGACCACACACGATCACGCTAAAGTCCGGCGTTTCACGCAAGGACGTACAGCACGTACGACGGGACTAGAAAAAGAAAAATACTAGAAAAAATACTTGCTACTGAGCATGCGTCCTTTTTGGTCCGCCGGACCATACTACAGACGGCCGTATTGTCCGCCGGACTGCCAAGTCCAGCGGATAATTTTAAAACAAAACTTAAAACTTTAGTCCGCCGGATTTTTTGAAAAAAAAAGTCAGTCGGAGGCCCACACACGAGGGGATTATCCGGTGGACTTGGTCCAGCGGACAATCCCGCGGGATAATCCCTTCGTGTGTACGCGGCATTAGGCTCAGTTCACATATATGTGAATCGGATGCGTTTTTAACCACATGTGAACGCGAATGGCTTTCAATGTAGCTGGTTCACACATGTGCGGGGAGGCCGTGCGTTTTTAGGTCCAGTTCAGGTGCAAATTTAGGTTCAAATTTGCACCTGAATCGCACCTGAAAGGTGGACAGAAATGCACCGCACTCTGGACTGCAAACCGCAGCCACATATTAAGTATGTGAACCCAGCCTCAGGGTGACTCCACTCTGGAGATGAAGGAGCAACAGAGACGCCTTTGGACAGCAGCATTGTCAGTCTAGAGAGATGAGTGTGTTAGATACACTAGCAGATTTAGATAGACTTGGCTAACAAATTAAAGCCACACTCCAGCTAACACTTTTTAAACGCTTCTGGACCACCCCGCGTACATTTACTGCGGCAGGGCGGCCCGGGTGTGCAATGGTTTAGTGGGCGCTGCTCCCGCTGTGAGTGGACATGGAGAGACGGATCAGCAGTGTGCCGCCTGTCGGTGCCCATCAGTGCTGCATATCAGTGCCCATCAATTCTACATATCGGTGCCTTCTCATCAGTGCCCATCAGTGCCACCTTAACAGTGCCAACTCATCAGTGCACATCAGTGAAGGAGAAAACAACATTTTATAACAGAAACTAAGAATTTTATGTTATTTTTTCAAAAATGTCGGTCTTTTTTTTAGTTTGTTTAGCAAAAAATAAAACCCCAGTGTTGATCAAATACCACCAGAACAAAAGCTCTATTTGTGGGAAGAAAATGATAAAAATGTAGTTTGGGTACAGTGTTTGGGCAATTGTCATTCATGAAAATTGTCTTGGGCAGGAAGGGGGGAAAGTGCCCTGTATTGAAGTGGTTAATGATGAATTCTGTTCCTAGCACAGCGTTTATAAATGTTTTCATTAAGGGCTGATTCACACCACAAAAACGCACTCCAGATCCGTTCCGGGTGTTTTTCTCCATGCATATTTTTAACGTGTTTTTGGCAGGTCCTGATGCGTTTTAGATGCGTTTCTGGATGCATTCCAGGTGCTTTTTTTCAGTTTTTTTCCCCACTGTACTGGGGTCCAGTGCGTTTTTGATACATTCCAGTGCATCCTTGGTGTGTTTTACTGCGTTCCACTACAGTCCAGTGCAGGAAAAATGCACAACGTTCTACTTTTTTTTCTGGAACTGGAACACACTGGTGTGAACTATGCCATTGGAAACCATATAACCTTCTTTCCATGCATTTTTGATGCAGAAAAAAAATGCATTGGACTGCATGTGGTGTGAACTGGCCCATAACTGCAGATTGTTTGTGATATTAGTGTACTATTACTCAGTTACATAAAATATGCAAATTGTGTGTTTTTGTCTTCTTTTATAGTTATTTAATAACACGAATGCTGGAAAGGCTTTTACCATTGAGCTATTGCTAACTCTTCAGCTGGTTCTATGTATATTTGCCTCCACTGATGATCGAAGGACAGATAATATGGGATCTCCAGCTCTATCTATTGGTTTTTCTGTGACTTTTGGACACCTACTTGGAGTAAGAATTAGATATGTTCCTTACTAGTTGTGAAAGCAATGGGATTATATGTATTTCTTTTGTTTTTATTATACTTTTAAGCATATCTAAAACTAAAAGCAAACAATGTATTGCAGCTTATCAGTTCTTAGAAGCGTCGGCTGCTTTAGTTCTCTTTTTTTCAGCTGTTTTCTATTTATTTTTAACTTTTTATCAAGTGAATAACACACTTCCTGTCCTACTCACTGTATCTTTGTAGGGGGCAGTGTTATTACCCAAGGCTACTCTCTTGATTTGAGCTACAAACACCCCCTCTTTTCTTCACCTCCATTACATAGGGAGGAGGGGTTAGTAGATCACAGAAGATACAGTAGCTGCATACCTCCCAACCATCCCGGATTTGCCAGGACCGTCCCGGACTCATCATGATCATCCTGGAATTGGATGCAAGTCTCGGCATCCTGATGAATCAAGACCGAGTCCCAGATTGGAGCCCAGTGCCAAAACAAGTTCAGCCACTTAGCTCCAGCGACTTGCACTGCAGGGGAGCGCTAGCGTGGGAACCAACAGATCTTTTTTGTCAGCCCGAACCCCTTAAACCTGCACTCAGTACATAATGCACCCCTCAACCCTGCACTCTGTACATAGCGCACCCCTCAACCCTGTACTCAGTACATAGCGCACCCCTCAACCCTGAACTCGGTATGTAGCACACTCTTCAACCCTACACTCTGTACACAGCACATTAAGTGTGCCCACAGCTTATAAATCTTCTTTTTACATTAAAATACTGCCACTATATACATTTTTGGATCATCTGTATACCACGGTTACATGATAAACTGCACAGTTTCTCCAGTGCTGAGAATTCAGGAAGGAGGAGATTTCAACTTGTGCCTGTATACACGCCCTCAGGTGTGATGCCAATATCATGTGACCTGGCTATCTCTGAGAACAAGTAATTATTCTCTCCAGCATAAAAGACACAACTGAGCATGTGCAGGTTGGCTACCCTGCCTGTGTTAGCTGCCTTTCCCCAGATAGACAGTGCAGGAGGGGAGGATCTGTGCATACACGATAAAACAGCCATTTTACACAATGCAGAGGATTACCCCCTTAAGTTCCACAGTGAGTATAACAAGCATGCTATGCTGCATATACAGACTGGTTTTACTGTTGTGGGTTTAGTAACACTTTAAACCACTTCTGGATCGGCTCACAACGATATACATCAGCACTTTGAAGAGGGATATCATTGTTATGGCAGCAGCTACCCCAGATCTAATATTTAAGAGGTCCTGTCATGCTTTTTTTCTATTACAAGGGATGTTTACATTCCTTGTAATAGGAATAAAAGTGACCCAAATTGTTTTTTTAAAAGGACAATATTAAAAAAAAAAAAAAAATGAAAAAGAAAATGAAAAAATAAAATAAATTTAAAGTGCCCAGTCCCGCCGAGCTCGCGCGCTGAAGCGATCGTATACGTGAGTAGCGCCCGCATATGAAAACGGTGTTCAAACCACACATGTGAAGTATCGCCATGATCGTTAGAGCGAGAGCAATAATTCCAGTCCTAGACCTCCTCTTAAATTTTTAAACATCGCCTAAAAGTTTGTCGCCATTCCACAAGCGGGCACAATTATGAAGTGTGACATGTTGGGTATCAATTTACTCAGCGTAACATTATCTTTCACTATATAAAAAAAATTGGGCTAACTTTACTGTTGTCTTATTTTTTTATTTAAAAAAGTTTATTATTCCCCAAAAAATGGCATTTGTAAGACCGCTGAGCAAATATGGTGCGACAGAAATTATTGCAACGATCGCCATTTTATTCTCTAGGGTGTTAGAAAAAAAAATATATATAATGTTTGGGGGTTCTAAGTAATTAAAAAAAAACGATTTTAACTTGTAAACAACAAATCTCAAAACGGGATTCTTAACCACTTTAAGACCAGCCTCGTTTTGGATTTTAGGTGTTTACATGTTTAAAACTGTTTTTTTTGCTAGAAAAAAACTTAGAACCCCCAAACATTATATATTGTTTTTTTTCTAACACCCTAGAGAATAAAATGGCCATTGTTGCAATACTTTTTTTCACACCGTATTTGCGCAGCGGTCTTGCAAGCGCACTTTTTTTGGAAAAAATTCACTTTTTTGAATAAAAAAATAAGACAACAGTAAAGTTAGTCCAATTTTTTTATATATTGTGAAAGATAATGTTACGCCGAGTAAATTGATACCTAACATGTCACGCATCAAAATTGCGCCCGCTCGTGGAATGGCATCAAACTTTTACCCTCAAAAATCTCCATAGGCGACGTTTAAAAAATTCTACAGCTTGCATATTTTGCGTTACAGAGGAGGTCTATGGCTATAATTATTGCTCTCGCTCTACCGATCGCGGCGATACCTCACATGTGTGGTTTGACCACCGTTTTCATATGCGAGCGCTACTCACGTATGCGTTCGCTTCTGCGCATGAGCTCGTCGGGACGGGGCGCTTTAAAAAAAATTTTTTTGGTTTTTCTTATTTATTTTTCTTGATTTTATTTATTTTTACACAGTTTTTTTTAAAAATTTTATTGGCTCACTTTTATTCCTATTACAAGGAATATAAACATTCCTTGTAATAGAAAAAAGCATGACAGGTCCTCTTAAATATGAGATCTGGGGTCAAAAAGTCCTCAGATCTCATATTTGGACTTCAATGGAAAAAAAAAAAAAATGTCATTTAAAAAAATGACATTTGAAAATTCCTCTTTAAGAGGTATGGGCGGAAGTGACGTTTTTGACGTCGCTTCCGCCCTCCTATGGTATAGAGATGAGTGGCGGCCATCTTACCATCACTCATCTCTATGCCCAGCAGGAGAAAGGACCCGATCGCCTCCGCCGCTGCCGACGGTTCCGGTAAGCGGCGGAAGGCGCGGGAGAGCGGCGGGAGGGGGGGGGGCACCTCTCCCGCCGCCGATAGCGGTGATCTCACGGCGAATCCGCCGCGATGACCACCATTATCGGAATGCCGACCGGCGCCTGAAGAGATGGATATCTCGGTTGTGGCAGCAGCTGCTGCCGTTACCGAGATATCCCTCTTCAAAATCAGGACGTACATCGTCGTGCGCCGGTCGGAAAGTGGTTAAATGGTTAAGCTCCTATCACTGCTAAAAGTTTGGCCACAATGTGCCGCAGATCACTTCCTCCTTCAAGTGTCCCTCATTCTGAAGTTCATAAGTTGGTAGGTATGCAGAGCCGTCTTTGAGGGCAGGGCAAAAGGGACAGATGCCCTGGGTCCTGTCATTGTTGTGGGGCCCAAAGTAGCTGCCTCATACTTGCCAACTATCCTGGTTTAAATCCCCTTGTCCCTTGAAAATTTAGTCCTGTGCTGTGTCCCGATATCTCAGCGTGAAGTGCTGCTACTATTGCTACCCAGCTCTGCTCTATTGTTGTGTACGGATGACTCACCCGCAGACCCTGTGTTTACATGTAAATGACCGGCATGCATATGTAAATTGCGGCAGCATTCATATGTAAATAAAGGTGGCATGCATATGTATATCATGCCCTCTGGACTCACCATCACCTATACTGAATGCTGCCCACTGAGGAGGTAAAGGGGCATGCTTGAAAGTCCTACCTACAACTGTGGTCATTAAGCCTAACTACAGCCTTCTGTAGTTCTGCAAAGGTAAGCAAATTGGTGTGTGTGTGTGTGTGGGGGGGGGGGGGGGGTATTGTGGGGTGTGCAGAGGTAGGCAGAGAAGTTATTACAGTCTGGGGTGCACAGGGGAGCAAGGAGGGGGATATATAGAGGTAAGGAAGGTGGGTGTAAAGATGTGCAGAGGGGGTAGGTAGAGTTAAAGGGGTGGAGGGTTGGAGTGGAGAGGATGGGGGAGGTTTGGGGTGCAGAGGTGTACTGACAGGGTGGATAAAGATGTAGGTAATGTGTAGGGCAGCCCATTCATTTCAATGGAATGCTCTATGCGCTAGAAATGCGGAAGAAAGACCCTACGGCTGGTTTCACACCAGAGCGGTGTGGGTGGCGGCGGTAAAACAGTGCTATATTTAGCGCTGCTTTACCGTCGTTTTAGCTGCAGTATGCGGCCGCTAGCGGGGTGGTTTTAACCCCCGCTAACGGCCGAAAAAGGGTTAAAAGCCCCCGCAAAGCGCCGCTGCATTACCGCGGTATCCCCGTGGTGTCCCATTGATTTCAATGGGTAGGAGCGGTATAGGAGCGGTATAGGAGCAGTGAATACACCGCTCCTTCACCGCTCCAAAGATGCTGCTAGCAGGACTTTTTTTTACCGTCCTGCTAGCGCACCGCTCCAGTGTGAAAGCCCTCAGATAGCCCTCAGTGTGTTATCTCAAGTTAACAAAATCAGCACCCAGCAGCCATGGTATGTGACACACTGTGACAGAGCCAGCCAGAGCCATGATAGAGTGCCTGCTGCCTGTGAGTTATCATAATGCTGATGATCTTTACCAGTTGCCGATCATCTGATAGTAGATTTACTGCTACATGGCGGTCGTGCTGCGCAGGATCACTTATATACGTGACCCTGCATTTCTTAGTAACAGAGCCAATCATCGGATCCGGTGGACTCGCCTAGTGGTCTGCCTATGTAAACAAAGCAGTTCACCATTCTGTCAGTGTGGAAGACATTGATCCTGTGTCCCTGCAAAGCAATCCATATCTTCCCTTAGTAAAAACACCTCCCCCACAGTGAGAAAACACTGGTTAGGCACACATTTAACCCATTGATTGCCCTAGATGTTATACCCTTCCCAGCCAGTGTCATTAGTACAGTGACAGTGCATATTTTTAGCACTGATCACTGTATTAGTGTCACTGGTTCCCACAAAGTGTCAAAAGTATCACTAATGCGACGTAGGCACGAGCGGAATGTCCGACAGAAAAAGTATTTTCATTGGATATTCCGATCGTGTGTGGACCTCATCGGACTTTTTTTCAAAAATTCTGACGGACCTAGAAATAGAACATGTTTTAAATATTTCCGACGGAACCAATTTCTATCGGGAAAACCGCTCGTCTGTATGCTGTTCCAATGGACCAAAAACAACGCATGCTCTGAAGAAAGTACGAGACGGCAGCTACTGGCTATTGGCTATTGAAATTCCTTTTTCTAGTCCCGTCGTACGTGTTGTACGTCACCTCGTTCTAGACAGTCGGACTTTGGTGTGATCGTGGGTAGGCAAGACAGTTTCAGTGGAACTCTGTTGGAACTCCGTTGTAAAAACCTTCAGAATTTATTCCGACGGGAAAACCGGTCGTGTGTACGCGGCATTAGTGTCCGATTTGTCCACTACAATATCGCAGTCCCAGTCACTGATTGCTGCCATTACTAATAAAAAAAAATATGTCCCCGGATTTCATTTTAAAAATCTGGTCACCTTAGTTTAAATCTCCCATAAAGGGGATTTCTACATTCTAACAAACACTTTGCATGGACACTTACGCAGGCAGTAGAGGGCGCTCCACTGCAAAACTTTGGGAGTCTTATGCCGCGTACACGCGGTCGGAATTTCCGATGGAAACAGTCCGATGGGAGCCTTTCATCGGATTTTCCGACCGTGTGTATGCCCATTGGTCTTTTTCTGTCGGAATTTCCGACGGACTTTGGATTGAGAACCTGTTCTTAATTTTTCCGACGGAAAACCTTTCTATCGGATTTTCCAATCGTGTGTATGCAATTCCGACACGCAAAATTCCGACGCATGCTCGGAAACAATTCGACGCATGCTCAGAAGCATTAAACTTCCCTTTTATAGTGCAGTCAAACGTGTTGTATGCCGTGGTGTTATTGACCGTCGGAATCAGTGTTGCCAACCGTCAGTATTTTTAATGGCAGCCAGTAAAAAATGGGCACTTTTCTCCTGCCAGTAAATGCCAGTAAGAGGAAAAGGTTGCCAGTAAAAAAAATATGTCTGTGACACTTGGTTCGGAACTGCGCATACACAGAACAGGTCCGTAGCCGGCCGAGACCGAAGTGCCTGCTACAGTGTGTTCGGGTGGTACCAGTGGGGGGGTGGGTCAGGTGGAGGTGGTGCCTGAGCGTGTCATGTGATGTCATGGTGCAAGGGAGAGGAACGGCCAGAGCCTCATGTGCAGGTCTGCCGGACGGGAGCAAGGCAAGCCGGGAGTGGGACTGTCAGTGCTGTTTGGACTGGAGTGGACTGAAGAGACCACCTGGCATGGAGAGAGACTGTCACTGTGACTCAGGAGGGGGCGTGTTGGTGATCTGTGCTGCTGCACACTGCTCGATTTCATGTGTGTGTGCCTGTCCATTCTAATTTCCTGCCCTCCCGAGTCCTGCCCCTGAGCCACTTACTTACTATATTGAAAATAAAATAAGAAATATGCTTTTTTCTTTAATATCTACTTTAAATCATATTGCTAATTGCGTATTATACTTATTTTTAGCCTAAATACTGAAATTTGCACTTAAAACTGTAATTTTGTAACTTTTGGAAATGCCAGTAAAAGCTTGGCTGTGCCAGTAAATTTTGGGCGTCGTGTCAGTAAATTTCAATCTGGTAGGTTGGCAACACTGGTCGGAATTTGGTGTGACCGTGTGTAGGCAAGACAGTTTGAGCGAAATTCCGACGGGAAAACCATCAGAGCTTTTTCCGACGAGAATTCCGACCGTGTGTACGCGGCATAAGAGGCGATCTAGAGCAGCCTTGAAATGATGAACAAAAAGGGTCATCTATGTCCAGTCTTATTCCTGAGGACTGCCTGATTATCACAAGCAGCACCCGTTCTTACGTGGTTTCATGCTCTCTGTTATCATTCTGCCATTGTAGGTACATATGAAGTACGTTATATGATGTTCATTGGTAGAAGCAAGAATCCTAACTTCCAACAATATAAATAATTACCGACTTACTTTTACTCAGCTGTCAGGCTGCTTTGATATCATACAACTATGAAATGCGTCTCTCAATAATGGTGAAAAAAAGACCATTCAGTTTATGGCAGTGGGTATATTATTGCTTATAAATTAGCTATACACATAGATAAACACACACTTCAGCATATTATATATTCATAAAACATTATTTATAGCTACACCAAAATAACTATCACACTAAGCAATAACCTTCAAATATACTATTCTGTTTTATTTACGAGTCAAGGAGAATCTCTTAGTAGGAAGAAAGGAGTACTGATAAAATAAAGCATATAAATGTTCAAAGAATTCTTCCTATTGTCCAGTGCAACCAATCAGCTTCTCCCTTAGGCCTCGTACACACAATATGAAAATCAGAACGGAAAAGTCTGAAGACGAGCTGTCTGCGGATTTTCGGATCGTTAGTACGGTGCTTTCGACAGACGATTTGACTTTTACATCAGACAAAAGCTGGATGTGCAGGCTATAACTTTTTTGTCTGATGTGAACTCAAACGTCTGATTGGTCAGTACAGAAATCCATCACACAAAAGTCGAAAGTACAAACACTCATGCTTGGAATCAAGGAACTACTGGGAAGAGTTCAGTTTTGTAAACTACCGTTAATAATCTAGACTTAACATTTGTGACGTGGTAATTGATGGGATAATAATGAAGCTGCTTTGCATGTAGTTATGCCAAACGTATTTTAAAAGGCATTTGTTTTGTATTATCTGAAAATCGCAAATCAATGCTCACCAAACTACTACTAACATGAAATTAGCAGGAGGGGCCCAAAGGGTGGCGCTTGAGAAATGAACCTCCTCTTTATACTCTCATAGTACGTCACTACATTCGTGTTTGTCAAACGACAAATTGCGGATAGTTAGTGTAGCACTAACCCCCGAAGGAGCTGCTGGTTTTATTTGGGCTTACCGTTACCTCACCTGCTTGCGTCTCCGTCTTAGGGATCCCGTGGAAAGTGGCCCAAAGAATGTGGATTTCCAATACTTAGTTCTTTTTCCATGGTTATTTATTAAATGTAAAGTCTCTCAATAAAAAGGTTAGAGGGTTAAGGGTGAGTTCAGGTACCTGGTACTGCAGGTTTTTAAGAGCTCCTTTGTATTCCAGAGGACAATAGTTTCACTCGATGGATTCAACCACCACCGGATAAGCCCCTCTCACTGGACCTAGCAGCCGGTGGGGTATTTGACACAGTCTCTGCCACAGACTTGTGAACTTAACTTAAGCGTCACTGAGGTATTAAAGAGTATTTCCATACAATACAAGCCTCTTTCAGCCGAACCGGCGATACTGTATAAGTGGAGATCTGCATCCTCCAACTGAGTCTCCAGGCAATCTCCAGAGATACCACCCTTGCGCTCGGTCCTCCCTTGAAAAAAGTCCTCCCCTGGGTACTCCAGTTTCACTTGAGACAGCACCGGACCTTCCCTAAATCAATAGGCCCCAAAACTCTTTCGGACCTATTCCCTCAGATGCGTAGCCTCGGGCCAGCCGGTCCTGAGGCACAGGATGCACAGGCTGCACGCCCCAGGCCAGGAGGGCCCTGAGGTTTTGGGGCAGCAGACCCCACGCACAGCCAGGGAAGAACCCCGAAACTAACATCTCAAAAACAGTACCTTAAATACCATCACCCAGAATTCACAGCAGGAAAACACTCCCACTGGGCTGGTTCCGAACAATAGGTGGCATTCAATACATCCAGCTGAACTGTGCTTCTACACCCACCGACGGTGACAGCGACACCTACGGTCAAGGAGAAGCCAGTGCAACCCAGCTGAACTGGTACAGAGACCAGAACTTAGTTATCCTGAAACCCAACTGTAGTTTCTGGCAACTTAAATTTGAAAAAACAATAGCGCCTGCTCGTCAGGAGCCAGCGCTACATTAGTATGCTAGACAAAATCCTGCACACGCCCTTTTGACAAAAAACAGACGCTCGGTTGTCCAACAATCAGACCGTGTGTACAAGGATTAACTCTCTGTAAAATAACTACTGTTCTATATTTATATACTGACTATTAAAACCTAACTTCATCCAAATGTCTTTTTTTTTTGGTTTTGGATAGAGCAACGAAAGGGTTGCAACATCTGCTAGGTGTGTATTTCTGACTGTGAGACCACTGGACATATTTTCCTTCACTTTGTGTCCTTGTGACACCAGTACAGAAAATAAGTAGTTGCCACCTAAAATAGAAAGTACAGATAGCAAAAAATAAACAAAAAACGGCAGAAGTTCTAACTTTTTATGCTATTAAAAATGTATTTTTGTTTTTATGTGTGTCCCCATTGGGGAGATTGTCCAACTCTTCCTGTGGTGAAATCTCTCTAAAAAGGCATACTTACAGCAATAAAGAGCCGACAAAGGTCCTAACTGAAAGCAGGCCTTTGCCCAATAAAGCATCTTTTTTGCTCCTGGTTCCCCTTCATCCCTCATTTCCACAACGCTCTTTCCTAAATTTTAGAAAGGATTTAAACCTTTTTAAAGTAACACTAAACGATTTTCGTATTCTCCAAAATAAACCCATATGCATCCACTTCTTAATGGCCCTGTAATCTATTTTTACACACAGTCGGATTTTCCAACTGGAAATGTTGGATGTGAGCTTGTTGTCGGAAAGTCCGACCGTGTGTATGCTCCATCAAACATTTGCTGTCAGACTTTCCGCCAACAAATGTTTGAAAGCAGGTTCTCACATTTTACACCAACAAAACTTTGTTGTCGTACAAAAGTTCACGCATGCTCGGAATCAAGCAGAAGCTATTAGCTATTGAACTTCTTTTTTCTCGGCTCGTCGTACGTCTTGTACGTCACCACGTTCTCACATTTGTAATTGTTGGCCAACATTTGTGTGACACTGTGTGTATGCAAGACAAGTTTGAGCCAACAACCTTCGAACAAAAAGTGAGCAAGAGATGGTGGCTATTGTTACTACACAAAAAAAAAAGTTGTAAAGTGTGTAGCCCAGCACTCAAAGCTAAATAAATACCCAGTTTTTAAAGTGCCAAAACCATCAAACAATAATTATCACAAGTGATTCACAGAAACTGTAACAATCATAATTTGCTATAACCAAATAGAACAGCGAATAATACTGTGCATATCATAAAAAAAAGTCCACTCTGAAACAATCTCACATCTTCCAAGATAATGGGCTCAATTCACTAAAGCATATTGCATGTGGGATTTGGGTCGTGTGACACATATTTTTCCCAAATATCACATGTGAAATTTAAGAAACGTATGAAATATCCACTGCTTGTTAAGGAGCTGTCTCCCACCAGCATCCTTAACAACTACTGAATAGCTGGTTGGTAAGGAGCCAGCAGCCTCAACAACCAGTGAATAACTGCTTGTTAAGGAGCCAGCACCGTCGGCGTCCTTAACAACCAGTGGATAGCTGGTTGTTAAAGCGGAGTTCCGCCAAATTTATTTTAAAGTCAGCAGCTACAAATACTGCAGCTTCTGACTTTTAAAATATGGACACTTACCTGTCGAGGGCGCTCGCGATGTCCTCACCCAAAGCCGATCTGTCCCTCGGCTCTTGGGTGGAGTCGCCGCCATCTTCGGTAAGGGAATCAAGAAGTGAAGCCTTGAGGCTTCACAGCCTGGTTCCCTACTACGCATGCTGTCTTCTGGGACCTGTGTGTCTCCCAGAAGACAGCGGGGGGGGGATGAGGAGGGGACGGACATGGCATAGATCGCCGTGGAGCCTGTGGTGATCTATGCCCGGGAAGTGGGAGCAAATACCTGGATTAGACAGGTATATGCTCCCCCCTCCCCCTGAAAGGTGCCAAATGTGACACCGGAGGGGGGGGGGGAATCCAAAAAGCGGAAGTTCCATTTTTGTGTGGAACTCAGCTTTATGGAGCCGACACCTGCTGCGTCCTTAACAACCATGACTCATCTGCTGTCAGCAGGATTCCAGTGAATAGCTGGTTGTTAAGGAGCCAGCACCCGCCGTGTCCTTAACAACCTCGACTCATCTGCTGTCAATGGAATTTTACTGAGTAACTGGTTGTTAAGGATCTGGCACCTGCTGCGTCCTTAACAACCATGACTCATCTGCTGTCAGCGGGATTTCCTGCTGAAAGCAGAATGTAAACAATTTTTTACATTTTTCTTTTAGAAAATTAGGTCCTTTGTGTCCTTGTTCACTGTCTGCCCCAGTCCCCTAGAATTTTACAAATGACCTACAAGTTACTTACCATATATTTTCTTACATGGCAGAAGCAATGACAGGTCTTGATTGCAGGAAGGAACAGGTAAGGCCCATGTTGTTGTGAGGGCACAGGGATTTTCAAAAGCAGTTTCTGGGCAGGCTTTCTGGTCGTACATATGGCTCAGGTCAGCATCTAAGGGTATGTTTACCTGGGCAGCTTTCTAGTCCCTAGTATCTTGAATAATATGTTCCATGCTTGCTCATAATATTAAAATAGTTTATAATGTCTCTTGCTTGTAATAAACTATTGTCTTCTGTCTTAGATCCATTACACCGGCTGCTCCATGAATCCAGCAAGATCTTTTGGACCTGCAGTTATAACAGGAAACTTTACTGCCCACTGGGTGAGAATAATTCCTCCACTCCTTCATTCCATTGTTCCATGAGTCTAATTACATTCCATGCCATTATGTAGAACAGGGGTCTCCAAACTTTCAAAACAAAGGGACAGTTTACAGTCCTTCAGACTTTAGGGGGACCAAACTGTGACTATTGGGCGTAGAAAAGGTCCTGATGTCAGTGGGAAAAAACAATGTCCCATCTTTGGAGTCAGTGGAAGGAATTGTGCCTCATCATTGGTGTCATTGGGTGGAATAGTGCCCCATCATTGGTGTCATTGGGAGAAATAGTGCCCCATCATTGAGAGGAATATTGCCCCATCATTGGTATACGACCATTATTGGCATCTAAGGGAGGAATTGGGCCCCACCGTTGGTGTCATTGGGCCCCATTGTTGGTGTCAATGGGAGGAATTGGGACCATTGTTGGCATCATTGGGAGAAATTAGACCCCATCATTGGTGTCAGTGGGAGGAATTATGCCCCACTGTTAGCATCAGTGGATGAAATAGTGCCCCAAGGGCCAGATAAAAGCAAGCAAAGGGCCACATGTGGCCCCCGGGCTGCAGTTTGGAGACCACTGATGTAGAACATGTGGCTACGGCTTGGATGTTTGTTTACTTAAGGTCATGGCTAGGTGGCAATTATGCTCTTACACATAGCATATTGGGATAGTTAAAAAAAAAATCACTGTAACATTTTATAATATTGACCAATTAAATGAGAAGTATGGAGTTTTTCTTTTCTTTTTAGATTCATACTTACCTAGGTGGATGCAGCATCGGTCCGATACTGCATCTGTCCCCCAGCGCCTCTAACACTGAGAACCAAGCTATTGAATACCGAAAATCACTCGGTTCTCAGAGCTCTGTCAGCCACAGCTCTTTGCTCTGCCCCCTCCTCACTCACTGGAGCGCTGGGCTGTGGGGGAGACAGGAGCGGCCTGCTCAGGTTCTCAGCAGCTAGCTGAGGCTGACCTGGGTTTCAGTCCAGGGATCTAGGCAGATCCCGACTCCATGATCGTGATGACATGGAGCCTGGACCAAATTCAGCCCTCTGCTGAAAACAGGTCACAGAAGTGCAAAACGAACTGCACTCTTGTGATCCATAGGGGAAATACAGCCAAACGAGCTTGCCTGTACTTCTACGTTAAAGCTGAGGTGTAGATATTGGCTTGGACGAATGTAAGTATGTACAGTATCTCACAAAAATGAGTACACCCCTCACATTTTTGTAAATATTTTATTATATCTTTTCATGTGACAACACTGAAGAAATTATACTTTGCTACAATGTAAAGTAGTGAGTGTACAGCTTGTATAACAGTGTAAATTTGCCGTCCCCTCAAAATAACTCAACACACAGCCATTAATGTCTAAACCGCTGGCAACAAAAGGGTGTACACCCCTAACTGATAATGTCCAAATTGGGCCCAAAGTGTCAATATTTTGTGTGGCCACCATTATTTTCCAGCACTGCCTTTACCTTCTTGGGTATGGAGTTCACCAGAGCTTCACAGATTGCCACTGGAGACCTCTTCCACTCCTCAATGACGACAGCTGGTGGATGTTAGAGACCTTGCGCTTGAGGATGCCCCACAGATACTCAATAGGGTTTAGGTCTGGAGACATGCTTGGCCAGTCCATCACCTTTACCCTCAGCTTCTTTAGCAAGGCAGTGGTTGTCTTGAAGGTGTGTTTGGGGTTGTTATCATGTTGGAATACTGCCCTGTGGCCCAGTCTCTGAAGGGATCATGCTCTGCTTCAGTATGTCACAGTACATGTTGGCATTCATGATTCCCTCAATGAACTGTAGCTCCCCAGTGACGGCAGCACTCATGCAGCCACAGACTATGACACTCCCACCAACATGCTTGACTGTAGGCAAGACACACTTGTCGTTGTACTCCTCACCTGGTTGCCACCACACACGTTTGACACCATCTGAACCAAATACGGTTATCTTGGTCTCCTCAGACCACAGTTCCAGTAATCTATGTCCTTAGTCTGCTTGTCTTCAGCAAACTGTGTGTGGGCTTTCTTGTGCATCATCTTTAGAAGAGGCTTCCTTCTGGGATGACAGCCATGCAGACTAATTTGATGCAGTGTGCAGCGTATGGTCTGAGCACTGACAGGCTGACCCCCCACCACTTCAACCTCTGCAGCAATGCTGTCAGAAAATCTCTGAAAATCTCTGTAGGAGAGACAGTTACTACAGTGATCGCCACTAGCTTCTGGGTCCTGTGCTGAGCAGCTTGTAGGCAGGGCCTCCGCCGGGGTACCGGGGCAACTATGTAAAATTGCCATACCTCAACTTCAACTTTAATTGTTTCTATACCAGCATGAAAAATAATTAGGATTCTTAGGTCTAAATGTATCAGTTAAAGTGCCTGTGATATGTCTGTGAACAAACGAAGGCAATGCACAATAATCACATTTTCCAGGTCAGCTATCTGGAAATCCCATTGGACCTCTAACATACAGCAGGCAACAGTGCCCCCCGAATGCCCCTATAGCAAGCATTATAGGGGCTGTGGGGGGAGCTGCATGCAGAAGTTTTTTTTTAATCTTAGTGCAAAGAATGCAGTATGGTAAAAAATCTTCTGCCTTTACAACAACTTTAAGGACTATGAAAATTACTGGAAAAACTGCACTTGTGTATTGAATCCAAATATGTGACCCAAAAGTTATAAATACAAAAATAGTGATATATAAAGCAGCAAACTCTACCGTGGGATATTCAACACAGTGCTAGGCTAATCTTCAAACTAAAAAATAGTAATCAATCAACATAGCCTGAATTAAATAGACATACAGTATACCATATAATTAAAATAAAACAGAAAAAGAGACATTAGTCCATAAAAAGTCCATGTGAATGGAGAAATTTTCTTCTTGCTTATTGAATTAGTGAATGTCCATTACCAAATGACAAGTAGCATCCTTGTGTAAACCACCACGTTACATATGACGATACGCTTAGGGCGAAGCTACTTGCTGATATCATTGTGTTTTTTTTTGCAATACTGGAAGTGCAGGTGTTTGTTACATTGCTAGTGAGGAGACAGCCCTATTACTTTGCATCATGCTGTGAGTGTATTTTAATAAATTATAAAAATGATTCAAACAGGCTTTTAATCTTATTGGGGAACTTTGTTTCGCATGTCCATATGCATTATCCAATGAGAGGATGTTTGGTGGAGAACTATTCTAAATTCCTGGTTCCCTGAGACAAAAGGGTTGGAGGCGCTTCTCAATGGTCTTTGATTGGATAATTCTGTTTTGAGCTCATATGCACCTGGTAAGTGCGGAATTTCTCTACAAGTGGTGGTGGGTAACACAAGGATGCTACTTGTCATTTGGTGATGGACATTCACTGATTCAATGAGAATTTCTCCATTCACATGGACTTTTCATGGACTAATGTCTCTTTTGTGTTTAATTTATATTATATGGTGTACATCTATTTGATTCAAGCTATGTTTAGATTGTAAGCTCTTCTGAGCAGGGCCCTCTTAATCCTCTTGTATTTTATTGTATTATAACTGTATTGTCTCCTTTTTATATTGTAAAGCGCTGCGTAAACTGTTGGCGCTATATAAATCCTGTAATAATAATAATAATAATGTTGGTTGATAATTTTAGTGCAGCTCTAGATTTGAAGATCACTTTAAGGTCTAGCACTTGAAGCATTTGACATTTGTTCAGTTTGTTCTAATTTAAGCACTGGGCACTTTAAGTTACAGCACTTATAGCACTTTACTTATTCACTTAATGAATTAGGGTGTAATTCATTTTTTGAATGACATTTTATTTTTATTGTAATTAGTAAAATTTTTTATCAATGTCTTACAGCAACACTTTAGTTGGTGACGAATTTTAGTTGGTGATGAATTTGGGTAGTGTATAGTGTTGTGTATATATACAGTATATGGTGATTAATTTCTAACACCCAGGTTATGTTTTTGCTACAGCTGCTGAACTATTTCGCCTTTTACTCCTAGCGCAGGTTCGAGATGATTCATTGGTAAAATTATTGTTTGCTCTGGTTTAAGCAGAACCAGCATGGTTACAGGGTAGCTTTAGCAGTTTATTCAATCATTTTCCTGGAGTTGCTCCCTAATTTTCCTTTTTCATTTCAGGTGTTCTGGTTAGGACCAATGCTCGGTGCTGTTTTAGGATCTTTAATCTATCACTATATCCTTATTCCAAACACCAAGACCTTTTCAGAGAAGCTGGCAATCCTGCGAGGAGAGTTGGAACTTGAAGAAGACTGGGAAGAAAGGGACATACGGAGAAGACAGTCAGTAGAGTTACACTCACCGCAGACAATGCCAAGGATTGGGATGTCAGAGAAAGTTTGACTGCACTTAGAGAAATGTTTTTATACCTAAGTGACAAACAGTTTAGATTGTTACAAGTTTAGTAATACTATTGGTTACCAAAAGTAATTATTAATATTCTTTAGTCAGGACAAATTACATAATAACACAAAGCAATGGCCATGTGACTGTGCACATATATTGTATAATCATGTATTGTTCAATCTTGAAGGACAGTCCAGGTTTTATACATTTTTTGATGCCACCTAATAACTGCATTCTCAGTCACAATCTACTAATTACATTCCAGTTGGCATTTGGTTAGCCCTTTTGCTATTTTTGCAGCCACATGACAAATAATTTAGCTGATGAAGGTGTCTATGTTGTAGTTTCAATGGAATTCATCTAGTACCTGTTGACCAACACACTGCACAATGTAATGTCCTTTGTAATTACAACTGAAACTTCTTTAGCCCATTATAAGTCATTATACTGAGTTCATAATTTTGAATTAGCCATTAAAAGGCGTCAAATACATCAAATCTTTTTTGTATGTAGGCAAGTTGCCTACAAGTGTGGGTTTTGCTACAGCAAGTGAGTTAGCTTGCCCAGGTGGGGTAGAGGTTTACCAGCATTGGGCTTCTTTCTCTGGCTATTTGGGCCCTGCCTTTCCACCCTGTGTTATGAAAAGAGAAGGCCTGGTTCACGGACCTGTCACATTCCTGCTCCTGGCCACAACAGACATGGGACACTAAGAAGGGATTGCTGCACCCAGTAGTCCTTCAGAACACAGGAAGATTGGAGAACTGCTAAGCTTTGGAGGATGCCAATAATGGACTAGTGCCTTTGTCAAGGCCAGACTCAGTGGAGGGAGATTTCTGCAGCATATTTGGAAAGTACAGAATCCCAGTATATATAAAATAATATGCAAAGTGGTTGGAGGGAAGATTCAGAATGGCAAAGATGTTTTTATTACAAATTATGTGAGCAGACTGCAGTTCCTCTTTAAACTGTTCTTAAGCCTGATCTGAAGTCATTGCATGATGGTCTCTGGTGCATGAAAGAACAGGGTGTATACTGCACAATCAGGGCTGGTGCAAGGATTTTTGACACTCTAGGCAAAACCCCATTTGGCACCCCCTGACCCCACCCTCTTTGCCCTGCCCATGTATACGCATACCTCCCAACTTTTGAACTTGAGAATGAGGGACACTTTAGGGAGACAGTTCTGCAGTATGAACCAACCCTTAGATAGAGAGAGAGAGGGAAGGATCAGTATGGTATATGGAAGAAATTAATGGGGGATCACTATGACACACAGAAGGCAGGAAGGATCACTATGACACCTGGAAAGTAGGAAGGATCACTATGGCACATGGAAGGCAGGAAGGATCACTATGGCACATGGAAGGCAGGGAGGGTCACTATGGCACATGGAAGGAGGAGGGATCATTATGGCACATGGAAGGCAGGAAGGTAGGATCACTATGGCACATGGAAGGCAGGAAGGATCACTTGACACCTGGAAGGCAGGAAGGATCACTGTGGCACATGGAAGGCAGGAAGGATCACGAGGAAGGTAGGAATGAAGGATCACTATGGTACATGGAAGGCAGGAAGGAAGAATCACTATGGCACATGGAAGGCAGGAAGACTATGGCACATGGAAGACAGGAATACTATGGCACGTTTCAGGAAGAGAGAGAGGGGAGAGTGTCTCCCGCCCAAACCCCCTCCCCAGGCACAGATTGGCTGCACGTGGGGGTTGTCTCGGGCACTGGGGGGACATTGGGAGGAGGTGGGGCAGACCTAGCCTCCGTCCTTCTCCCTCCTCTTACGGGATATAGAGAATACAGGGGGTGGGATGTACAGCGAGTGGAGATGTGTTCAGTGGGCAGGAATGTACAGTGAGTGGGGAAGTTTTCAGTGGGCGGAATGTACAATGGGCAGGGATGCAGGATGTGTTCAGTGGGCGGGGTTGTGTTCAGCAGGTGGGGATGTACAGTGGGCGGGATGAGTTCAGCAGGCGGGGATGTACAATGGACAGTGATGTGTTCAGCAGGCAGGGATGTACAGTGGGCAGGGGAGGTGTTCCACTGGATATGTTCAGCAGGCGGGGATGTACAGTGGGCAGGGGAGGTGTTCAGCTGGCGGGGATTGTACAGCAGGCGGGGATGTGCAGCGGGCGAGCTGGCGGGCAGGGGGCTGTGTTGCTGTGTTGCTCACGACCGATGTGCGCTCTTTGCCGCCGCCGGCCCTGTACACAATGGGGTATGAAGTAAGGCTACTACAAAAGGTTTACTTGGCAAAACAAGAGAAAGGAGGAAAGCCGTTGCTATGGGTAACCAGAATTAGTGCAAAGTACAAAGCAGCCAGTCATGAAGCTTGGTACCTGGCATAAATGACAGGATCTCAGGTAGCGAGGGGGTCGGTATTCTGGTTCCCTCCCTTTTTGTTCTCCGAAAGAAATTAGGACTGAACCCACAGTAGGGAGACCCCATGTACCTGGCCACATGGTACGGGAGAGTGATATGTGCTTGGCGGGACCCCATTCTGTCACTGGGAGTGAGGTCACAGAAGCACACTGGACTGGTGGAGAGGGCATGGGCACAGCGGTGTCCATCCTAAATGCAACACACAATAATAGAGACTCTGTACATTTACAGTAAGTGCTGCAAACAGTGTACAGCTCATCTCTAAGCCGGGGTACCGCCATAATGTTGCCTTTGACATGAACACGACCCCGCCTGGTTCTGGGCATTGATGAGTGCATGCACAGCGAAAGGTACCCTCATGTTCCAGGGCAAGTGGGCACCACCCACATGTATATTATAATAATGTTTATCTCTAGCTAACATAGGACCAGATAAAAAAAGAAAAGCCAAAAGGCAAAGACAAATATTTTCATGAATAAAAAAAATCATCCCTATCTCAGAGTGCCCATTAGGCACATTCATATCATCAAAGAACATACATGTCTACAAACACTAAAACTACCTCAATATGCAGTTATTAAGTAGAAAGATACAGATTTTTCTTTTAACCACCTCATTACCGCGCTATAACCGAAAGACAGCTACAGCATGGCTCTCTTGATCCAGGTAGGCTTCCATGTCCTTCCAGAACCACGCCCGCACCCCCTGGGACGTACATTCAGTGTGCTCTCTGATTGCGGTAAAGGGACAATCACAGCGGCCCTCAATGTGTCCAATCACAGCTGATCACATGTAAACAAACTTGCCGGTTACCGCCATTTCTTTCCTCATGCGCTGTCACAGCGTGTGGAGAGGGGAGCCGGGAAACAGCAAGTTTGGCAGGGGACATTTACACAGGTAATCAGGGCACTGATAATCGGAGGCCCTGATTGTCAGTGCAGCCACATCAGTGCCCATCAGTGCTACTTATCAGTGCTCATCAGTGCAGCCTATCGGTGCCTCCTCATCAGCGCCACCTATCAGAGCCTCCTCATCAGTGTAGCCTATCATTGCCTATCAGTGCCCATCAGTGCCACCTACCAGGTCAGACTCATCAGTACCCATCTGTGCAGCCTATCAGTGCCCATCAGTGCAGCCTCAACAGTGCACAGGAATGAAGAACAAAAATCACTTATTTGCAATATTTTTTAACAGAAACTAAGAAAATTGTTTATGCATTTTTTGTTTGCTTAGAAAAAAAAGACAGTGGTGATTAAATACAACCAAAAGCAGGCACTATCTGTCTAAAAAAAAAAAAATAATAACATTTTCATATGGGTACAGTGTTGCATGACCACGCAATTGTCATTCAAAATGTGATAACGCTGAACGCTGAACATTGGCCTGGGCAGGAAGTTGGTGAAATCACTCAGTACAGATGTGGTTAACCACTAGCTGACCGCCCACTGTCAAATGACGGCGGGACGGTGCAGCTACTGTGGCGGGCCGCCGTCATATGACGTCGTCTACCATTCGGCCACTGGGGGGCGCGCGCGTGCCCGGCGGTCGCGATGACCGCCAGGCACCCGCGATTGCCCGGTAATCGAGCAGGACGTGGATCGGTGTGTGTAAACACACAGATCCACGTCCTGTCAGAGGAGAGGAGACCGATGGTGTGTCCCTTGTACATAGGGACACCGATCGGTCTCCTCCCCCAGTCAGTCCCCTCCCCCCACAGTAAGAATCACCAAGATAGGGTACACATTAACCCCTGCAGCGCCCCCTAGCGTTAACCCCTTCCCTGCCAGTCACATTTATACAGTAATCAATGCATTTTTATAGCACGGATCGCTATATAAATGTGAATGGTCCCAAAAATGAGTCAAAAGTGTCCGAAGTGTCCGCCGCAATGTCGCAGTCACGATAAAAATCGCAAATCGCCGCCATTACTAGTAAAAAAAAAAAATAATAATAAAAATGCTATAAATCTATCCCCTATTTTGTAGACGCTATAACTTTTGTGCAAACCAATCAATATACGCTTATTGCGATTTTTTTTACCAAAAATATGTAGAAAAATACGTATTGGCCTAAACTGAGGAAAAAATTTGTTTAAAAAAAAAAAAAAAATTGGATATTTATTATAATAAATAGTAAAAAATATTATGTTTTTTCAAACTTGTCCCTCTTCTTTTGTTTATAGCGCAAGAAATAAAAAACGCAGAGGTGATCAAATACCACCAAAATAAAGCTCTATCTGTGGGGAAAAAATGATAAAAATTTTATTTGGGTACAGCGTTGCATGACCGCGCAATTGTCATTCAAAATGCGACAGCGCTGAAAGCTGAAAAATGGCTTGGTCAGTAAGGAGGTGTTCGTGGCTGGTAGGCAAGTAGTTAAAATGACACTGCCATAAATATGAAAGGTGCCAAAATGAATACCCTGCAAAGGAAGAATGTGGATACTTCTCTTTCCCTTTCTTATATCAGGACATATTTTTCTTTCAATGCTCAATGAAGCGCGTAGTTGAGCTCAGAACAAAAAAGTGAACTGTGAAATTACAGGGCAAAAGAGAGTGTGCAAAATATACAGAATAGGACCAACCTCCAAAGAGGAAGGGCTGCAATCCTTGAACCCACCAAGCGCAGGGCTTCTGACAGGGACAGGGCATACTGCGGTCTATCTAGGCTAAAGCCGAGGTTGACGCCGCTGCTAAGAGACCTGCCGAAGATGGTCCTCCAAGTACTTGGTGGAGGCTCTCCCAAAGAGAGACCCCCAGTTGAGAAGAGGAAAAAGACCTTAAGGCCACAGATCCTCTCCCCATTAACAGGGATGGCCCTGATGAGCCTGTACCCTCTGTCTCTGTGCAAAAAAAAACAACAAACACACATGCAGTGACATGCCTGTGATAAATAGTGAATGACATAAAAAGAAGGTACCAGGGGCAGTGATACAAGGCAGGCCTTATGGAGGGTATACAAATTTCCCCTGGACTAACCACAAAGCTGCCTGAGAAATGTGTGTAATTAGTGCCGTAACCAGTTGCCAAAGGTGTTCCGCTGCCAAAGTGTTTTTCTGGCACCCCACTCCAAGGGGTACATCAATGGGAGCTTCTTGCACCAGAGGACATAATGGTGCTGTGTGGATTGACAGGAGAAACCAGTGAGTACAGCGGGGGACACAGAAAACAAACACTCCCAATGGACTTTGGGAGACTACTTCTCCAGTTAACCAGTGTTAATTTTTGTCAAAGTTTTCGTCAGCAGCCTGTTTACTGTGACGACAACTAAACAAAAAGTATACCACGTTTTCATCCGCTGATGGAAACTATGACAAAAATCAATTCCGTTTTCAAATGAAAATGTAAGGCAGAGAAAACATAAACTTTGTGTTTCCACAGAGCTCGGCCTGCTTCTGCTCCCAGCATGCAAAGGACCTGAGTCCATAGCGTACTTCGCTTAGCAGTAGTTAGCAGGCTGTGCAACCAGCATTACAGGCCTCCGAGTCCTCAGATGACTTACCAGAGCAGCATTGTGCATTACAGGCCTCCCGTGAGTGTGTACATTACAATTAAAGGCCTGAGGCCTCCCCTCAGACCTCTGTCTGTCCAAAGCACTGTGTGTGCTTTACAGGCCTGAACACCGGCATCCGGAGCACTGTGCATTACAGGCCATCCCTCAGACCTGAGACCACCACCCAGCACTGTGCAGCATTACATGCCTCTCAGAGTCAGACCACCATCCCAGAGCACTGTGTATTACAATCACCCCCCTCAGACCACCATCCAGAGCACTGTGCAGCATTACAGGCCTCTAATACCACCATCCAGAGCACTGTGCAGCATTACAGACCTCTCTTATGGCCATCCAGAGCACTGTGCAGCATTACAGGCCTCTCATACCACCATCCACAGCACTGTGCAGCATTACAGGCCTCCTCAGACCACTGTCCGGAGCACTGTGCAACATTACAAACCTCTCAGACCACTGTCCAGAGCACTGTGCGGCATTACAGGCCTCCTCAGACCACTGTTCAGAGCACTGTGTAGCATTGCAGCCACTGTTTAGAGCACTGTGCGTAGCATTACAGGCCTCCTCAGAACACCGTCCAGAGCACTGTGTGCAGCATTACAGGCCTCTTCAGACCACCATCCAGAGCACTGTGTAGCATTACAGGCCTCCTCATAACACCGTCCAGAGCACTGTACGCAGCATTACAGGCCTCCTCAGACCACCGTCCAGAGCACTGTGTAGCATTACAGGCTTCCTCAGACCACTGTCCAGAGCACTGTGTAGCATTACAGGCCTCCTCAGACCACTGTGCAGAGCACTCTGCAACATTACAGGCCTCCTCAGACAGACCACCGTCCAGAGCACTGTGCGCAGCATTACAGGCCTCCTCAGACCACCATCCAGAGCACTGTGTAGCATTACAGGTCTCCTCAGAACACCATCCAGAGCACTGTACGTAGCATTACAGGCCTCCTCAGACCACCGTCCAGAGCACTGTGTAGCATTACAGGCCTCCTCAGACCACCGTCCAGAGCACTGTGTAGCATTACAGGCCTCCTCAGACCACTGTGCAGAGCACTCTACAACATTACAGGCCTCCTCAGACAGACCACCATCCAGAGCACTGTGCAGCATTACATTACTCAGATCATCCAGAGTGGCTAAATCTGTATCTGTGAGTTTGTTCAAACCTTAATACCATAAATAAAAACATGATATTAGATTTTTTTTCTCCAGGAATATATAATGAGTTTGGAAATTATATAGAGTAGCTTAAATAATGCATTACAATTTAACAAAAGACATTAGATTTTAGTTGACTAAAATGTATTGGAGATTTTAGTCGACTAAAATACAACTAAAGCTAAAAAAAATTGCAGATGACTAAAATGGGACTAAAACTAAAATGGCATTTTAGTAAAAAGACTATAACTAAAACTAAATCAAAATTTGATGCCAAAATTAACACTTGGGGCACAGTCAGCAGTATATGCATTCTTCTTTTGTTGTATACAGAGTATTTTTTTTTTTTTTAATTTTCATATTTCTGACATCATCATTCAAGAGAACATGTCATGATAAAAAATATGAAAACTGCCAATCCTGACTTTGCTGGTTCACAGCAATGCAAAGATTTTCTTCTAACCCCTCCTGCCCAGGAGCATTGTTCTCACTTTTCCTTTGCTCCCCCAACGCTCCACGTAGCATTGGAAGCCAATGGAAATAGCCAGTACTTGGAGGACCATGTCACTCAGCCATGTGACAGAGCTGGACCAATCATTGATGTCACGCAAGTAGTCATAGTCATGTGTAAGCTAGGACTCCAGTGACTCATAGCTTGCACAGGGCTTTCCTTTCACTTTGGGGGCTGAACAGGCCCAAGGGAAGCAAAAAGGTTAGAACATGGGTCTGTGGAAGTCTAATTATGTTATTTGGACCTGCATGGGAAAAGTACAGAGAAGACGTGTAATTGAAGGGTATTTACTTCACCATCTGCAAAACTGTTCACACAATGTTTGAGCCTACATCATTTTCCTGGTAATGTTTGTACTGTTCCTTTGGTTATCCATGTGTGAGAAGAAACAAAACAAAAAAGATCTCAAGGTTATGAAAGTGAATTTGCTTGCTCACTGGCCTGAGCAGCACATACTGTGGCATCATCAGTCTGTTGTTCTTGTTCTCGGCTCCTGGGTGTCATTTTCATTAGATAACTCTGCCAAAGACTCCAGCCAGACATGAGTGCAAGCCATATTGGCCAAATTCTAGACAGCAATTTATAGAAACACTTTCCTATCCTCGGTGCTGATTGCATTGTTGCTTAGTGCCTGCTGTGCTCTTTATTTCATTGCACAGTTGTGGCCGCTCTTACATTTGCCAGGGTTTCAATTTTGAAAAGTCCATTCTACTTGGAAAATGCTAATTTGGCAAAATGCATTACATGAACAATACCGAGGACACGTTTTAAAAGAAGAGAACTGAAATCTTGACACCTTTTTAAGGCTTATTTTGTCCCTTTTACGGTCAATAAAATATTTCAACACCCATATTTAGCAGATTTTCAATGCCACCAAAAAGAAATGATAAAAGTAATTCCCTAGATTAGATTTTGTAATTTTTTAAAGGGTCATTAGTCAGTTTGACTATGTTTTCTATTGGTATTCTGCCATTAGAAACTATAAAAAAAAGTGTCCCTCCCGAAGTGACAGGGACACTTTATTATATTTCTTTATAAATACATACAGTATTTCACAAAAGTGAGTACACCCCTCACATTTTTGTAAATATTTAATTATATCTTTTCATGTGACAACACATGTGGTCGTCTTAGTGGTGTGTTTGGGGTCGTTATCACGTTGGAATACTGCCCTGCGAACAAGTCTCCGAAAAGGAGGGAATCATGCTCTGTTTCAGTATGTCACAGTACAGGTTGACATTCATGGTTCCGTCAATGAACTGTAGCTCCCCAGTGCCTGCAGCATTAATGCAGCCTCAGACCATGACATTCCCACCACCATGCTTGACTGTAGGCCAGACACACTTGTCTCTGTCCTCCTCACCTGGTTGCTGCCACACACGCTTGACACCATTTGAACCAAATAAGTTTATCTTGGTCTTATCAGACCACACGACATGGTTACAGTAATCCATGTCCTTAGTCTACTTGTCTTCAGCAGACTGTAGGCTTTCTTGTGCATAATCTTTAGAAGAGGCTTCCTTCTGGGATGACAGCCATGCAGGCCAATTTGATGCAGTGTGTGGCGTATGGCCTGAGCACTGACAGGCTGACCCCCCACCCCTCCAACCTCTGCAGCAATGCTGGCAGCACTCATACGTCTATTTCCCAAAGACAACCTCTGGATATGACACAGAGCACGTGCACTCAACTTCTTTGGTCGACCATGACGAGGCCTATTCTGAGTGGAACCTGTCCTGTTAAACCGCTGTATGGTCTTGGCCACCGTGCTGTAGCTCAGGTTCAGGGTCTTGGCAATCTTCTTATAGCCTAGGCTATCTTTATGTAGAGCAACAATTCTTTTTTTCAGATCCTCAGAGAGTTATTTGCCTTGAGGTGCCATGTTGAACTTCCAGTGACCAGTATGAGAGAGTGAGAGCGATAACACCAAATTTAACACACCTGCTCCCCATTCACACCTGAGACCTTGTAACACTAACGAGTCACATGACACAGAGGAGGGAAAATGGCTAATTGGGCCCAATTTGGACATTTTCACCTAGGGGTGTACTCACTTTTGTTGCCAGCAGTTTAGACATTAATTGTTGTGTGTTGAGTTATTTTGAGGGGACAGAAAATTGACACTGTTATACAAGCTGTACACTTACTACTTTATATTGTAGCAAAGTATCATTTCTTCAGTGTTGTCATATGAAAAGATATAATAAAATATTTACAACAATCTGAGAGGTGTACTCACTTTTTTGAGTTACTGTATCTGTATAGTATAATTTTCCCACTTGTTTCAGTGCCAGCAGTCTAAAGCCCCATACACATGGTCAGACTTTTTCATGGATTCTGTCCGATCGGACAATGTTGTTGAAAAATCAGACCGTGTGTATGCACCATCGGACAGTGTACGTCGGATTGTCCGACAGACAAAGTCTTATCTCCTGCTGGAAAGATTTGCCGACAACACGGTCCGATCACACCAAATCCGATCGTGTGTACGGTTGTCTGACCGGACAAAGTGCCACGCATGCTCAGATCACATTACAAGACCAAAGCTATTGGCTACTAGCCTCTACGTAGTCCCGTCGTAGGCAACAAACGTCACCACATTCAGAATGATCGGATTTTCCGACAACTTTGTCCGACCGTGTGTGTACGCAAGACCAACATCAGACAAAGTATGACGGACAGGATCCGACCGACCTGGTCCGCGGATTGTCCGACCGTGTGTATGGGGCTTAAGATGGTATTTCCCTTCACTTTGGAGGGATTTCCTTTCACTTCCTGTTGTGCCTCTGGGAAATAAAAAAAATAGAAATCTATCCCAATATGGAGTCAACCTTTTCTGGGCTCAACACTTTTAATTTATGTCAATACATCATCCTATACGCTAGGAAAAGCAAAGTGGTAACCTTCAGCAAAGATTGCAGTTCACAAACTAGTTATACCCCTGGTGCCCAACCTGCAGCATGGGGGCCACATGTGGGCGGCCCTTTGACACTTTTCATACTCTCAGGGCCCCTGCAGACACTAAGCTATGTACCACCCTACTAGTTGGTAGTGGTTAAGCAAGTTTAGTTGGCTCTCCTTTAGGCAGAGGAGACAGGGTAAATTGTGTTTAGGAGGCTGTGCAGTGATTCACAGGCTGTGTCTCTGTTACCTCCCCTTGTATTCTGGAACTCCCTGGAGGGTTCTGGAACATAGTAGGTGGGGGGGGGGGGGGGGGGACAAAGGCTGCAGCCTCAATTTTAATGGGACTTCCACCAACTTCTGGGCAGGTGGGCTCAGAAGGTGATGAAGCAACCCATAAATATTCTGAAGTCTGGCAGTCCAGGTTCCAGCTGTCTGGAGGTGACCCTTGTGAGGAAAAAAATGGAGCTAGAAGCAGACTTTATCCAAATAGATTCAGGCAGGTTGTTCTAGTGCCCCCCGTGAAAAGAGGTTGCTCCACTGCAAAGACGTCCTAATTGGACTCGGTGGAGGAAGGAATCGTGCCAATTTGGTCCCCGGCGTTTCTTTATATACCACATGTGTGCCAAGAGTCACGTCGCACGTAGGACGATAACGCCACATGCAGCGTGACGCGATGATGACACACGCATCAGGTGCGGCACGAACGGCGTGATATGATGGCAACACACGCATTTCAGGGCGACACAGAGCGTGGCACAAACACACCATGCATGGCGCGAAACAATGACACCATATGTGGCCGCATCATATCCTGTCACCACCAGGATATACACATCCGGGGGAAAAGGACAGCGGCCATATTGGAAACTAAAACTGCTGACACAGAGTCTCCTCAATCTAGGAGAGGGTGCAGAAAACACTCAGTCCAAAGATTCAGGAGAGAAATAAGGCCCCAAATATAAATTTATATAAAGGGGCCTGAGTGTGCCGGGTATGTAGGCGAAAGCCTGCAGAGAAAAATCCCTATGTTGAAAAGTTTTGCCCTCACCATTGCAAGTAATATGAATAGCAAAGAAAAAAATATAAAAATTAAAAGCCAAGAGAGCATTAGAAAATGCCAATCAGCAAAATTATACACGGTATACCAAATAAATAAATGATCTAAAAAAAATAATAATTTACCATCCAAATCCATAACAAAAGAGATATCTTTTATTTAGCTAGAAAGAGGTGGTTCAGTGGGTTCCATAGGAGGCATTGTGTTCTGGCGTGGGGATTGACCAGGAAAGGAAAATGACGATAAGTATCTGATAGCAATTTTACGTTATCCTTTTTTTTTTTTTTGTTTTTTGTTTGTTTTTAATACGTGGGATGATAAAAGAAAGTCTTAACAGCAACCTAAAGTTTTTAAGGGAACAGTATAAGCCCCCGTACACACGGTCAGAAATTCCGACCACAAAATCCGTCAGATTTTTTCCGACGGATTTTGTCCGACACTGGTGTTGCATACACACGGTCGGACAAAGTTGTTGAAAAATCCGATCATTCTGAATGTGTTGACGTTCGTTGTGTACGACGGAACTACGTAGAGGCTAGTAGCCAATATCTTTGGTCTTGTAATGTGATCTGAGCATGGGTGGCACTTTGTCCTTCGGAATTCTCTACACACGATTGGAAAAAGTCTGATTGGATTTTTTTGTCGGAAAATTTGAGAGCAGGATCTCAATTTTTTTCCGTCGGAAATTCCGACGGAAAAAGTCCGATGGAGCCGATTTTCCGACAACATGGTCCAATCGGACATTTTCCGTCGGAATTTCCGACCGTGTGTACGGGGCATAACTGTTTTTTGTTTCTTAATGTTATGATTATGTTATGAAAAGTCATATAACAATAAAGCACACAGAAAAAGTAAAAAGAAAGTCTCTTTAAAATTTCAAGTTCAAGCCATTGGGGCTTTATTTTTTTTCCTATTATCTAAAAAAATTTCTAAAACAACAAAATACACCAACAAAAGTTGAAAAAACACTCAGAACAAGAATTAAACACTCAAAGGCTATTTAAAGCTCATAAAAAACCCTAAAGCCTCGTACACACGATCGGCTTGTTGGCCAACAAAACCATAGAATTTTGTCCGAAAGGCGTTGGCTCAAACTTGTCTTGCATACACACGGTCACACAAATGTTGGCCAACAATCACGAATGTAGTGATGTACTACGTCGTTTTTCTAGCTCTTTAGCGCCACCCTTTGGGCTCCTTCTGCTAATTTTGTGTTAGTAGAAGTTTGGTGAGTGTTGATTCACGCTTTTCATTTCGCACTTTTCATTTCGCACCTTTCAGTTTGTTTCTGAATGCCCGTTCGTCAACCAGACATGTTGCGGAATCGGAGGAGATAATGTGTTATTTATTATTGGCCTTGGAGTTATTGCTTTGAAATTATTTTTTTGGTTGAATAATGATTTGATTTGGTATATTTTCTATATTTTTGGATGCATAGAATGCACTTTTTGGTTAAGTTCTATTGGCGGATAGCATGTCTAATTTTATTTGTTTTCTATGTTTAATGCACAATAAAATGTGGAGAATAATACTTGGCTTTGTATTTTACTTCAAATGACAGTTTGGGAGTCGGCAGTTACATTTGAAAAAATACAATGTAAAATGAACAAGGGACACCAACATAGTTGTATCTTTGATCTTAAAAACTCTGGGATAATGGTGTTGTGGTAACTTGCCCAAATAAAAAAAATAACAAGCATAATAATATTTTTCTTGATATCACTAGAAAAAAAAAGCCTTTGAAAATTTGTTTGCAATAAGTCCATCAGTATCACCAGCAAAGCAGCTTCATTATTATCCCATTAAAGAAGAAGAGAATTGTGCGCTGCATTTCAAGATTTTATAATTTGCCACGTCACGAATGTTAATTCTCCGTTAGGAACGCTAGTTTACATGACCGACCGCTTCCGGCTCGTCCTTGCTTCCGAGCATGCGTGTTTGTACTTTGGACTTTTGTTCGACGGACTTGTGTACACACGATCGGAAAATCCGACAACACACATTTGTTGGCGGAAAATTTGAGACATGCTAGTCAACATTTGTTGATGGAAAGTCCGGCAACAATTGTCCGATGGAGCGTACACACGGTCTGATTTTTTTCGCCAACAGCCTGTCATCGAACATTTCCCATTGGAAAATCCTGTCGTCTGTACTGGGCGTAAGAATCTATTCACACTGTTGTGTTTCAAAGGTGGCATCATCCATAGGTTTCAGTGGCCCATTCGTTGTCAGCACTCCCTTCTCTCCACTGCTGTGGTGCTGGCTGACACAGAGGTGTGGGATCATGTGACCAGTCGGGAGTGGCCTGAAAGTAGGCCTGAAATCTTTCTTACACAGGTTAGTCAGCATTAGTCTTATGCCCCATGCACACGGTCGGATTTTCCGATGGAAAAAATCAGATCGGATTATGTTGTGTGTGGGCTCTACCGGGCTTTTTCCGTCTGAATTTCCGACGGAAAAAATTTGAGAGCAGGACCTAACATTTTCCGACAATAAAATCCGATCTGACTTTTTCTGATCGTGTGTAGGGAATTATACTAGCTTCTACGTAGTTTCGTAGTACGCAAGGAACGTCACCACGTTTGGAACAATTGGATTTTCCGACAACTTTGTCCGAACGTGTTATATGCAACACCAGTTTCTGACAAAATCCGTCAGAAAAAAATCGGAATTTCCAACCGTGTGTACGGGGGCTTAGGAGGAAGGAGGGCGCAGGTTTGAGAGTAGTTATGGTTAAGCTGAAATTTGACTTTCACACCTATACGCACTCAGCCCCCTCATACCTGTACGCACTCAGCCCCCTCACATCTGTACACACTCAGCCCACCCAGACACATGTACGCACTCATCCCCCCTCATACCTGTACGCACGCAGCCCCCTCACACCTGTACGCACTCATCCCACCCTCACCCCTGTACGCACTCAGCCCCCTCACACCTGTACACACTCAGCCTACCCCCACACACGTACGCACTCAGCCCCCCTCATACCTGTACGCACTTAGCCCTCCTCATACCTGTACGCACTCAGCCCCCCTCATACCTGTAGGCACTCAATCCCCCTCATAACTGTACGCACTCAGCCCACCCAAACACCTGTACGCACTCAGCCCCCTCATACCTGTACACACTCAGCACCCCATACTCTTTGCACTCATCCCAACCACACACCTGTACGCACTCAGCCCCCTCATACCTGTACACACTCAGCCCCCCATACTCTTTGCACTCATCCCAACCACACACCTGTACGCACTCAGCCCCCTCATACCTGTACGCACTCAGCCCCCCTCATACCTGTACACACTCAGCCCCCCTCATACCTGTAAGCACTCAGCCCCCCTCATACCTGTAAGCACTCAGCCCCCCTCATACCTGTAAGCACTCAGCCCCCTCACACCTGTACGGACTCAGCCCATCCACACACCTGTACGCAATCAGCCCACCCACACACCTGTACGCACTCAGCCCCCTCCTACCTGTACACACTCAGCCCCCCTCATACCTGTATGCACTCAGCCCCCTAACACCTGTACGCACTCAGCCCACCCACACACCTGTACGCACTCAGCCCCCTCACATCTGTACGCACTCAGCCCACCCTCACCCCTGTACGCACTCAGCCCACCCTCACCCCTGTACGCACTCAGCCCCCTCACACCTGTACGCACTCAGCCCACCCTCACCCCTGTACGCACTCAGCCCCCTCACATCTGTACACACTCAGCCCACCCAGACACATGTACGCACTCATCCCCCCTCATACCTGTACGCACGCAGCCCCCTCACACCTGTACGCACTCATCCCACCCTCACCCCTGTACGCACTCAGCCCCCTCACACCTGTACACACTCAGCCTACCCCCACACACGTACGCACTCAGCCCCCCTCATACCTGTACGCACTTAGCCCTCCTCATACCTGTACGCACTCAGCCCCCCTCATACCTGTAGGCACTCAATCCCCCTCATAACTGTACGCACTCAGCCCACCCAAACACCTGTACGCACTCAGCCCCCTCATACCTGTACACACTCAGCACCCCATACTCTTTGCACTCATCCCAACCACACACCTGTACGCACTCAGCCCCCTCATACCTGTACACACTCAGCCCCCCATACTCTTTGCACTCATCCCAACCACACACCTGTACGCACTCAGCCCCCTCATACCTGTACGCACTCAGCCCCCCTCATACCTGTACACACTCAGCCCCCCTCATACCTGTAAGCACTCAGCCCCCCTCATACCTGTAAGCACTCAGCCCCCCTCATACCTGTAAGCACTCAGCCCCCTCACACCTGTACGGACTCAGCCCATCCACACACCTGTACGCAATCAGCCCACCCACACACCTGTACGCACTCAGCCCCCTCCTACCTGTACACACTCAGCCCCCCTCATACCTGTATGCACTCAGCCCCCTAACACCTGTACGCACTCAGCCCACCCACACACCTGTACGCACTCAGCCCCCTCACATCTGTACGCACTCAGCCCACCCTCACCCCTGTACGCACTCAGCCCACCCTCACCCCTGTACGCACTCAGCCCCCTCACACCTGTACGCACTTAGCCCACCCACACACCTGTCCGCTCTCAGCCCCCTCATACCTGTACGCTCTCAGCCCCCTCATACCTGTATGCACTCAGCCCCCCCTCATACCTGTACGCACTCAACCCACCCACACACCTGTACGCTCTCAGTCCCCTCATACCTGTACGCACTCAGCCCCCCTCATACCTGTACGCACTCAGCCCACCCACACACCTGTACGCACTCAGCCCCCTCAGCAGCAGGGGCAATACCACCCCTGATAACCCTCTGTACATCATTTGTGCACTATTTATGGACTACACATGGAGCAGTGTGTCGGGAATTAAAATTCAGCTCTTTATTATGTGCTTTTATTATCATGTATTTGAATTGGCTGATCTAGGAAGCCATAAAATAAAGTATTGTACAGCATATTTCATTAGGTAAGACACAAGGGAATGACAAGGAAATGGATACACTGAAAACGTAAATCAAAACACTGCGACGGAATTTAGTGCCAGCGCAATATTTTAGGTTTACATCACAAGCAAATTAAATAGAAACATTAGCATTGCTGTTCAGCTCTGAAACATCCCTCCACTAAATCTTCCGAGCTGACTATGTTACCATCCACTAATAATATTAATCTGGAGGAAAATGCCTTTCTGTGGAATGTTCTTGGAATAAATCCAGCGTTCAGGGTCATGTAAGAATAAGGAAAGGAAAAAAGATCTAATGTTTATGGATTTTTTCAGAAGTATTTGGCATTTTATATTTTATGATATTGATTTGTAAGTAACTGGCTTTTTCTTTTCTGTAGCAGGCCTTTTTATCACAAACGTTACAGAAAACTTTGTATGGAATATAACCAAAATTCCTACACATTATGGGGCAGATATATGAAATGCTAGGTTCAGTGGCCTTCATGTTTACTACGTAGTTATCCTTTTGCAAGACAGATTTATGAAGTGTTTTATCACATTCAGGGGTGTATTTACAAAAAAAAAAAAGCTATTCATCCAGTAAAACTACATTTACATTCATTCTGTGCAAATGGGAGCAAAACCCAATGTTATTAGACTTTTTTTTGTCTCCAGAGCTAATGTTTATTTTTTGAATACAGAATAAAGTGAATCAGTAAAGTACCACATTACAGCCACTAGATGGAGCTGATGATCATAGTAAATAAGTTTGCATTTTCTATAATTATCATTGATACATAGCTTGAAAAAAGACACAAGTCCATTTGGTTTAACCAATAGAAAACATAAATAAATAGAAAACCTCCATAAACAGAACCCCATACCAAAAGTCGATCCAGAGAAAGGCAAAAACAACTCCTATAAAGCATGATCCAGATTGTTCCAGCAAGGGAAAAATAAATTCCTGTCTGATCCCCAGAAGACAATAAGATATTCCCTGGATCAACAGTAATTTATACTATATATGGTTATAAATGGTTATATTATGGTTACTATGCAGATTGGCAGCCCATTTGCATGGCACAGACTTCTGCTATCGCTGTAGAAACTCAGGCATCTACTGAAGCCAATCGGTTATCACACATACAGTATCTCACAAAAGTGAGTATTTCCCTCACATTTTGGAAAATATTTTATTATATCTTTTCATGTGACAACACTGAAGAAAATGTCTGTCTAGGTGCTTTTAAATAGCCTTGCTGGAGGTAAATGTCAGTTTTGCATGTGTGCGCTGTAATATGTTTGTTCTGTTGTATGGTCTTATGGCAGCACCATCTTTATGCATTTTTTTAGGGTGTGCCCCCCAAATATCTCTTTTGTTTAACACTGAAGAAATGACACTTTGCTACAATGTAAAGTAGTGAGTGTACAGCTTGTATAACAGTGTAAATTTGCTGTCCCCTCAAAATAACTCAATTATTAATGTCTAAACCACTGGCAACAAATGTGAGTACACCCCTAAGTGAAAGTATTCAAATTGGGCCCAAAGTGTCAATATTTTGTGTCCACCATTATTTTCCAGCACTGCCTTAACCCTCTTGGGCATGGAGTTCACCAGAACTTCACAGGTTGCCACTGGAGTCCTCTTCTACTCCTCTATGACGACATCACGCAGCTGGTGGATGTTAGAGACCTTGTGCTCCTCCACCTTCCGTTTCAGGATGCCCCACAGATGCTCAATAGGGTTTAGGTCTGGAGAAATGCTTGGCCAGTCCATCACCTTTACCCTCATCTTCTTTAGCAAGGCAGTGGTCGTCATGGAGGTGTGTTTGGGGTTGTAATGTTGGAATACTGCCCTGCAGCCCAGTCTCTGAAGGGAGGGGCTCATGCTCTGCTTCAGTATTTCACAGTACATGTTGGCATTCATGGTTCCCTCAATTAACTTTAACTTCCCAGTGCCGGCAGCACTTGTGCAGCTGTTGTGGAAATTTTATGAAGATGAATTTTAATATGTGTTGTCATAGTGTCTCCCAGTGTTAGTTCTCCCACAACCCGCTCTAAAGAGCTGACTGGGGCAGACTGGCGCTGATTGAGATTCGTTTGGTAGTGAAAAGCTCCTTGGAGATGTAGAGAAGTGTTTGCAGAGTGGGGATATGTCCGCCAGCGAAGGGCCTCTGTGCGATGCACAGAACGATAGTCTGGGGGGGGGGGGGGTGTTCGCTCTGCAGAGAAATGATCGGTTTAGCGGATGTATGCTCGTGTCACCCCTGTATGACTGATCAACATATTTGGGGTGCCATGGCGTACACCCGCAGATAATCTCCCATCCACACTGGACGGTAGAATAGTCCAGGTATACTTTTTTCTGAACAAAGCAGAATAAGGATTCATGGAAAAAATGTAAGAACGTGAGTCTTTGAGTTGTTATGATCAGGAGTTCATGTTTTTTAGCCATGCGGCTTCCTTTGTTTAGTTGAAGAGCATGGCTTCCAGGTAAAACATACACACTGTTTCTGCCCAGACACGCTCATAAGACTCCTCTAGTCATTATTTATTGGTTGTTGTAAAAACTCATCCTGTTGGAAGGATTTCCTGTGTTGACATTCATATCCTGTGAGGTCATATCCTGTGAGGTAACATCATGCGATAAATTACATACATGGTCCTATATGTAGTACCCTGGAGTTTAGGCAGTGTTGCTCTTCAAAAACGTACTTGCCAGGAATAGTCATCTTGGCTAATTGTTAGAGATCAATTGATTTCTCCCTGTTTGGCCTTGCACTTTTCTCTTCTACCACTAGGGGCCCGGGTACCTGGTGGTACTAGATACGAGAAGGGCAATGCAAGGTCAGCCAATGGACAGGGGTTTTCTTGAATCCATTGGCCTGCTGGGAGAACCTAAATATTTGGGTGAATACAGGCGATCTGTGTTCTGTGCCACCTGGATGGCTGTCTGGGTGGATGTGTGTTGTACTGCCTAGGTTGCTAGGCTGGAGATTGGGCCTCTCCTGAGGGCATCTGGCTGCTAGGCTGTCTGAGGACCTATCCAGAAGCAAGAAAGCAGTGCAGGGTTGGAACTGCCGGCTGGATAATCTGTTGTGGTCGGAGGTAGAAGGGAAGCTGTCGCCACTAAGGGGCCAACCACCTTATTACCAGGGACTACAGTGAGTAACTGAAGAAAGTACCGGAGCAGCATTCTCACCAACCAGGGACGGTGAAGAATCTGGAAACTTCAGTGGTTATCAAGCCAGGGACCCAGCCAGCGGAGGTGACGCTTGCAGAGCAGCCTTGTGTTTCAAGCCAGGGACCGAGCAGGCCAGTGGGGTGAAGCTTGAGAGGTATCTTGAGTGCCAAGCTAGGGACCCAGCAAAGAGGCAGTGGTGACGCTTGAGGAAGATACCACTGTGAAGATTGTAGAAACCCAAGAGATTCAGTGGCAGTAAATCATCTAGTCTAGTGAGAGACCGGGAGCTCAGTGGGCTGAAGAACTACAAGAGGTGATTGTAGTGGAAGTGAAGGAACTGTTACGCTTTGTGCTAAGAACTGTTAAAGACTGTTGCCATAGGAGACAGCATTCCTGCACATGCAGATGTGGCGGCTAGCTGGATGCTTTTCCCTGCATGGCTGTCCTCCTATTGAAGTCTCTGAGTCTGTCAATCAATCTTGCAACTACTTAAGGGTGTCCTGACCCTAACCCTCTCTCCCAAAGTTCTATTAAGACAAATAAAAATCTCTTTTGCATTCAAGAAGTGTCTGGTGCCCAATGACTTTAACTACCTTGCACCCACTATGCGTCACAACCCACCATATACAGAAGGATATCAGCTATCTCTGGCCCTGGAGGTTCTCATTAGACCGAAAGAGGCCTGGGACCTTGCTACATATATGTAATCAATTTGTTTTCAGGTTGCAGCATGCAATACAAGCCTATTGCAATTACAGCTACAGTATGTCAGCTCCAACAGATGTGTTGCCCTATATCTACACCATTTTCTAAAGTTCTACCTTTTGGTGACTTCATCACTGAGCTATGAGACCACAGTATAGGGTGTTAGAGAGGCAGCACAGTGACATCAGTGATATAACAAAGTAAGTTTTTGCCATTTGCTATTACAATACTAACTTTGCTCATATGAGCAATAATTGAAGAAAAATACTGAAAGGGCGACCAAATAATATATAGTATATTGCAACATAAATATGTATGTTGCATCATTTATGACTTGAATAGCCAAGAGGGAGCCAATAAAGTCAATTAGTGTTCTAATAAAAAAGACTTTAATAATACTGAGGAAATTAAAGAACAGCTGCATACCAACTGAAAGACTGCATTAAGTTAAATGACTTTGGTAAACTAGCTGTAGATATTTAAGGGAAATATCCTTTAGGGATGGATCGTTTCCAGTTCGTTCCTACAGAGCATTTTGATAATTAAGCTCCGAATGTTAATTTTACTCTCTGTGTTTAAAGATGCATGCCGTGACTCCTAATTTGAAGTGGTGTATAATTGCAGGGAAGAATACAAAGGAAAAATGAAAAGCAAGGTGCTGAATTGTTATGCATGGAGTAAAACGCTTTAAGAATCCACTTTAAAACGTGTTTGTGGAATAAAAAATCCCAGACTGGCTGTGTTATGAGGCAGACAGATGTACTGTAGACAATAACAGGATTTGGAGTTTACATGTATTTGTGCCTATTTTGGATTCTACGTAATCGATGGTGGTAAGCCATATAGCAATCCAGAGCTAATGTTGTGGTCCATGTCAGAGGTATTCAAGCTTTTCAGTAGGAGGGCCACATTGTTTATTTTACAAATATTTGCGGGACAAAAAAAAAAAAAAATCTGTTTTATAAACAAATGAAAAAAAAAATGAATGAATACTTATGATTTGTAGATAAATTCCGAGGGGTGGCACAGTGGTGTAGTGGTTAGCACTTTCACCTAGCAGCAATAGGGTTGCTGGTTCAAATCCCAACCACAACACCATCTGCATGGAGTTTGCATGTTCTCCCTGTGCCTGCATGGGTTTCCTCTGGTTTCCTTCCACACTCCAAAGACATACTGGTAGGTTAATTAGATCCTGTCAAAAAATTGACATGTGCATGTGTTTGTAAGCATGTTGGGACCCCATGGGGCAAAGGACCACACTATACTGTAGATGGATACCAGCAGCACCCAAAACACACCCTGAGGCAATTCAGTTTGCATAGGTGGCACTATACAAGTCACTCATTCATTCCAAATAAACTTGAGCCCCTCAGAGTCCCCCCCCTACATCAACATCCCCTTCAGAGTTCCCATTAAATTAGAGTCCGCATCACATCAGCATCCCCCCTGACATCAGAGTCCCCATAGATGGTACAATAACAGTGCAGCTAGGGGGAACCTGCCTGGACACTGGAAGAGGATTTTTGGATGTTGGGGAGAAACAGAGATCATAGGCTGACCTGAAAAACTGTGTGAGATGCCACTGACCCTAGCTTTGGGTCACATAAAATCTTGCAGCAGGGCAGATTTGGCCCACGGACCATAGTTTGTATCAATGTACTTTTTGTTAGAATTGATTTTCTCTCTATACATTCATCAACACATTGCTGTAAGATCAGCCTGCCAAGAGTGGGGTCATAGTCCCTGTGCATGGCATCTGGGTGTGTGATCACATGCCAACAAAGGTGTCTTACTGAGCAGTATATAGAAAAAGATTTTCAATTACAGCCAATGATTTCCATTTTGTAAGCTTAGGAGGTATGAAATACTGAAATAAGGGTGGTGGATAACTGGTGGCGCTGGAGAGTAAAGGGGCAGGGATCAGGAAGTATTTAAGAGTCTGGAACGACAGTAGGAAGTCTGAAGTTAATTGAATGATATAAGGTAATGGATAACTGTAACAGCAGTGGATAGCATGCAATACTTGTGCCTCAGAGTATATTATCTATGTGCTAACCTGCCCAAACAAATTCCAGTACATGGATAAAATAATACAAGCTTTTGGGAATAAGGTTAAATAAACACTGCATTAATATTAGAACAGGCTCCAGGGGTGATAGCATTTCTCCCTATTTTGCTACAGCTCATGAGAAAAGACTTCTTCAATGCTTGAACGAGTGCCCCCAGCCATTCAGTATAACAACTTTAAGAAACCTTGCCAAGGGGATATTTCAACTAAACACCCTTAATCCGCATAATCTGAATGAAACAATAGAGAAGCTTTGATGTAATCCCTAAAAGATTTAACGTCAACTTTTTTTGCTATGCCTATACTAAAATGTCCTTGTTGCGTGAACTTACTTTAATAAAATTAATGAATACATTTTAAAGCCTAAGTTTACATAAAACAAAAAAAATAAAAAACAAGCACAAGCTACAATATTTACTGTACCTTCGGTGAGATGTGTCCTTTGTGCTGTTGTGTCCACCTTTCGCCCAAATCTTCCAATGCTCCCCACCCTCGCTGCTGATCTCCTGTTTGTTTGGTTTAAAATCTTCATAAAACTCATCAGATTTTTTTAAAAAGACATATCTGTTCAATTACATTACTTACTGTATCATATCAACTTGATTGTTTCACATGATTGTTTTCATGTCCCACTGTACCCTACCCACTCTTGCCACACTCTTATCTTATCCACTACCTGTATGTCCTTCCACATTTTCCGCATAATCACTCCTCGATCCCTGACCATTCACCCTCCATCGCTGTCACTATTATCCACTACTGTTATGTCGTTCCACATATTCCACATAATTACTACTCGATCCCTGACCCTTCACTCCCCACTACTGTCACTGCTATCCACTATTCTCATGTCATCCAACTTATTCCACATGATCACTCCTCGATCCCTGACCCTTCACTCCCCACTACTGTCACTGCTATCCACTATTCTCATGTCATCCAACTTATTCCACATAATCACTCCTTGATCCCTGACCCTTCACTCCCCACTACTGTCACTGCTATCCATTATTCTCATGTCATCCAACTTATTCCACAAAATCACTCCTCGATCCCTGACCCTTCACTCCCCACTGCTGGCACTGTTATCCACTACTGTTATGTCATCCCACATATTGTAATAGTGATTTCTACCTATTAAGAGACCAATGAAAAAAACGTATCCGCTTAACGATATATACCATAAGTGATTACAACCTTGTCTATATAATGCCCCATACACACGATTGGACAATCCAGACCACAAAATCCATTGGATTTTTTCAGACGGATTTTGTCCGAAACTTGTGTTGCACACACACGGTCGGATAAAGTTGTCGGAAAATCCGATCATTCCGAACGAGGTGACGTATATAACGTATGACGGGACTACGTAGAGCCCAGTAGCCAATAGCTTTCGTCTCCAAATCAGATTTTGTTGTCGGAAAATTTTAGATCCTGTTCTCAAAACACTAGGGCCCACGCACAATCGGATTTTCTGACAACATAATCCGATCAGACTTTTTCCATCGGAATATCCGACCGTGTGTACGGGGCACAATAGTCAACCAATGCGGTTGCAGCTATAACGATCGAAATCAATAAGGAATGATAGTGGGGCTAAAATACAAAGATCTAATTTATTTATACAGAAAAGAAACGTTAGAATAATCAGATTTTACCAAATATAACGTAGATGATACAAATACAGTGTTGCCAGTGGACAAAGATAATTAATACAAAAAAGGATATGTTGTTACAATGGACATACAAATGCTATCAATGTATTAAGACAAATCATAGGACAGGAAAGGTTACAGAGAATAAAAGAGAAATAAAATAATACAGTAATGAAAATTAGTATACGCAGATCTTACGTTACCATGCTTTCCGGGAGCCACACAGAGCTAAGAGAGAGGCCGCTTTCATTGGTTCAGAAGTGGCATTGAATCCTGATTGGCTGAAATTCAATCCTAGTTGGTCATCATGCTTCTCACATAAGAATTAGAATTTTCGGTGCCTTCCTGTCTACCATTTATGGTTGTTAAGTATGCAACCCTCTTTGATCCTAGCATAACCAGTTCCGACATTACCATGTCAAGGACCCCTGACCAGGTGGTGACACAAAGGGGGTTATTTACGAAAGGCAAATTCACTTTGCACTACAAGTGCAAACTACAAGTGCAAAGTGCACTTGAAATTGCACTGAAAGTGCACTTGGAAGTGCAGTCGCTGTAGATACGAGGGGGACATGCAAGGAAAATAAAAAACAGCATTTTAGCTTGCACATGATTGGATGATAAAATCAGCAGAGCTTCCCCTCATTTCAGATCTACCCCTCAGATTTACGTAGAATGTTTTTGTTCTTTCCTCCCTTCACGCAGACATGACCGTCCAAATTCCTACGGTGACTGGTGTTGTGGAGAAACCCCTCTGTGTCCACGAATATAACCTCAATATGGGAGGGGTGGACCTCAACGACCAGTTGTTGGAGCCGTACCTAATTGCCGTAAAGCCAGACGCTGGTATAAAAAAGTGTCTGTATACTTATTTCAATTGGCTTTGCTGAACGCTGATGTGCTATACAGAGCTTCAGGACGGACTGGATCCTTCCTTAAATTCTAGTAAGAGATCATCAGAGCCCTTCTGTTTCCAGACGGTTGCATGAGAGGCATTTTCCGCATGTCCTCTCTGGTACCCCTACCCAAAGAACACCCCAAAGAAGATGTCTTCTCTGTATAAAACGCGGATTTAGGCGTGACAACCGCTTTTATTGTCCCTCCTGTCCTGACCAACCTGGTCTTTACATTGGTGACTGTTTCAAACGCTATCACACTCTAGTTGAGTATTAGCGTAGGGCACAGCACCACACGGTCATAGGCACGCGTACGATCTCGGGGTCTCGAAAGATTTTGAGAGACCCTAATCTGCAACGTTCAGTTTATAGTTTTTTTTACAGTTTTTAAAAGTGAAAAAAGTAAAAAAAGGGGGGGGGGGGGACACACACACAAAAAACACAAAAAAAAATAAAAAATAAAAAACACAAAAATAGTTGTGGTTGTATTTTTCTTCTCTCTCTCTCTATTGTTCTCTCTCATATGTTCGCTCTCTACTGTCCGCTCTACTGTTCGCTCACTATTGTTCTATATCTATCGTTCTCTCGGTTTTATTTTTACTATGTTTTATTGTATTTGCTTTGCAGGTATGGTATGTTATACTGTAATGTTTGTTTTATTGTTAACCATCACTTGCTTAGCAGGTACGCCATTCAGCTGCAGTGTGGATTTATTTATCTTGACAGCAAGAGCAATTTCTCCCACGATACATAAAGCCGTGACTCCAGCGCTGTAGGAGGTGATTTCACCACCACAGTTAAAAAAGAGAGCATATATGCCAAAGCATGGGGGCAGCAGGGGTGGAAGAGCGATTTGCTCCTAACTTTTGGGGTGGATGCCCCCATGCTTCGGCATATATTTTTTAGGCCATTCAGCTGCAGCACTGATTTATTTATCTTGACAGCAACAGCGTTTGCTCCCACGATACATAAAGCCGTGACTCCAGCGCTGTAGGAGGTGATTTCACCACCACAACACAACAAAATGGTGCATGTATGCCCATCATTAGAAGTGGGTGGATGAAGGGAGGTATTCTAATGGTGGGCATACCCACCTATCAATCTCTTTTTTTCGTTCAGCCCACAGGCTGCATGAAAAAAAAGATTACAATATATGGCCAACAAGGACCAGCAACGTACTGGTATGTTGCTGGACTTTGAGTGGTTATACTAGAATGATGCCTGCGGGTTTAGGTATCATTCTTTTCAGCCAGCAATCGACTTTCATGTAAAAGCAATCCTAGCAGATAATTAGCCTCTAGACTACATTTACAAGCAGTGGGAGGGAATGCCCCCCCCCACCATCTTACATGGTTTTCTCTGGCTCTTCTGTCCCAACAGGGAACCTGAGAATGCAGCCGGTGGTTCTGCCAGCTGACCATAGAGCTGATCAGAGACCAGAATGGCTCCAATCATCTCTATGGCCTAAGGAGAATATGGCCTAAGGAGAATACAGCATGCCCACACCTATAACAAAAGTGAGGGCCTATGGAACGGCCAAGGCACAGAATCCAGAGCTGGTCACACACACACCATACACCTCCCATACAATTCTCCTCCGGACTCATCAAAACCATACACTACAAGGCCAGACCTATACACTCTCAACTTGCAGGCAATCAGGCAGGTCCTCGTACTACATATCTGAAGGTAAATCTAAAGGAGGTTGAACAACAAAAATTGCATAATGTGTATCCAACTCAAGGAACTGCTGCTACCAGGCACAAGTGGCCAATGGACAAAGAAAAATCCCTTGCAGCACTGAGACGCCAGGATCACAGAACAGTAGGGGGTACAATTCAAACCAACAGGTGTGCATGGAGACACACAGATATTAGTGACACATACGCCAAAGACACATTAGACAATTTGTAACAAATAGCCACGTAAAAACAGACAAACAGGAAACTCTAGGAGCAAATAGAATTGCATGGTGACACTGGGCAGTGAAATACACTTGGGGACACACAGATAGACTGCTAGGGTCATTAACATACCTTAGCCTGAGGCAATGAGCGGAGCTTGAACAGCCAGGCATGGCTGGGTGTGTAACTAATTACAATAACAGCAGGGAGGTTTAGGCTGTCTTAAACACAAGTCTACACAAAATTAACATCAGACCTTTACCCTAAAGCTGTGGAACTGCAAGTATCAGCATAACCACTGATCTTTGGGAATAGGAAACAGATATGTAACAGATCTATTACAGATCCAATTAAAACACTGGATAATACCAAAACACTCTTACCACTAAATGCAGTAACACTGACAGAGATTTTAAAATTAGACTTGGTTAACTTAACATTAAAAAAATTACCGGAACCAGATGGCTTGCACCCGAGGGTACTTAGGGAACTCAGTCAAGTAATTGCCAGGCCATTGTTCCTAATTTTTACTGACAGTCTACTGACTGGAATGGTACCAGCTGATTGGAGAAAAGCCAATTTAGCACCAATATTTAAAAAGGGCCCAAAACACATCCCTGGGAATTACAGACCAGTTAGCCTAACATCAATAGTATGTAAACTCATGGAGGGGATAGACAAGATTTTAGTAATGAGAACGGTATTATTAGCAGTAACATACAGGGATATACAATGTAATACTGACATATAATCACACACGTAGGTTGGACTTGATGGACTTGTGTCTTTTTTCAACCTCACCTACTATGTAACTATATAACACTTCTTATATGTGTTAGAGTGACAATTACCCCCTGCAGTCTTACACAACTTTTAATTTAAAAAACCGAAGTGAGAACTGGAGATGCGGACTTCAGTTAGTTGGTTCTGCTAATCAGTGGAGCAAAGAAACTCGTTCACACCAGAGCTTCATACAAATGTCGGATCAGAACATACAACACACACACACTAGGCAGTCCAAAACACAACCGGCAAATAGAAGCACCAACAAAATAATGGTGATGAAAACCTAAAACATTCACATGTGAAACCCAAGAAACCAGGAAAAAGAAAAACAATTTTGTATAAAGTTGTCTATGGAGGCTGTGATTTCCTTTTGTTCTGAAAGCGATGAAACACAATTATCAAATCTGAGGGATAAAACACCAATAACATTTTGTGATAAACATTACATCTTTCACCTAGAAGCAAAATAAACCAGTGGTTATATACCTGTACATTACATTACATTCCATAAAGAAAGTATTTCTTATTTGTTTTGGAACAGTGCACTTTTTTTTAAAATACCAAAAATTGTTGAGCTCAACTTTAATTACTACCACGTGGATTTTTGTTTTATGGTATACCATAAATTTTCCCCCAAAAAAATGTATTCACCATGGTGAGAAAAAAATTAGCAACTCGTAACAAACCTTTTAGTGGTACCATTTATGTACACATCATAATACCGAACCTCTCCAGAACTGTGTCTCTGGAAAACAAACACATTTTAGTAAATACAATTTTCAATTCACTATTACGGATATTTATCTTGGCTCAGGTAATTTGCATGTTAATACAGTTCGCTTTACACTCTCACTGACCTGGTCAGAAAGAGGGGGGGGGGGGGTCATATGGGTTCTCAGCTGTTGAGACAACAGACCTCAGAGTAAAGCCCCATACACACGGTCGGAATATCCGACCACCAAATCCATCAGATTTGGTCCGACGGATTTAGTCCGACACTGGTGTTGCATACACACGGTCGGACAAAGTTGTCGGAAAATCCGATCATTCTGAACGTGGTGACGTTTGTTGCCTACGATGGGACTACGTAGAGGCTAGTAGCCAATAGCTTTGGTCTTGTAATGTGATCTGAGCATGCGTGGCACTTTGTCCGTCGGAATTCGCTACACACGATCGGAATTGGTGTGATCGGACTTTGTTGTCGGAAAATTTTTAGAGCAGGAGATACAACTTTGTCCGTTGGACAATCCGATGGAAAATGTCCGATGGTGCCTACACACGGTCGGAATTTCCGACAACATTGTCCGATAGGACAGAATCCATCGGAAAATCCTACCGTGTGTATGGGGCTTTAGACGACACAACATATATTCCATATTCCACACACACACACAATTAGCTAGGTTAAAGACGAACTCTAGATATCGCACATATCAGCATGTTTTCTATAATAACCTGTACTTCTTCTTAAACCCCTAACATCTGTTTTGTAAGAATGAAATGGTGAATCTATAGCGCTTGCCTAGTGTCAGTGGTGAATAACTACACAGGGAACAAAATGTCAAAAACTAAAGCACAAAATATATAGATATATATAAAAGGCTGAAATCGCAGCTCAATCTGTAAAGTGTACAAGTGCACTAAAAAATGGATAAGCAAAATATTGATGAGCGCAACCTCTAAAAGTGATAATATTAGTAGCAAGTAAAACACGTGATATACTAAAAAGATGATAAACACATAATAATAATAAAAAGTGTAAAGCGCTAAATATTCAAAAATAAAGTCCAGACATATAAAGCCAGAATGAATCCTGGATAAACAACAAATTCTTGCAGAACGAATAAAGTACTTCTAGCAAAGTGCTTCTTAAGGGATCCTCCTTAGACAATGAGCTCACATAGAGCTTACCCTATCGTTAGCTGAAATAGGCATAGAGTACTCCCGGGCTTCCAGATGGCCCAAAGATAATCATCCCGCCAGCCCTCAATCTGATCGGTGGCTCAAATGATGATCCGCATGATAAGTGGCAGTATCAACAATAGCCCGTACAGACACAGATAGCACATGTGTTAAGGAGAAAAGGAGAAGCCTCTCATAGTGTAACTTGTATAATAAGGGATTTATTAAATAAAAAGCCAAATGGGCGCTTACATGCAATGAACAATTTGCGGGTAAATATCAAAATTTATGTTTGTAGAAGGCTTCAGCATCACTTCCGGTCACACGCAATAGTCCTTACGCGTTGCGTCACGTCACATGACTTCATCAGAGAAACCTGATTTGGTGTGAAGCCTTTCCTTAAATATAGTAAAGCCGCATATAGTTTGGCGGCCATTTTGACAAAATATATGTCTCCAACCATTTTGTTGGTAGGATAATCTCAGACTACGGCGGCCATGTCTTTAAAGTGCATTCAAAGAAAGGTCTTCATAAAGCAAGTGGCCATAATAGTGCAGACAAAAAATAACGCACATAAAAATAGCATAGCAAGCACTGAATGCAGCACTGAAACTACACAGTATATTTTAATATTTTAATATATTAATATAAAATGCATCTAAAAAGAGGAGATAATATTAAAATTGAATCAAAACCATACCGGAACTAACACTGGAACAGTCCATTACAGAAATGACAGACTGAACCAAGCATGAATAAAATAATAAATATAAACATTAAAAATTGCTTAAAAAAATGTTTAACCACTTGCCGACCTCCTCCGCCTCATCTGTGTAACGGCAGCAGCTGCTGCCACAACCGAGATATCCTTCTTTACATGAGGCGGCCATGTTTACGATAATGGTGGTCTCTGCGGAGGGTTCGCCGCGAGATCACAGTTTTCGGCAGCGGGAGAGGTGCCACCCCCCCTCCCGCCGCTCTCCCACGCCTTCCGCCGCTTACCGGAGGCATCGGCGGAGGCGGTCGGGGTCCTGCGACCAGGTGGGTATGGAGACGAGTGAGGCTAAGATGGCCCCCACTTGTCTCTATACCATAGGAGGGCGGAAGCGACGTCAAAACGTCACTTCCGCCCATATGTCACACTATGAGTACACACTATGAGTACACTTCAAAATCACGTCTTGTGGTCCTATATGGATTATGTTTACCGATTTTTTCACTGGAACTGGATAGACAGAATCTCGCAATGTGACCAAATAACCCACTTAAGTGACATTTTATCTTGTCTAAAGTGGTACAGCATCTATTAATGACAGACTTTGTTTTATGCCACGTACACACGATCAGACTTTTCGGCCGGACTCGCTCGTCCCCACCCCCTTTCCTGACCGGCCGGGCTGCGTGCTCAGATAAGGGTCTGCTATGGTTTTGGGGGGGACCCCCACGCCGTTTTTTCGGCGTAGGGATTCCCCTTTAAATCCATACCAGGTGACGGGGCTAGCAAGGTGTCAATCTCGCCGATCGAGGCGGCGACATTGACTTCCTTCGCTAGTCCCGTCTACCTGGAGTCACGTTCTAAAGGAACGGACTTTACTCCGTGTGTAGGCAAGTCCGTTCATTTCAAAAGTCCTGCGGACTAGCACACAGACGGCCGGATTGTCCACCGGACTGCTGAGTCCGGCGGACAATTTTGAGTCAAAACTTCTTACTAAGTCCGCCGGACTTTTGGGAATAAAAAGTCCCCCGGAGCCCACACACGGTCGAATTGTCCGGCGGACAATCCCGCCGCATAGTCCGATCATGTGTACGGGGCATTAGACGAATGAGAAAATGGGATGGCTTTTTTTGGACTAATAGTTTTTACTTGCGGCTTACAAAATATAGGGGTAATTTTTAAAGAGCTCTTACCTTCCAGGATTTATTCTTGTTGGTACATATCTTAGGTGTGGAGGATGTCCCCCTGAATTCAGACCTACCCAAATTAGTTTGCTCTGTTATCTCCTCTCTGAGCAAACGACTCCTGGCAGCTGACAGATAATGGTTTCATTTCACCTTTTGCATCTCCTTCATGTTAACATTTTTAGCAACCTGTAATCTTGCCCTAATTGGCGCTGTTTTTGTTGGTGGCTCCCCTTGACTTTGATAAAGCGCATGCGCGCGAAACATGTAGGTCACGGTCGCCATGCCAACCAAGCACTGTTTGCGCACTGCCTCCTTGCCTTGCTGACCAGTGGAGGTTTTCCGCATCTGGGTCCCGTGACGCTCTCCCTTCCGCTCTTTCAGTCCACTGGCCAGGACGTGAGACTGAAATGATCTAACGGAGGCATAGCCGAGAGGGGGACACCACCATACCTTCCGGCTGCAGCAGCTCTATCAAACAAAGCTGACAGAGAAAAGCGGTCCCCCTGCTACCCTCAGCTACACTTCCCCACGGGCAGACCGGAGTGAACATCTCTCAGCATTGTGGTTAACCCCTTATCTTTGGGACCTGAGGCGGTACTGTGCATTGGTTTTATTCGTTGATTGTTTTTACCAGTTTCTTTTTAAATGATATGAACAGGATTGGATTGCACTATGTCCTGTTCTTCTCTATCATTTTGGATTGTCAAATTTTGAAATAAATGAACGTTTTCCCATTGAGCGCTGTTGTTTGTAGATAATCAGAATTTGACATAGAAGCTTCTTAAAGTACTGATGTTACCTTTGGTTATTTCTATCGCTTCTTTTAGGGATGTGTTTTGCACTTTCAAATGTTCATACTTTTTCGCCAACCACCTGGCCACAAAGATTAGTGGCGTTTTCCCCATCCACTTACTACAGCTTCTTCCAGTGAAATTTAATTTCAAATCCTCTCCTGTCAGCGGGACAGAAAGTGTCCCTTCTGCCTGGAGACTTTCCTCTCTTAGGCTGCATTCACACCTGAGTGTTTTGTCGCCTAAAGCCTGAAGCTACAAAACGCTAGAGGGGAAGATTTGGGCGTTTTTCTTCTTTTCACATTGGTGACATTTTGCTCTGCACAAAATCGCGGCAAAACGCCGTAAAAAACTATGCGAATCACGGTAAAAAACGCTGCAAAAAACGCTGCAAAAAACGCCGCAATTTGTGCGATTTTCTGCCTGAAAACGCTACGTTCAAGTGTGAATGCAGCCTTAATGCCAGCATGGTTATTTCCTCTACATGTCTGGCTGCTGGGCCTTCCTCTTCCTGTACCTCACAATCACCCTGTATTTCACATGTTACTGGGAGACTACACATCAGACTTGTGTAGTGGCTCTCCCTTTTTGTCAGTCACTGAAAGGTGACAGTTCATGTCAGCCCCTGAACACTCTGCTGACAAGGACTGGACGACTGCATAATGCCCAAGTCCTGACAATTGCTCCTTGTCCCCCTGAAAATCACTGTCACCACTTGCTGGGGGTTGTGATGGTTTCTGCTTATCCCTACGTTCAAGCATTGTTTGGAATGATTTCTCCTTAAATCCCATAGTAAAAACATTAAATTCCTCTGTTCTATTTGCTGACTTCAGCATCCATACACTCCAAGTATCTTTTTCATATGGCCGTGTCATCTTTTTGTAGTGAGCACAGTACAGATCTTCCCATACTTTAAGTTTAAATGTACCTTTCTTAGAAAACCTCTTTCCCATCCAACAATCCCAATCACAAATATATTTTACCACCCAGGGCCCATATTTATCTATCATCTCTTCCCTTGGGGTCAGTTGGTAGGGTTCACCACATTCAAACCCCCTCTTTGAAGAGATTCTATTACCCATCCTTACAGACGCTTGGAACCTGACCTAATTTCCCAACCTCTTATGGGTTTCTCCTCCAGAGGTAGCTACTTTCTGGACCGTGATTGGGTTGTCAGAACAATATTTTCCCTGTTCGTGATGATAGTCCTTCAAGAAACCTGTAGATTTTCCTGACTCTTTAGTTCAATCTCCCCCGTGGACTTTTCCGAAGTATTCTAAAAAATGGCTTAAAGTAGGGCTATTACTTCTGTTATCTCAAGAATGATTAGAGCAGACTTGGATAATCAAGAAAATATATGCCTGCTTGGAGTACAGAAGGCAGTCAACTGAGGCACACTTATTTGCGATATGATTTGTATCAGTTACAGTATAGCCAGTGTTCCCAGGTCTAATTACAAAGCTTACAATCCACAGTTAGTAATTGCAAAGAAGAAAGATTCAAACCCAAGATCATTCAGTGTGATTTACTCTCCATTTCCACTAGTGCAATTTATAATGCGACTTTTGACACATAAAGTTGCATTACAAGTCACAGCCCATTGATTTCAATAGCACCTGTTCCAATCTATGCGATTCAAAACTGCAGTGACTCTGAAAAGGTACCTGCACCACCCTGATGCAACTCTGGATGCGACTCCGACCCAGAGTGTAAATTTGGATAAAAGTCACATTCAAAGCTACACCACAGTCGCACTAAAGTCGCACCTCACAGTCACACTCTCAATCGTGCGACCTTGGAGTTGTACCAGTGGAAACATAGCCCTATGCCCACAAGTGCGTTGGAATCACAAAGATTGGCCTAGTCTCATTCAAAGGGTCAACTGAAATTGCTTTTTGGCAGAGAGGTACATATCCTTTTCCACTGCCTCCAAGATTCCAAATGGAGCCCTCATCATTCGCACTTACAATTTCATTTTATATATACACATTATTCAAAATCAGTCTCATCAAAGTATTAGTATGGACAAAAGGTAAAAAGGAAAGTTCTGAGAAGTTTGTTAGTCTGGGTATTCAGATGGGAGACAGGTGAACACAAAAGACAAAAAAACGCTTAGCGTTTCTGGAGTTAGGACTGTATAGACCAGCTCTGTCTTCCATACAAGAAATCACATTCATCCACATGTTAAGCTTCCTCACACAAGGAGGCACCAGCTGTAATGGTGATTTCTACCTAACTCACTTATCCGCTTAACGATATATACCATAAGTGATTACAACCTTGTCTATAGAAGAATCAACCAATGTGGTTGCAGCTATAACCCATGAAATCAATAAGGAATGATAATGGTGCTAAAATACAAAGATCTAATTTATTTATACAGAAAAGAAACGTTAGAACAATCAGATAATAACAAATATAACATGGATGATACAAATACAGTGTTGCCAGTGGACAAAGATAATACAAATAGGATATGTTAAAGAAAAAAACAACAAGGGAATTCAGGCCAAAACCTGTCCCTAAGCAGTAGTTGGGACTTTAAAAGATGCGTAGATCTGTTATGAGGTAAGCACATCAACACGGGTTGATTTGAAAAAGTTCATTTTATTACAATAAGATTGTATACATTTAAGAACAATATTAGTCATTAAGTAGAGAATAATACTTATGTTAAAATCATTAGATTCATGCTAGGGTATACTAAACAGCCGACGCGTTTCACAGTTGTAGTCAGTGCTTCCTCAGGGCTGTATCCCATGCATCTATATGATATTACAAACAAGAGAAGAATAAAAATATTTAACATTGATTTAACAACATATTCATCATAATTTATTAGATTACATGTATCAAACAGTTAATATAACAATTGCTTACCCAATTATTTTGACATTGACACCCATATGGCAGTGGCAGAGTCCAATGGCACTTCGTGTTAAAGTAGGCAATGCCAGAATTGCTTCAATGGTTACGTGGATGTTGAACCATGAAACAAAAGTCTAAAATATAATAGTATGTACCATATATATATAAATCCAATATAACAACTATTAATTCAAAATAGAAAAAGGAGAAGATATATTAATTAACAAAAAATATATTTTATCAAGACTTAAATCAAAACCATCCCATTTATCCACTTAAATATCAAAAGCCTGAAAAGAAAAAGGGGGGGGGAGAAAACATGAATTCCTTCTGTCCCCAGTGACCCCAAGCATTCCTTATATGGAAACACCCATATTATAATTAATGGCATATTATAATTAATGGCTTAGATGCTGTATACAGTTTGTCCAGCCACTTTGTCCACTCTTTATCATACTTACTAGGACAACCCCTATTCATGTAAGTATCTCTATGCAATGGGAGATTATTATTTATCAATTGTTTCCAGTATAGGAGCGTAGGAGGACAAGGTTTCTTCCAATGCAACGCAATGGCTTTTCTTGCATAGAATAATGTTATATTAGCCAACACTCGCTCAGACACTGTAGGAAGAATGGCCTCTACCAGACCCAGCAAGCAAACAGACATTGAAACTGGTAAAAGAGCAGAAGTGATAGAGTTCAATAGATCCACCACTTCATCCATCCACCCAAAAAATAACTATACATGGGCAAGTCCAGAAAATGACTCCATACCGGCTCAGTTGTTTTGTCAGTGTTTGGGTATGGGGAGCCCAATAGCAGGGGTACACACCTTGGATAAGGATACTCAGGGGGTGAATCCAGCACAGTTTCCAAAAAAATGTGGTACAAAAGGGAAAGTCCAATAATCAAAGTCAAACATAGCAGAAGGTCAGGGCAGGCAGCAAATGTAGCAAAGGTCAGGTAGCAATATCACACGGCAAGGAACAGGTACACACTGTGGGTAGCTCTAAAACAACTGAGCATTCTCTCTCTGGAACCTCTCAGCTTTACAGTGATTAAACAGGAAATGACCTCTGGAGGGGTTGGTGGAAGTGATGCAATTGCAGTCTATAACAGGGAGCACTTCGGTGCTACCATCTTGATATGAAGATGCCATCATACATGGGCTAGATGCCTCACCATACTCACAGGGGGGTGCCACAGGACATAGGCCACCAACAAGAGTGCCAAGGACTGACATGCTGCAAGTGCAAGGACCCATGGTACAGGTAGATAAAAGTGGTAAAGGGATGATGGCGCTCCCTAATGCAAAAATATGTATGTGACCACACTACCTAACACACTTAATATGCTATAAAGAATATTGGGAATAGATAAGTATGTGAAAGAAATGTGAATATAAAAACCAATAATAAAGTGATTAAGAGATTAGCACTCCATACCAATCATAGCCATCCAACCTGGGGACACTCAAAATAAGGTGTGGTACCAGAGGAGAAGCTAATGGGGCTGATCACTTAAATTGATGCAAAAAACAGAGGCAAATCTATAATGTGATAAATTGGAATAAGATGTGTCCACCGACTGCCATCTCACACCACCCTAAATAAAATCAATACATGTGTCACACATATAGTGAAAGATAAATGTATCTAACTGTAAGTGATTCCGGCAATAAGCATAAGATATAATATTTGAAGTGAAAAAGTACATAACATGGGCCACATATAAAAAGTGTGTGAACCCCGTGAAAAAGTATATATGTATATATATACACGTAGAAAGTCCTCCCCGGGTTGGGTGCTCCAAAGGGTATACAAAAATGAAAAAAAGGAAAAGAAGGTATACAAATGTTCAATAATCAGTGACCTTACGCACGTTTCGTCATGTGACTTTCTCAAAAGCGATACCATCTCACTCCACTTCCTGCTATTTGAGAGGAAGTGGAGTGAGATGGTATCGCTTTTGAGAAAGTCACATGACGAAACGTGCGTAAGGCGTACTTACCTCACTTCCGGTTAGCGCAGGAGGCTTGGAACGCTGCTGGGACGCAAGCTGCGGAGCGGCCACTGTGCATTATTTGTAATAGAGGGCAATTAGGCTTTAAAGCCCTACGCAAGCCCGCCGGGACTTTGTTATACACTTTTTAACCCTAACTTTTGCTTTTATTTTTTGGTTTTACTTTATTAAAGTGTAATTGCTTTTACATTTTGCGCTATGAGTCCCCTATTTTTCTTTTTATCTTTTGCCATGGAGGGACATTTTTTCTGAATTTAATGGAGTGCTGATGCTGGATAACAGTACCTAGATCCTGTGACTATTCCTGTGGATACGTAGGAGCTGGATATCGATCCATTGCTGGCAGAGGGACCACTGACGGATTTCCATCTATACCTTTTACCCCTGCAGGGGTGGTATTTTCCGGTGAGTGTGGGACCATATGGGCAGCACGAAGTCACCTTACCTACAACAGCGAAGTCACTACAGTCACTGATTATTGAACATTTGTATACCTTCTTTTCCTTTTTTTCATTTTTGTATACCCTTTGGAGCACCCAACCCGGGGAGGACTTTCTACGTGTATATATATATACATATATACTTTTTCACGGGGTTCACACACTTTTTATATGTGGCCCATGTTATGTACTTTTTCCACTTCAAATATTATATCTTATGCTTATTGCCGGAATCACTTACAGTTAGATACATTTATCTTTCACTATATGTGTGACACATGTATTGATTTTATTTAGGGTGGTGTGAGATGGCAGTCGGTGGACACATCTTATTCCAATTTATCACATTATAGATTTGCCTCTGTTTTTTGCATCAATTTAAGTGATCAGCCCCATTAGCTTCTCCTCTGGTACCACACCTTATTTTGAGTGTCCCCAGGTTGGATGGCTATGATTGGTATGGAGTGCTAATCTCTTAATCACTTTATTATTGGTTTTTATATTCACATTTCTTTCACATACTTATCTATTCCCAATATCATTTATAGCATATTAAGTGTGTTAGGTAGTGTGGTCACATACATATTTTTGCATTAGGGAGCGCCATCATCCCTTTACCACTTTTATTTAATTATTGGCTCCCTAGGGAGTCCATTCAGGGGAGGCTGCATACCTTTACCTTTATCCTAAGCGCGGACTATTTATCCTAAATTCATGGTACAGGTAGGTTTCGGTTTGTGACAAAGCCTGGGGAAGGATGTTCCATCTGGAAGCAAGCTCAGCTGGGCAGATCTATAGTAGGGACACTGGGAAGAAACTGGTATACTATAGAGAGCACCTTGATCCTCCAGACCCTTGGCTGGAGGTGACATTGTGAAGGACGTATGATGCTATGTTAAACTTAGGAAAATAGTTCCAACACTGTGGTGCTTTCTAGGAGGAAATGGAGGGGTAAAGGGAAGATGGCTTAAAAGATGTTTGCTTTCTGCAAAGAAAGGACCTCTACAGAATGTCTTGTGAGTGGCATTCTGATAGTATGTCAAATGTGATGTTAGATGTCTCAGAAAGCTTTGTGGAGCTGTGAAGTTACACTAAAGTGTAGAAAATGCATATGTGTGACCATTCCTTCATTCCTAAATAATAAGGCCTACGGCCGGGCATATAAAGAACGTGCCCTCCGGCCAGGAGTATGACACAATATGGCAGAGAGTTCCATCAACAATGGGTGGGTAGCAGTCCTATCCGAGAAGAAGATGGGTGGGGACTGTACAATTTGGTGTCAACACCTAACCAGTTGTAAGCCCCTTTACAAACTTGTGGCTCTTTGTCCTTTTAGTAGTACAGTCTTCCCTCTTCCCTCAGTTGAAGGCATGCATGACTCCTGTCTCAGAGAGGGGACCAATGCCAGTTTATTTCTAGTCTCCAACTAATTATGAGGGACACTACCTCCTCTCACTTGGAACTTCCTGTCTGTATGTTGTATCACTTCTTGTCAGTGCCTCCTCTCTTCCCTTCTCCTGGCAGCTATCCATCCAGGTCAAGTAGAAACAATTTGTTGTATGGCCAAGAATGACTGAGTTGTGTGGCTAGGGTTGCCACCTTTTCTTCAAGTCAAACCCGAACACTTTAGTAGCGCATCTGTGTGTGTGTTTGAGGGGGGGGGGGGGGTTGTTAGTGCTGGTTTTGGGCAGCATAATAGAGAGTGTAACAGACACTTTCAGCTTAGACAACTGCAGCCAGAAACCCTGCTGGGAAGCCATAGTCCAGTCTGAATAATGTGTCCAGGATTCAGGCAGTCTGAAACCCGTACGCATGGTTCCAAACCCGAACTGTCCGGGTGGATCCCGAACAGGTGGCAACCCTATGTGTGGCTCTGCCTTAAAGGGACCAACAACAAGGGCTACAGAGATTCTGTCATAAACATACACATTTCAGGTAAAAGCACAGAAAATACAAGAATTTTAAAAGCTTACTTGCAGATTGTGTCCTTTCTACAAAAAATGTTTTATTAGTTACAGTGTACCTCTAAACTTGCTATTGAATTGACACTTCAGAAAGTGTCAAATCCCTTGCACAGCCCCCATCCACTTTCTTTGTACATCAAAGACCTCTCCTCTTCTGAAAGTGTCTAATTACTGTCTTTGCTGGCTCAGGTTTTCTGCCCCTATCTTCATCTCCATACAAATTATAAGGAAGACAGATGAAGGGGAGGGGTTTCTCCTTATGTCAGAAATGATCTGCTCGTAAATCCGAGGGATGACATTGCTAGCTGGGCAAGGAAGGAAGTGGCAGAAGCTTCAAATGGAAGAAACAAAAGGGAACTTAATAGGTGTATGTTACAGGCCCCCCTAACCTGAGGAAGGAAAAGAAACAGATGTCTTCTCACAGGTAGAAATGGTGGCGAGGCAGGAAAATATTATAATCATGGGTGACTTAATTTATCCGAATATTGACTGGGCAGACATAACTGCTCTTATGCCGCATACACACGGCCGGAATTTCCGATGGAAAAGTCAGATGGGAGCTTTTCATCAGATATTCTGACCTTGTGTATGCCCCATCTGACTTTTTTTTGTCGGCATGTCCGACGGACTTATATATAGAGCCTGTTCTAAATTTTTCCGGCGGAAATGCCAACAGAGTTTTGCCCGATGCAAAGTCCGGCCGTGTGTACGCGGCATTAGGCTTGTCATTTCTTAGATGTCTTGAAGGACAATTTTTATGTGTCCATGCGTGGAAGACTCAACTAGAAACAATGCAAATTCTAGAAACAAAGAACACTGACGATGTGTGAGTGCTATAAGGATATATTAAATAATGGCATTAGCCATTAAATAATGGCATTCCAAAGTTAAAGGGGTTGTAAAGTCTCATGGTTTTTCACCTTAATGCATTCTATGCATTGGGGGAAAAACCTTTTGTGCATCAGCTGCCCCCAGACCACCCCCCTTTTTCTTACCTGAACCCGATCGTTCCAGAGATGAGCATGAGCCCAGAAGCTCCAGCCACTGTCTCGGGTCCTCATTGGAAATATTTATAGCAGCAGGAGCCATTGGCTCCCGCTGCTGTCAATCAAATCCAGTGGCACAAGAGCCGGGGCAGGGCCTAGTCCTGCTGTCTGTGTCAATGGACACAGCAGCAGGACTTGTGAGCGCACCCGCAAGGATGCCCCATGGAAAGTGACTCTCCGTGGTAGCACCCGATGAATAGGAGGAGCCATGAGCACCGGTGTCTTGGCGAGAAAGTTCCCCCGGCAGGTAAGGACCCCCCTGTACTGCGCAGGCGCAGCGCTTGCGCAGTACGAAGCACAACGGAGTCTCCGAAAATAGCTGAACACAAATAGCCTGTGCACTACATTCTGCCCTATGTCCAGGTTCAAGCCCCACCATCCAAGTGGACATAGAGTTAGAATAAAAATATGCCGAGCGCCGTGTACAGCTGACTCACTGTGTTCAGCTTTGGCTATTTCTGGAGACTCCGTTGTGCTTCGTACTGTGCAAGCGCTGCACCTGCGCAGTACAGGGGGGTCCTTACCTGACGGGGGGAACTTTCTCGGCAGAACACCGGCAGGGCACTCCAGCGCAAAAGAAGAGGTTTCGGGGCTGCTCTGTGCAAAACCCTTGCACAGAGCAGGTAAGTATAGGCATGTTTGTTATTATTTTAAATTTTTTTTAAAACTATCCTTTACAGTCACTTTAAACCTGGGTGGCTCATTTTATTTTTTGCAAAAAAGGCATATTAATGAGAAATAAACTGTCCTTTAAAAAATATAAAGTAGAGTGGTCATCATTAGCATTTCAACATTACAAAGAGTGCATTAAGAAATGTAAGAGTGTGATCAAGGCAGTTAAAATAGACCACGATAGACACATAGTGGGGGACAACTTAAAAAATCCCTCCCCCCAATTTTTTTTAAATATAATATTATTATTAGTTAAAAAAGGCGAGGTCAGAGCATATTGGCCCCATAAAGGATAATCAAGGAAAGTTTCAAATAACAAGGAGACTGCAACTGGATTAAATACATTCTTCTCCTCAGATTTTACATAGGAAAAGAAGGGTTTATAATAAACAGGACTGTATTGTTAGTAACACAGCACAGACTGTACCCTTGTGACTAACAGAAGCCAGTGTTCAAAAAAGACTTGAAAAACGTAATGTGAATAAATCACCAGGACCAGATGGCTTGCGCCCGAGAGTCCTCAAACAGTTTAGCCAGGTGAAAGCAGGGCCGTTATTCCTAATCTTTAAGGACAGACAAAGTATTTGATACAGTTCCCCATAAATGTAAAAACTGAGGTCTGTTGACAATAGTCTATGTACCTGGAGAGAAAACTGGTTAGAGAACCATGTCCAGAGGTTGGTGATAAATAGCGTATATTATGGAGTTGTGAGTGGGGTACCACGAGGCACTGTCCTGGGACCAATTCTATTTATTTATTCATAAATGATATAGAGGTTGGTATAAATTGTTCAATCTCAGTGTTTGCTGACAATACAAAGCTAAGCACAGCAATAACTTCACAACAGGATATAGAAACTTTACAGGAAGACCACAACAAAATAGAGGGGTGATCAACTACATGGCAAATTAGGTTTACTGTTGAAAAATGTATAGAAATGCATTTGGGGGCTAAAAATATGAATGTGAGTTAGTCACTTCGGGGAGAACGTCTGGGGGAATCGAAGGTGGAAAATAATCTGGGGGTCCTAGTAGATCCCAGGCTCAGCAATAGTGCGCAATGCCAAGTTGCAGCATGCAAGGCCAGCAGACTATTAACATGCATTAAAAAGGGTATTTACTCAAGAGATAAAACTATAATTCTACCACTTTACAAAAAAGTTACAACAGTTCTAGTCACTAGTCTTCAGGAAGGATGTGCTGGAATTGAAGAGAGTCCAGAGAAGGGCAACAAAGCTGATAAGTGGACTGGAGGACCTCAGTTATGAGGAGTGAACAAACGTATTCTCCCTGGAAAAGAAACACAGAAAGTGGTTGTAAACCCTTACAAACCACTTTGACCTACATGTAAGCCTAGATTAAGGCTTACCTGTAGGTCCAAGAAATATCTCCTAAACCTACATGGTTTAGGAGATATTTGCCAAAAGACAGGCACTGCTGTCTACTGAGTCCGCCGCTGTTAACAGCGATATGCCGCGGGTGGCGGCTCCCATGCGCATGCGCAGGCTTGACGTCATCACGGCTCCGTCGAATGACAGCGATGGAGGAGCGAGACCCACCAAGAAGATGGAGGCTCCATACACAAGGGGACAGCGGTGACATCGCTGGCTCCTGTGTCAGGTAAGTGACACATAATGGGCTACTATGCGATGTATAGTAGTCCTTTATGCTTTACCTTTGCAGGGAATCAAAGAGGAAGTAAACCAATCAGGGTTTACTTCCTCTATAAGAGGAGATACAATTGCAATTTACAAATATCTAAACAGTGATTCTAGCATAGGGTCTCTGTCTCAGGTTGCTTAAGAAGACATGCAGCCACTCAATGAAGTTGGATGAGAAGTGATTTAATCCTAAACTGTGTAAGGTGTTATTTACTGTTAGAGCAGTAAGGATGTGAAATTCTCTTCCACAGTTGGCGAGGAGTGTTGGTATTTTCAAAAAACTTTTAGATGGACATCTTAGCAACCACAATATACAGGGTTATGGGAAATGGTAGTGACATAGACACACTTTATTCAACCTTACCAACTACTGTGTGTAACTATGGAATGAAGGTGAATGATATAAAGTGTCACTGCTGGGGCTGCTGACATCATATCCGAGATGGCTGGGCTCTTCTCGGTATCTGCACAAGGGAGGCTTTTACAGATATTACTCTAAAATGTTAAACAAGGCAACTAATATAGTTGATATAAATCTAATATGTTCAGCCATGTGACACATGGTAAATACTTTGTATACTATGCAAAGTAGATAAAATGATTAGTCCTAGAGAAGGAAATGTGGAGGTATATTTAAATGTACATGTGGCTAATAGCTCAATGCAGAGATTTCCTGTCATCCAGTGCTGACTAATAAATAAGCCAAATGCACAGTCCTCTTGGTCACCCATAATGGTATTAAAAGAGAAGCATACGTTTTTTTTTTTTTTTAATCATACTTACCTAGGAGGATGCAGCATCAATCCGATGATGGCTCAGTTCTCCCTGCCGCTCTTAGCAGAGAGCTGGCGACTGTTAGTCACTGCTGTGTGCTCTCCCCCCCCCCCCTGCTCGTGCTTACAAGAGCACTTGGCTCAGGCTGTGGAGTGGGTGGGAGCAGCTGGCTCAGTCTCTCAGCAGCTGAGAGGCTGAAACAGGTGCTGGTCAAGGCTCCTGGGTGGATCCCGACCATATGGTTGCAATTTTTCCCCAGCCAGGACCGGCTCTGTGAGGTCAGCCGACATCGGGCTTCAGCTGAAAATGGGTCAGCCATTCAGCTGTCGGCTGAAAACGGGTCACAGGAGTGCAGAACGAACTGCACGCCTGTGATCAACAGAAGAAGTACAGCCAAACAAGCATTGGCTGTACTTCTCCTTTAAGCTTTAGAAGGAAGAAAAATTCTTGTACTTAGTCTACCACAATAGTAACTATATAGATGTATAGGATGTTCCAGTGGACAAATTCATGACGTTTTCTAACGAAAACTAGTCAGTCAATCAGTTTGTAGGTACTGGGTCAAGGACATGTAACCATGTAAAATGGATTAATTTGCTATAGTTCTATTTTACACATCCTGGATTATACTGGTTCTCATAAATGGTCATGAATAAAACTGAAACTGATATGACATACTTGTAGCTGACATTTCCTAGCATAAGAATAGCATGTAGTATATTCATCATAAGCTGTCTTTCTGTATGTCTATGAAGAAACAAATCTCCAAAACATTGATTTAAAGAAAAACATGCCAGATGAAGATAAAGTGCAAGATTTCCACTCCTACTGAAGAATGTGGAGATCCAGAATGATTGTCGGCTAGTGAGCCTTGGTGTTCAATCTAGTTATACATCTAGATAATGCAGAATTTAACTGAAAGCATGGGTCAGTGGTTTGAGGGATATGACACCTAAAATGAGTATATAGTGAACCTACTGAGCTTTATTGTACATATCAATTATTTTGTGTTTGAAAGATGGTTTTATTGACAGAACCAGGGCATCATCATGGTGGGGAGTGTGCACCGGCCTATGCTGGCCTTTATTTGGGGTGGTGGGAGGACACTGTGGTATTTCATTTTCCAGTTTTTGGTGAGCACATTGCCCTCTGGTTGTGGAATGAGACCCAACTTAACCACTTCAGCCCCGGGAGTATTTACCCCCTTATTGACCAGGCCATTTTTTGCGATACGGCACTGCGTCGCTTTAACTGACAATTGTGTGGTCGTGCAATGCTGTACCCGAACAAAATTGAGGTCTTTCTTTTCCCCACAAATAGAGCTTTCTTTTGGTGGTATTTGATCACCTCTGCAGTTTTTATCTTTTGCGCTATAAACCAAAATTTTTAAAAAAAAAAACAATATTTTTTATTTTTTGCTAAAATAAATCCCCCCCCCAAAAAATGTCTTCATCAGTTTAGGCCAATATGTATTATTGTACATATTTTTGGTTAAAAAAAATGCAATAAGCGTATATTGATTGGTTTGCGCAAAAGTTATAGCATAAAAGTTATAGCATACAAAAAATTTACTTTGACAGATCCCCGTTCTGGCTCTGGCTGTGGAACGATCGCGGGTGGTCGACGGACAGTGCGACTGCCGGCCACGTGCATCGGCTCTGGTGCCTGCTATAGCCATTAATGGAACCGCCATACTAGTACAGCGATTCGCACAGCTGAGCCAACTTGCCGCAGTGTAACTGTGGCGGCTGGTCGGAAACCGGTTAAGGAATATGTCAGGAGCTAAACTCTAATAGCTATTTGTTTGAAAATACAATATTTATTTGACCTATGTAGCCAGCCAATCTGAAATCCAGTTCCTAAACTTCAAAATTTATAAAAGTGGCTTGAAGTTGGCCACCAGAACATATATAAAATTTACAGCACCCCCCTCATACCACAAGCTATCATTCTCCTTGCAGATTACAGTAGACTCCACAGCACAGTTCTTCCAGATTAGGAGGAACTATTCAGATTGCTTTCTGGATATGGCTATGGATCTGTCTCTACGTTTCAAGCTGCTAGGGTACTCGCGTAAAAGTGTCAGAAGAGGTTCTAGATATGCCCTCAACATGAATCAAGCAACCCTCATTTATGGGAGTACTATGGGAGTGTACAAATAAAAGAAAGATCAACCAATTAGGTTGATTACTTGGTTTGGTTCCAGCTGGAGTGTTCCAAGATGTAATTTGCAAAAGCATTCAGATATACTTTTGGTGAATCTGGATAAAGCCAAAAGGTTTGCCCCCTATCCTAGTATGATGGCAAGAAGGTTTAGGAGTTTAGGTGATGTATTTGTAAAGGGTATATATTCCAGGGATTAAACACATGGAGTGCACCCGGAAATGTTATATACATAGTTACATTGTTAGAAAGGTTAAAAAAAGAAAAAAGTCCAACTAGTTCAACCAATAAAAAAAAAAAAAAATCATACAATCCCATATACACAATCTCTCACCCAGAGTTGATCCAGAGGAAGGTGAAAAACACCAGCAAAGCATGATTTAATTTGCTACAGCAGGGGAAAAAATCCCCGGAAAGGCAATCAGATTTTCCCATGATCAACTTTACCTATAAATGTTAGTACCCATTTATATTATGTACATTAAGGAAAGATTCCAGGCCTTTTTTAAAGCAATCCACTGAGCTGGCCAGAACCACCTCTGGAGGGAATCTTTTCCACATTTTCACAGTTCTTACTGTGAAGAAACCTTTCTGTATTTGGAGATTAAAACTTTTTTCCTCTAGATGTAAAGAGTGCCCCCTTGTCCTTTGTGATGACCTTAAAGTGAATAACTCAATACCAAGTTCACTATATGGACCACTTCTGTATTTATACATGTTGATCATAATCCCCTTAATCTCCTCTTCTCAAGAGAGAAAAAATTCATACCCAAGTTCCTCCATGCCTCTTATCAGTTTGGTTGCCCTTTTCTGCACTTTCTCCAGTTCCGATATCCTTTTGGAGAACTGGTGCCCAAAATTGAACTGCATATTCCAGATGAGGTCTTACTAATGATTTGGACAGGGGCAAAATGATATCTCTCTCTCTGGAGTCCATACCTCTCCTAATACAAGAAATGACTTTGCTTGCTTTGGAAACCAAAACCCCCAGATCCTTCTTCACTATGGATTCCCCCAGTTGTACTCCCCCTAGTATGTATGATGCATGCATATTCTTAGCCCCCAAGTGCATAACTTTACATTTATCAACATTAAACCTCATTTGTCAAAAAATTGCCCAATTAAACAGAGCATTGAGGGTGGCTTGTAAGTTGGAGACCTCCTGTGAGGACGTTATTCCACTGCATAGCTTGGTGTCATCTGCAAAGACAGAAATGGTACTTTTAATCCCAGGCCCTATATCATTTATAAGGGTCCCAACGCTGAACCTTGGGGTACACCACTGATAACCTTAGACCATTCAGAGTAAGAGTCATTAACCACTTCAACACCGGGCGATTTTACCCCCTTCCTTACCAGAGCACTTTTTGCGATTCGGCACTGCGTCGCTAACAATTGCACGGATGCACCCAAACAAAATTGACGTCCTTTTTTTCCCACAAATAGACTTTTTTTTTTGGTGGTATTTGATCACCTCTGCGGTTTTTATTTTTTGAGCTATAAACAAAAGAAGATCGACAATTTTGAAATAAAACACAATATTTTTTACTTTTTGCTATAATAAATTTCCAATTTAAAAAAAAAAAAACAATTTTTTTTACTCAGTTTAGGCCGATACGTATTCTTCTACATATTTTTGGTAAAAAAAATCGCAATAAGCGTATATAGATTGGTTTGCGCAAAAGTTATAGCGTTTACAAAATAGGGGATAGATTAATTGCATTTTTTTTTTACTAGTAATGGCGGCGATGTGCGGTTTTTTTTCGTGACTGCGACATTGCGGCGGACACTTCGGACACTTTTGACAAATTTTTGGGACCATTTACATTTACACAGCGATCATTGCTATAAAATTGCAGTGACTACTGTGTAAATGTGACTGGCAGGGAAGGGGTTAACACTAGGGGGTGCTGCAGGGGTTAATGTGTTCCCTAAGGTAGTGATTCTAACTGTGGGGGGAGGGGACTCACAAGGGGAGGAGACCGATCGGTGTTCCTCCGTACTGGGAACACACCATCGGTCTCCTCTTCAGTGACAGGACGTGGAGCTGTGTGTTTATGCTGTTTTCACGGGCAATCGCGGGTGCCCGGCGGACATCGCGGCCGCCGGGCACTCGCGCGGGGTCCCGAGCGATGCCGCGGGCGCGCGCCCCCTAGGCGGCCGAGAATGGTAGGACATCATATGACGCCCACCCAGGATGGGAGATCCACCTTGTGGGCGTCATATGATTATACACTGGTAATGAAGTGGTTAACCACTACTCCTATTTCAACCTTTTAGCTAGTTTTCTATCCATTTACAAACTGATCTTTCCAAGCCTGTAGCCTTACATATTAGCCGTGTGTGGGCAACTGTGTCAAATGCTTTTGCAAAATCCAAGTATACCACTTCCACAGCCACCCCTCTGTCCAAGGTTTTACTTACCTCCTCATAAAAAGAAATCAGTTTTGTTTGACAACTGTAGTCTTTCATGAATCCATGCTGTCTGTTGCTTAAAATATTTTTTTCTAGCAAGAGCTCATCTATGTGGTCCTTTATTAAACTCTCCAATATCTTCCCGACTATAGAAGTTAAAATAACAGGTCTATAGTTACTTGATAAAGACTTTGATCTCTTTTTAAATATAGGCACCACATTGGCCCTACGCAGGGCTCAAGTCCTGCGGGAACTCATGGGAACGGAGTTCCTGTACTTTTTCTACAACAGGAACTCAGTTCCCGTTAGCAGCTGTGTCCTGCAAGACTTTAAAGTATGCAAGCTGTGTGGCAGGTGCTACACCAGCAGCTGCCGACACAGCTCGCAATAGTAAGTGCCGCACACCTGACCATTCAGGCATTGCCAGTAGTGCTGGGCCCCATGACAGCTTCCGCTTCGATCTACCTGTCAATCACAGCTAGCTGACAGGTAGATCAGGTCCCTGCTGCTAAGAGATTGTATTTAGTCAGACATCTCGTGATGTGCTCCTCCCCGCCGGCCCCTCCTGATTTTCTGTCTCCTCATCCCCCCCCCCCCCAGTCTCCTGCATACTTGCTCTGTGTGTCCCGCTTAATCCCCCCCTCCTCTATCTTCATTGCCATATGATGAGAGAACCCAGAGGAGGAGCACAGCTATTCTGCTCACAGGACATGCAGGGAGAGAGGTGAGCTGAGGGAAGAACATCAGTTTGGGGTGGTAAGCTGAGCACAATACCTGGCAAAGTTTAATGCCAGGAGGGAAGTTTATGTGTAAATATGTGAAGGGTTGGAATAGCAGCGAGTGTGTGTTGGAGCCCTGCGGAGTTTGCAGCCGCCCAAGCTAACATACATCTTCTAAGCAGGAACACATCACTATCTCCCCAAGCATTCTGTCCAGATAATGTGCAGTTAATTTATGACCTTTCCGTTTAACCCTGTGTTATCCAAACTCTGTTCAATGAAAAGTGTAAACTCGCCACATAATCACTCTATATACAAAATAAAATTCCCCAATAAAGATCAGAATATGATGTTAACATTTGCATGGAAGCACAATTGAATGAATGCTGATTATTTTGAGAATTACCGTATTTATATTTATTGAGGATTGTTTTTTTTATGTACTAACAGTTAAGCTTCATACACACAATACGAAAATTGGATGAAAAATACCACTTTTGAAGCTTTCGTGCATATGAGCGTATCACACTTTTTTCCCCAGGACTTGACCCCTGGCCCTACGTCAATCCAGTGGTACCATTCCAGTCATTAACAAGTCCCTAAAAATTAGAAACAATGGCTTTGAAATGACAGAGCTCAATTCTTTTAGGATCCGTGGGTGGATGCCATCTGGTCCAGGTACTTATCCACCTTTATTCTGTCTAAGTATTTGTGGACCATATCACTTTTGAGCCATTGTGGATCATTTGGGGCTGTGTCAATACCATCCCCATTATGGACATGAGCTCCCCCATGCTCCTTTGTATACACACAGACCTAAAGAATGTATTTAAAAAAGGTGGCTTCTCTTTGTCACCAGTAGGGATGAGCCGAACACCCCCCTGTTCGGTTCGCACCAGAACCTGTGAACAAACCTAAAGTTCGTGTGAACTTTAGAACCCTATTAAAGTCTAAACGTTCAAAATCAAAAGTGCTAATTTTAAAGGCTTATATGCAAGTTATTGTCATAAAAAGTGTTTGGGGACCTGGGTCCTGTGCCAGGGGACATGTATCAATGCAAAAGAAAGTTTTAAAAACGGACGTTTTTTCGGGAGCAGTGATCACTGGGGAAGCCTGAGTTTCCCCTGGGTTTCTCCACAGAGACACTGCGGGAATCCCAGGTCTTAGCTGAGGAGGACCGGGCCACCCGTCACCTGACCCCGCCCCCCTCTGACGCAAGGGAAAAGCTGGGCTTTCCAAGTGATGTACGGGTGACTCTGCCGCCCTCTGATGTAACGCAGGTTTCTGTTACATCAGAGGGGGGCAGGGTCACCGTACGTCACTGGGGAAGCCCGGCTTCCCCCTTGCGTTGCGTCAGAGGGGAGGCGGGGTCAGGTGACGGGTGGCCCGATCCTCCCGCAGCTAAGATGGGATTTCCGCAGTGTCTCGGAAGAGATCATCCATCATCGGACCCCGGAGAAGAGATCAGCCATCGCTGGATAGCAAGAGTGGATTACCACCACTGGAATCTTTTTTTTTTTTTTTTTTTTTTTTTTTAATAAAGGACTTTTCCCAACGGTGTCTGTGTGTTTTTTAACAATTTTAAACACTTTCTTTGTGCAATGGTAGGGGTACTCTTGTACCCCCTTACCATTTCAAACAGGGGGGGGTGGGACCTTGTTAAAGGGGGCTTCCAGATTCTGATAAGCCCCCCGCCTGCAGACCCCCACAACCACCGGCAAGGGTTGTGGGGATGAGGCCCTTGTCCCCATCAACATAGGGACATGGTGCTTTGAGGGGTCACAGACCCCCAAAGCATCCTCCCAATGTTGAGGGCATGTGGCCTGGTATGGTTCAGGAGGGGGGGCGCTCTCTCGTCCCCCCTCTTTTCCTGCGGCCTGCCAGGTTGCATGCTCGGATAAAGGTCTGGTATGGAATTTGATTGGGACACCCACGCCATTTTTTTTTAAATTTGACCCGGGGTTCCCTTTAATATCCATACCAGACTTGAAGGGCCTGGTAATTGAATTTGGGGGGAAACCCACGCATATTTTTTTTTTTTTTTATCAATGACTTTCAATGACTGTTCTCTGTATTACGGGAGCCGACAATTCATTATAGCCGTGAGTGATTTTAAATGCTTTTTTTCCAGCAAAAATTACACTTTGTGCAGGGACAGTTCTAAACACGGGAAACATGCGCCCCTTTACAGGCATACTATACACACCCACCAGGTACGAAATTTAAAGGGATATTACACTCTTATTGTTTCACTTTAAGCATTATTAAAATCACTGCTCCTGAAAAAACGGATGTTTTTAAAACTTTTTTTTGCATTGATACATGTCCCCTGGGGCAGGACCCAGGTCCCCAAACACTTTTTATGACAATAACTTGCATATAAGCCTTTAAAATTAGCACTTTAGATTTCTCCCATAGACTTTTACAGGGTGTTCCGCGGCTTTTCGAATTTGCCGCGAACACCCCAAATTGTTCGCTGTTCGGTGAACTCGAAGCTCATCCCTAGTCACCAGTCACCCACTCTAGATTATTTTGTAAAGGGCCTACATGCTCAGACCTGACCTTTTTACTATTAATATATTTGAAGAATTTTTGGGGGTTTGTCCTACTATCTTTTGCAATCTGTCATTCATTTTGAGTTTTTGCATCCTTGATTTCCTTTAAACATATTCTGTTTTATGCTTTGTAACATTTAAACGAAGATAGTGCTCCTTCATTTTTATATTTTTTAAAAGCTCTTTTCTTATTATTTAAAACATTTTTAACTTTGGCCGTGAGTCTCATAGGTTTTATTTTTAGCCTATTAGACTTATTGCCCATGGCAATATACTTTGCCGTGAGTTCATATACAGTCTTTTTGAAGAATTCCCATTTCTGTTCTGTGTTCATCAATGCCAATATCCCCTCCCAGTCTAAGTCCTGGAGAGCAGCCCTCATCCTTGGAAAATCTGCTTTCTTAAAGGTAAGTGTTTTCATCTTTCCTGTATGTATTTGTTGCTTACAGCTAACATTAAATTTAATAATGTTAGAGTCACTGCTACCCAGATGTTCTTTTATATGAAAATTGGTAATAAGCTTTGCATGGTTTGAGATTACCAGGTCTAGCAGACCATCAATCCTTTAGGGCCTCAATAAACTGAACCATAAAATTGTCTTGTAATAGGTTTATACATTTTTGCTCTTTAACTGTGTGAGCAGTGCCATTACTCCAGTCAATTTCCGGGTAGTTAAAATCCCAGATTATTATCACTGTCCCAGCCCTTGCAGCCCTTTCCATCTGTGCAAGAAGCTCAGTCTCCGCTTCCTCTTTAACACTGTGAGGTCTAGAACAAGCTCCATTGATAACCTTTGTAGTACGCACACCCATGTACAGTTGCACCCTTAATGCTTCAGACTCATCACACTCTCCATCAACTAGATCCTCTTTCACACTCGCTTTGAGATCACTTCTCACATAGAGACAGACACCACCACCTCCGCGGCAAGCTCCGTGAGTTGGGTCATGGGTCCTGTGGACTCGATCGCCGTGGGGATACCCACGATCGCCTCACGGGGAGGAACTCCGGGGAGGTGTAAACAATTATCTCCCCGTTCTGCCTAGTGACAGTGTCACTGATCTCTGCTCCCTGTGATCGGAGCAGAGATCAGTGACGTGTCACACACAGCCACACCCCCCATAGTTAGAAACATGCCCCTAGGACACACTTAACCCCTGCACTGCCACCTAGTGGTTAACCCATTCACTGCCAGTGTCATTTACACAGGAATCAGTGCATTTGTATAGCACTGATTGCAGTATAAATGACAATGGTCCCAAAAATGTGTCAAAAATGTCCGATGTGTCTGCCATAATGTCGCAGTCATGATAAAAATCGCTGATCGCCACCATTAAAAAAAAAAAATATTAATAAAAATGCCATAAAACTATCCCCTATTTTGTAAACACTATAACTTTTGCGCAAACCAATCAATAATCATTTATTGAGATTTTTTTTTACCAAAAATATGTAGAAGAATAGGTATCTGCCTAAACTGAGGAAAAATATTTTTTTTATATATTTTTGGGGGATATTTATTATAGCAAAAAGTAAAAAATAATGTGTTTTTTTCAGAATTGTCGCTATTTTTTTGTTTATAGCGCAAAAAATAAAAACCGCAGGGTGATCAAATACCACCAAAAGAAAGCTCTATTTGTGGGAAGATTTTGTTTGGGAGCCACTTTGCACGACCGCGCAATTGTCAGTTAAAGCGACACAGTGCCGAATCGCAAAAAGTGCTCTGGTCAGGAAGGGGGTAAATTCTTCCAGGGCTGAAGTGGTTAAATCATAGTTCTTGTGCACCAGAGCTTTCAACTCACCTATTTTGCTTGGCAGAATTCTGGCACTTCAGAATTCAAACACTTTATCTCATTGTCACATTTTGCAAATGTATGTTGCATATTTTTTATTTTAGTACAAACAGTACCATTTCCAATGGTTATTTGTAACATGGGAACCTTCATATGATCTGCCATAGCCCTCCCCATCTTTCCCCATTCCACCCCCCAATAGGGGCTGAATCCTGTCTGACCCGTCTGCTCCATTATAATCAAATTCCCCTCAATCCTAGTTTAAATACTCCTCCAGCCTTCCCATAAACCTCTCCCCCAGCACAGCAGACCCCTTCCATTTAATTGCACACCATCTTTAGCATATAGGCTGTACCCCAATGAAAAGTCAGCCCAGTGCTCTACAAACCCAAATCCCTCCTTCTTACACCAGGTCTTTATTTTTTTTTATAATTTATTCTTTATTAAATTTTTCACATGTATTCAGGTCTCTAATCACCCCCTGCCTTTCCTGTGTTGCGCATGGCACAGGCATTATTTCAGAGAATATCACCTTGGAGGTTCTTTCCTTCAACTTGCAGCCTAGTTCTTTAAATTGGTTCTTAACCACTTCAGCACTTTACCCCCTTCCTTACCAGAGCACTTTACCAGAGCACTTTTTGCGATTCGGCACTGCGTCGCTTTAACTAACAATTGCGCGGTCGTGCGACGTTACACCCAAACAAAATTGATGTCCTTTTTTTCCCACAAATAGAGCTTTCTTTTGGTGGTATTTGATCACCTCTGCAGTTTTTATTTTTTGCGCTATAAACAAAAAAAGAGCGACAATTTTTACACAATAACACAAAACACAATATTTTTTACTTTTTGCTATAATAAATATCCCATTTTTTTTTTAAAAAAAAAACTATTTTTTTACTCAGTTTAGGCTGATACGTATTCTTCTACATATTTTTGGTAAAAAAAATCGCAATAAGCGTATATAGATCGGTTTGCACAAAAGTTATAGCGTCTACAAAATAGGGAATAGATTTATTGCATTTTCTTTTTTTTTTTTTTTTTTTACTAGTAATGGCGGCGATCTGCGTTTTTTTTTTTCGTGACTGCGACATTGCGGCAGACACTTCGGACACTTTTGACACATTTTTGGGACCATTCACATTTACACAGTGATCGTTGCTATAAAATTGCAGTGATTACTGTGTAAATGTGACTGGCAGGGAAGGGGTTAACACTAGGGGGCGCTGCAGGGGTTAATGTGTTCCCTAAGGTAGTGATTCTAACTGTGGGGGGAGGGGACTCACAAGGGGAGGAGACCGATCAGTGTTCCTCCGTACTGGGAAAACATGATCAGTCTCCTCTGCACTGATAGGACGAGGAGCTGTGTGTTTACACACACAGCTCCACGGTCCCGCACGGTCCCGCTGTTTTAACGGGCAATTGCAGGTGCCCGGCGGACATCGCGGCCGCCGGGCCCGCGCACCGGGTCCCGATCGGCGCCGTGGGCGGCGCGCACGCGTACCCTAGGCGGCCGGGAATGGTAGGACATCATATGACACCCACCCAGGATGGGAAATCCACCTTGTGGGCGTCATATGACTATGGGCGGGTAGGGAAGTGGTTAAAGACGGAGACCGGCAAAAAATGTTTTTTTAAAAGTCAGCAGCTACAAATACTGCAGCTGCTGACTTTTAAAATAATGACACTCACCTGTCACAAGGTCCAGCGACGTCGGCACCCGAAGCCGAACCGTCCCGCGGTCCTCGGATGCTGCCGCCGCCATATTGGGTATTGCGGCCTTGCGGCTTCACTTCACGGTTCCCTATTGCGCATGCGCGAGTCGTGCAATGCAATAGGAATGCTCTGCGCTGTCTCTGGGACCCGTGTGTGTCCCAGCAGACAGCGCGGCGGGAGGGGAAGTGGCGTAGACTCCCGTAGTCTACGCCCAGAAGTGGTTGCAAATACCTGACTTAGACAGGTATCTGCACCCCCCTCCCCCCTGAAAGGTGCCAAATGTGGCAACGGAGGGGGGGAGGGTTCCGATGAGCGGAAGTTCCACTTCAGGGTGGAACCCCGCTTTAATTAAGGAGCCTCCACCTTCCATATATTCTGTCATTGGTTCCAAAGTCAGAGCTTGTCAAAGCTGTGGATTTTATATTCGAATATGTGAAAAAGTGAAATGATTTAGTCATAAGATTCCATATTAAATCTTTTATCAAATGATCTTCACGTAGAGTGTACCAAATCAAATATTCACGTGGGTCATCATCATACATTGGTACAACTAAATAGACAGTTGAGGGTACGTATAAAAGATAATTTAACAACTTAATGACCACCCCATAACACATATACTGCTAGAGGGCGGACCTCCTGTGCTGAATCACGTATATATACGTGACTCTGAACTCGTGCCTAGAGGGCGCCTGTGCGTGCTGCTGGCGGCCCACTTCTGCTGTGATTGCGGGTATTGTTTACCTCAAATTAGCCCTTGTCAATGTGATTTTGTCATTATTTTACAACAAAAGTAGTTTAATTAGCCTTACACATGTGAAATTCTTACCCTTTCTGTGGAATTACATTTTATGAGTAAGGTATTTTTTTTTCTGCAGGGTCTGGTGCCGTGGAGTGACCATTTCATGATGGACCTCTTCTTTATGTGCTTTACACTTACAGTAGAGAAGCCTGGCTTGGAAGGAGGTAACAGTTCTGGAGTCCAACACAGCCTCACAGCCTGTGTGTCCAGGTATATAGAGTTTTGTGATGTTTATATACTTGGACACACAGAGGAAAAATTGAATTGCCGTTACAGCACTAAGAAGTAATGAGGCATAGGATGAACACCTGGACATGGGAGATAAGTGCCAAACGTTCACTAAATGATCATTTGGCTTGTTTCATTTTAAATCCGTGTTGTGGGGATTCATGTCTTCATGTACATATAGTAAGATGGCTGATAATGTATGTATATACATGCTTTCCTTATGCTAAGAATTGTTTTATGCATTTAGATGAGAATTAGTCCTGGTATGTGTAAGACTGAACTCTAGGCATCTCCATATGAGAAGATGAATTCATATTACATGGTTACGTGTCTTAGGCACATTACACTCTGATCAGCTGACAAGTCAAGCTTTAAATTGATTTGTCCACAGGAACATCCTATTCCTATACATCTATATAGTCACCATGAAGGAAACCACAGTACAGGAATTTTACCTTCACAAGAAGCTTAATACCATAACCATGACTAATGTCTAGGATGACTGCACATTCAGCCTAATTTATTAGCATTGGATGACTGGGATGCACGGCTTTGGGCTATTAGCCACATGTACATTTATACATCCCTCTACTTTTGTCTCCAGGGCTATTTATTTTATCTCCTTTGTTTATACTGTATAAAAAAAAACTATTTACCATGTGTCACTGAGTTGGACATATTAGGCTGGCCATACATTATTATTATTTTTTTAGTTCAACCAGCAGATTGAATGAAAAAAAATGATCAGATTTCCCCACCCACAAACTTGATGTGGATGGGGGAATCCTACCTGCTGAGTTATTGCTTATTCAACACCTTTTACTGTATTCTTTTTTTTTTTCATATTGGATCAGCTAACCTGGAGAGGACTGGCATTGTTAACTTCCCTCTGTGGTGTCCATGAGCCCCTAGTATGCACCCTGTAAAGACCCTTGTTAAGCAACCACACAAGATATTGAGATGGTTTGCCAGACAAGTAAAAAACGGTGGATATAGGGAAAAATGTCTATAGAAAGCACAGAGGAGGACAGTAGCATGAACGTCCGAGGATGAGACACAAGAGCGTTCCTCCGGACCGTACTCTTTATTACCCTTTCCAATGAATCAGGTACTGTATGTGCCCACGGAACCTATGGGAGTCAATGCGCGATTGTATCTCATACTCCTCATGGTCCTCGACCTGCACCGGGCTAGGACGTGGTACCGAGGTGGTGAAGCGGTTGCACACCAAAGGAGACATAAAAACATTCCAAATACACATGTTAGAAGGAAGGTTTAATGCGTAAGCCACTGGGTTAATCCCACGCAGAATACAGAAAGGCTCAATAAATCGTGGTACCAGTTTCAGTGAGGTAACACAGAGTCGGAGGTTACGAGATGACAGCCAGACCCTCTCCCCAACCTGGTTGGAAGGTGAAGGTAGGTATCAGCAGTCAGCTTGGAGTCTGTACCTCTCACTGGCACGTCGCAAGGACTCCTGGACCTGCACCCAAGTGGAACGATGATGAAATGCTCCTCTAGCGCAGGAATTCTTTCCGGAACAAATGAGTCAGGCAACATGGATGGTTGGAATCCATAATTCGCCATACATGGAGACAATCGGAAAGCGGTATTGATGGGACTATTGTGAGCAAACTCCACCCAAGGTAGGAGGTCTGACCAGTTGATATGGTGGCCAGAAATATAGCAGCATAAAAACTGCTCCAAGGCTTGGTTGGCTTGTTCTACAGCCCCATTGGACTGCGGGTGATACGCAGAGGAGAAGGAAAGCTGAATTCCTAACTTTGCACTAAAGGTTCACCAATACCTGTAGACAAACTGGCTATCCCTGTCAGAGATAATGACCTTGGGTAGCCCATGTAACTGAAATATCTCCCGAGCAAAAATGAATGCCAGTTCTTTGGATCTGGGCAACTTCTTTAGTGGAATACAATGTGACATTTTCGAGAACCAGTCAACCACCATAAGAATAACTGTGTTGCACTTTGAGTTGGGTAACTCCACAATAAAATCCATAGACAGGTGGGTCCAAGGCCTCTCTCCATTGGGTATGGGTTATAGAAGGCCCATTGGAAGGTGTTGTGGGGTCTTACTCTATGCACACACGGAACAAGTGGCTACAACGGCGGTTACATTAGCGTGGAGACTAGGCCACAAGAATTGTTGAGAAATAGCCCAAATTAGTTGATTCTTCCCTGGGTGGCCAGCTGCCTTTGGAGAATGGTAAGTCTGGAGCAAAGCAGTGCAGCGGTCACCAGGTTTCTCGGGAGGAGACTGGATCTGAGCTGCACGGATTCTGTCACCCAAAGGTGAGGTGAGACTGGTGCGTACAGTAGCCAGAATGCGATTAGAAGGTATTACAGGAACAGGCACAGACTCAATCTTGGAAGCGGAGGAAAACTGTCGCGACAATGCGTCAGCCCTTCCATTCTTAGTACCGGGTAAGAATGAGACTATGTAATTGAAACCTGACAGAAAAAGAGCCCACTGCGTTCTTCTGGGAGATAAGCGTTTAGCCTCAGACAAGAATGTGAGATTCTTATGGTCAGTCAAAATGAGAACCGGCACAGTGGTACCTTCGAGGAGATGCCTCCATTCTTTAAGAGCTAAAATGATAGCTAACAATTCTCTGTCCCAAATCTCGTAATTGCCACAAGGATGCATAGCGATCTCAGAGGTAGGACGTTGAGACACAGGAGCTGAAACAAAGGCAGCCTTGAGAGACTCAAATGCTTTAATGGAATCCGGAGACCAATTCTGTGGGTTACAGTCCTTTCTAATCATATCAGTCAGGGGATTTGACCAGAGAAGAGAAGTTCCGAATAAATTTCCGATAATAATTGGCAAAGCCAAGAAAACGTTGTAACGGACATAGACCTATGTGTCGAAGCCACTGTAGAACTGCAGATCATTTCTTTGGGTCCATCGAAAAACCGGCAGTAGAAATGTCATAACCCAGAAATGTAACCTGTTCACAATGGAACTCGCATTTCTCCAACTTACAATACAAGTTATTATCTCACAGCCTCTGTAGCACATAGGATACATCTGTGTGGCAGCTCTCTAGGGATTTAGAATATATTAGAATATCGTTGAGATAAACCACCACACATTGCTGCAACATATGTCGGAGGACATCGTTGATGAACTACTGAAAAACTGCAGGAGCGTTGCAAAGACCAAACAGCATTACAAGGTATTTGTAATGTCCTGTCCTGGTGTTAAACGCAATTTTCCATTCATCGCTCTCCTTGATCCTCACAAGATTGTATGCCCCTCTCAGATCAAGCTTCGTGAAAACCATTGCTCCCTTGAGGTGGTCAAATCGGGTAGGCGTTCTTAATCGTGATTCGAGACCCCTATAATCGATACAAGGTCTCAGTTCACCACTCTTCTTTTTCACAAAGAAGAAGCCAGCACCAACAGGAGACGAGGATTTGGTGATGAACCCTCGAGAAAGTGCGTCAACAACAAAGTCCTCCATATCTTTATCCCCTGAGACAGACAAAGGGTAAACCCAGCCACGGGGAGGCATAGCACCAGGTTGAAGGTCAAGCGCACAATCACACGACGGGTGTGGAGGCAAACTACCGGCTTGACCCTTGTCAAAGACATCGCTGAATTTGCGGTACTCTTCTGGCAAGGAGGATAGGGAAGAGGTGCACAAGACCTTAGCCACTTTCCAAAAACATGTCTTACTGCATAGTGGCGACCAGCAAAGAACATCAGCACTAAGCCAATCAAAAGAGGGGTTGTGCCTCTGTTACCAAGGATAACCAATAGCCACTGTATAATGAGGAGAGGAAATGTCTTGAAATTGTATTATCTCATGGTAAATGTCATGGGTATGCAGTAATGTTTGTCTGTCAGCTTACCTCTCCATGTGTTCTGCTTAAGAGACCAGCCACTCTCACCTGGCTGCTTAAGTAATCTCTCCTGAAAGCATGGCTCCACAACAGCCCCGGTCAGGGAACTCTGTATTAACCTGTGCATGGCAAGCCAGCTCTGCTGATCAATATTGTGTGTTTGGCTTTCGTGTGCGACTTGCTGTGTCTTCTACGTCTGATTCCAGTTACTGATCTTGGCTTGTTCTTGACTATCCTTACCTGCTTGTTACCCCAACCTTTGGCTATCTCCTGACTATCCTTTGTTGTCGCAGTCTGCTGCTTCCACTATACCTCTTTGTAGTCTACCGTGAGCATGAGCTGGGAGGCCCTAGGGGTCGCGACCTGGAGCCAGACTGCAGCTAAATCCATCCCCACCACTAGGGGCCTTTGGTGAACACCCGCTTGCTCTTAGATTCCGTGCCCTAGGAAATCTCATGCTCTAGCTCCCAGTGTCATCCGTGTAGGTACTACAGAGTACCTGCTCCCTGTATATCCTAGAGCTCCATCCGCAGCAGACAGCCGTAGGGTCCACTACCTTGCGGTGCACTCCAGACCCCAACGGGGTGCATCTTTCACCTGGATTCAGGTGATCTGACAGTGAAGAGCCCCTATACCCATGGTCAACAGGGAAGTCTCATGAGTCACATGGGCAGGCTGTAGAGGTTTCCCATCAATAGCCTCAATGGCAAGTGGAGTGGCATGAAGCTGCAGTGGAATCGAGTGCTTAGACACAAAGGCACTGTCTATGAACAGGTCTGCAGCCCCAGAGTCGATCAGAGCCTGTGTATCGATGGATGACTCAGACCACGAAAGGGTTCCCGAAACAAAAGGCTTATCCTTCAAGGTAACTGGGGACGTAACAATGCCACCTAAGGTCTGTCCCCTACAGGACCTCAGTTGCAAGTGTTTCTAAGGACAAGACTTCAAGAAGTGACCTCCCTGGCCACAATAAAGGCACAATCTCTCCCTCCTCCTAAAGGCCCTCTCATCCACAGAGAGGCATGTGAATCCCAACTGCATGGGTTCTACTTCACTGGCAGACTCGGTACCAGGAGGCATGGGAGGTGAGGGAGGCAAAGCTCGGAGCCAAACGTACAGGAGGCTTCCGCAAGTGCTCCTTAAAGGAAGGTCTCTCTCGGAGGCTGGAGTCAATGAGAATGGCAAACATGATCAACTTCTCCAGATCTGTAGGTATTTCTCGGGCTGCTATCTCATCTTTGATGTTATCTAAGAGACCATCAGAAAAAGCAGGGTCTCATTGTTCCAAGTGACCTCTGCTGCCAGAGTACAGGATTCAATGGCGTAATCGGCAACAGTTCTCGTACTTTTTTTGATGGACATGACGCTCTTGGCAGCAGAAGTGGAGCGTGCAGGAATGTCAAATACCCTTTTAAAAGAAGCCACAAACTCTGGGTAACTCAGGACAAAGGGTTTTTGTGTCTTCCATAGAGGGTTTGCCCAGGCCAAGGCTCTTTTAAAAAGCAAAGAAATGATGAAGCCTACATTGCTTCTGTCCGTGGGGAACGCCAGGGGCAGCATCTCAAAATATATCCCAACCTGGTTCAGAAACCCTCTGCATTGAACTGGATCGCCCCCCAAATCGCTGGAGAAGCAGAGTGAAACCAGACATACCTCTTACAGAGGTAATATTCGAGGTGGGTGCCTGCACAGAGACTGGAGCAGCAGTAGGGATGGCCTGCAACACAGGTTGTACCAGAACAGGCAAAGTGGGAGGATCCAGGTGAGCAATGCGAATCAGGAGCTTCTGCAACGCTATGGCAAACTGAGCCATGCAGTGATCCTGCTCATTCAAAAAATATTACCACTAGGTGGATTGCCTGCATCATCTAAATTCATGGCCTTCACCTACTGTCATGAACCCTGAAACAGATAGAGACAAAAAATGCAGTAAAAATCACACCTTTTAATAAAATGGTAAAAATGGTACAACTGATAAACGTAGTAAAAACATAGCCAGAACAAGCCAGCAAATCAGGAAGCCAGAGATCAGCGTAGTCAGAGTCAGCAGACAGGATCAGGAACCAGAAGGGATGTCAGCCAGGCAAGTCTTCAACAGGAACACAAGAGAGAGTCTTTAGATATGTTGACCAGGCAAAGGCAATTGATAAAATGAACCAGGCAGTTTAAATAGCCAGAAGGGCCTGGCTGGATGATCAACAGGTGAGCCACTGTGGAACGATGAGTACTGGCAATTAACAAACAGCTGAGCACAGAGAAGGAAATGCTGAGAGACCAGCCCTGACAGTGTGGGACTCTGAGCCCTCCTTGTTGTTTCCTAGAATGCAGGCTTTTGCTGGAAAGTCTGCACCAGGGGTCAGCAAACCGTCGATCGCGGGGAGCCGACAGGTGGATCGTGACCACAGCTTTGCCTCCCCCCAGCCTCCGCCGCACTAGTTCACTGCAAAGCAGAGAGCGGGAGGCAACATAGTGCTGGATGGAGGGCGGGGCGAGAGCTGCACAGTGATTGGTTGCTAGGTGGTCCTAGCAACCAATCCCCAGCTTGTTATGAAATAGTAAATCCGGCAGCTCCTGTTCCCGCCTTCCACCTAGCACTAGACTGTCTCCTGATCTTTGCTTTTCTCCATATTGTCCAGGTAGATCTCAACCTCTGAAAGGTTGCCTACCCCTGGGCTACACCACATGAGGCCCATATAAATTTAGTTATAGTGGATTCAACATTTTTGATGGTTCCCACCAATAATTTAATTGGAAAGGATCTAAAGTAGTATATCATTTCTAAAAGCTTTAATTATATTTATTCTGGGTAAATTGTACATGTTAGGCTATGTATCTAGCTCCTATTTAAATGTTTTCATTAAAGGAGTATACTTGTGTACATGTGTTGCCAGGGATCAATTTAACTCCCAAGTGAAGCAATGCAAACTGTTACCATGTAAAAGAGAATTGGGTAAACAGGTGGCAATGTTGTAATGGATGATTATGCTCCCTGCCCTTGCTTAGCATGCTTTAATATACAAGCTCACCATGATAGCTATTGAAATTTATGGATGACAGAGGGCACCCTTGCTGTATCCACCAGTTCATTTTTGTCTCCTCAATATGATAACTTTTCATGGATTTCATAGCAGTCAGAGCAATGTATTGTATAGTAATCAGTGGCGACCGCTTTTTTTGTTGAAGCACATGATTAGAGCCTGAGGCTCTAATTGGCTTAATAAAAGGGTGGGCTCAGGGCACAGAGCACTGCGCCCGAGCCCACCCAGTTGTATGGCAATAGCGAATTAATATTCTTCATTCTTCTCCTCCCGGATGATCAGTAAGCAAGAGGAGCATGATTGGCCGAGAGAAGAAGCGATCATCATGGCTGCTAGCGGGGGCGGGGAGGATGTACAGGGAGATCCACTGTCATATCTCTGCTCGGCATCGCCACCCAAAGTGATCTCTCTGCTCTGCTTCACCGCCCAGAGCAATCTCTCTGCTCTGCATCGCCGCCCGACCGCTTGAGTACGAGCCACTGGAGGGGTGGGGGGTCAGGTGGTCTGTTTTACGCTCCCCTCCCTGGCTGGAGCACCATCCGCCACTGGTAGTGACTTGGGTAGTTAGGAAACTTTGACCAAATCCCCATTTCTGTAGGGTATACAATATATATTCCCAGGACACTGGGAGTTAAAGGCCTTATGTAAGTCAAGAGATAGTAAGATTCTCTGCGACTTACTCTGCACTGTAAACTCCACCTACTCCTTGTGGATATATTTCCCAACAAAACCAGTTATCCTGTTGGTATACATTTGTGTGAAAAGTTATTATTGAGCCTGTAATTGCAGACTTCATGTGGATCATTATCCTTTTTCGTATCATCATTATAAAAGCCCTATGTGCTCAAAGATTTATTGAGATGCTGGGAAACTATCTGGTCCTGGGGTTTAAGTACTTTTTTTTTTCTTTCCACCTCTTTTGTGAACTCTTGTTCCATAGGTCCTTGTGTTTTTGAAGAAGCTTAGGGATAGTGGACTTCACAAATAGGCATCTAATTTACTTTGTTTACCCTTACAAACTAGAGAGTGAAATTCTAGGTAAAATCCCCCTTTTTGTTTCATGATTTTAGGGATAACGTATGTATTGGGTTGAGGACTAAGTCATCTAGGCAATAAAGTCCCTAACTGGTCTGATTGGGAATAAAGATTACATTTAGTCTATCTAATGCTCCTTTCAGCCATAGTGGTGAGCAAAATATTAAGTTCAAGGTAGACATATACAATTTACCATTTAAAGTGATTGTAATGCATAGAATACATTAAGGTGAAAAACCTGGAGACTTTACAACCCCTTTAAGGTCCCTGGGTGTGATTTGTGTTCCTTGAATAGGCCTCCATCTGTTGGATTTACTGTTGAAAAGCTAATTTCCTTTATTTTGCAATTTAAATGAAAATACCCTAATGAAAGCTTTGTGTGCTAAGAGGGAGGACTATGGCAACTGCATCTAGTCTAACCTGGTTGCCAAACATAAGAATAAACATAGAAATATTAACCATAACAACATGAGCTTTAAAAATGACAGACAAAGGCAACAGGATCAAGAGGTCACTAGTTCATCTGGTGTACTGTCACAGGACTGACGGTATAGTGCCTGAGTATTGGGCTCCAGGCTGTTGTATTTCCATAAATTGGGAGTAACTCAGAGCCAGTTAAAGTGTGCCAATAGTGGTGACAGTGGAGAGAAGGGTTCTCCATCAGGTGCACTTTTTAGAAACTAAACATAAGCAAATATCTGTGGAGACAAGTCATCCTATTTGGTCAGGAAGGATATACAAGAATGATGTACTGTAAAAATTAGTTGTAGTTTACTTATGCAAATAAAGTATTACAGTCCTGGACAGCCTAATGTTCTGAATTGTAGGGTTAACATTTAAACCATGCGGTACCAGTGAGCTGAGTTGTATCAGCCAAATCCTGGGTAAGAAAAAAATAAAGTAATTGAGTAAATGAATGCCAGAGAAGAATTAATTAGGAACCCATGGGTATAGGGAAGTGATTGCAAACCTTGGCACCAAAGATGTTTTGGAACTACATTTCCCATGATGTTCATGCACTCTGCAGTGTAGTTGAGCATCATGGGAAATGTAGTTCCAAAACATCTGGGGTGCCAAGGTTTGCAATCACTTCCCTATACCCATGGGTAATCATAAGCTGATCACCTTCCTTTCAAGTAGGTTGTCCTTTTACGTGCCTAGCTGTTTAAACAGCAAGCCAATTTGTGGACAGCCATGGTGGACTTTCTTTGGGATGTGTAGATATAGAGGTGTCTAATTGTTGGTTTTGTGGCAATAAATCCTAAAGTCAGCAGTAAACTCTCTCTCTCTCCCTCCTCAAAATGAAAACATTAATGTGATTTGCCCTTGTAGACGAAGGCAAGTTTGAAGACAAAGGGCCATATATATTTTATACCCTTGTTAGTTAAAGGTGTTTGAGTGCTCTCCACTATTGTACAGTAGCAACATTTTTGAACTTAGTGCCCCAAATAGATATCTGAAGTTTCTATGGCTTTTTACACAATTTCTTTGTTTATACCATAGTAATCTGGTCTCACTCTAATATCCCTCAGAAGTCTGTTCTGGCAGATGGCTGTTCTATGGGCTTGGTCCAGCTCCAGTTTGTGTTCAGGTATGTTAGTAATAAGGTTTGCATCTGTGTTATCTAATCTCTTAGTGAATAATTTTTGCAATAGCAGAATCCAACTATTATTGTATATTTGATATCAAGGTAAGATTACAAGGTATTAGTGCATAAGCCCACATCCCTAAAGTCCTTTTTTAACTTCACTTGCTGGCTTTTTTAAGGCTTTGTTCTAACAGGGCACAAAATCTAGCCTCAAAATTATTCAAGCTATTGTGGCAGTTTAGGGCACATCAGAGGAAGATCCGAGGCGGGGGGGGGGGGGGAGGGGGGTGTCAGTTTTATGCACTGCGGCTGCCCCATTGCCACAAGCCCCTTCCTTCACCATTACTCATTCCAGAAGTGTGTATGGGGCATAGCAAACCCTGTCAGTCGCACCATGGTGCAGTGGTTTATGGTATCTTGGCCAGAATGCAGTGGAGGTATTAAGCCATACCTCTGTCTTGCTCCACCTGGCACATGCACCCCCAATCTGTTGGATGTTTATTGTTTTTTATAATGGAGAATCCCATGAGAGGAGAAGGTCTATCCTAAAATGAGCAAGGACACCCGTGGCACCGGCTGGTGGCACCTTTAAGCTGCACAGCAAAATGTTTCTCAGGCTAGAGATTGTTGCTCCCTCCCTGGCATCAGGTTCAGTGCAGGAAAAGAGGGGAGTAGGGGTGGATCATTAGCTGCTGCCACAGTCTAGGGCAATGCCCACTCCTAGCAAAAGGGCAGGAAGAGGATTGTTAGTGGCCACCACTGATGGCTGAGCAAGGACCCTGCCTATGGAGCCTGTGGAGAGACAGATTGGCTGGGAGCTGCAGGCTTAGCAGCACACATATTTGTGGTATGTGCAACTGTACAAGTAGACAGAGATTTTGAAGAGCCCCCTGGACTTCCATATGGGACTTTGCTGCTGAAAGAGTTGCTGTGTGTGGAGAGGAAACCCCAAGGAGGTAGGGAACCATGAGGTTGAGTGTCTAGGGCCATGTGGTGACTGATGCTATGCAGAGGATCAGGCTGCAGAGACCACATGATGTGTGCTGGGGCTGAGCTACTGTGCTGCAAGGTGCTATTTATTGCTATTTATGCTACTATAGGTATAGCTCTTGTTACATGACCACCCCACCACGTTGAAATAGAAGGTACCTTTGTATAAGGGAGGTGATATGTGCATCAATAAAAGTTTCTAATGCTTCCTAACTCTCCTCAACCCCACTAAACCCACCCCATTCTATTGAAATCTACAAAATGCGTCTTCCATTTCTTCCATTTCTCCTTTTTCATAAAAAACAGGAAGTTCTACTGGGGCACAGACAGAAAACCTTTCCACATTTACACCTCTAATTTATGGAGCTCAGGTTTGCATGCTGTCCTCTTAGAAAGTAAAATACTAAAATTAACCTGCCCTAGAACAAAAAAAACATTTCTAATGTAACTCTTAATATCACTGTAATCAGAGCTCTCTCTAAAAGTGGAAATAATGAAGGTAGTGCACTGTAATCAATGTTCATTTTCAAATCCATATGTCACTGAAGAGTTCCTTTATAATCTAAACCTACATATTGACAAAGGTTTAATTTCTGCCCAAGTCATGATTGAGCATCACCCTGCCCCTACTTCTGCTATCCTTTAAAGTTAAGGAATTTGAAAACAACATAACAAGGGTTGGAGCTTAGTGTCCGGAGATAGAGGAACTAAATATAAAATTGGGCTGAAATTAGAACCCTGTGTACTGCCTGGGCCTAGGATCCAAAGGCATCCATAGATATAAAGAGATCAAATTGAAGGCTAACACTGGACCCAACTACCATACGGCAATGGGTCTGGTATGGTATTTGGGTCCACATGTTCTGGTAAGCAAACCCATACTATCTGTGGTGGTGGACATCATCACGTTGGTGTCTGTTACGTTTTATGGATCATCATTTTGAATGATCACCTATGAGGACTCATCTTATGTAGAAGTACATCCCTGGTGGCCCCTTGTGGACATTTTATTTGAACGTTTGTGGACGTTTTGCTTCTGCATTGTCACCTCATCACATTATCACATGTGCCACTGAGTAAGACAGATACGTGTTGCACAGATATGGTCCCCACCATTGTCACTATCAGGAAGCTGGATTAGAGCAATGATTTGCAGCCGACTAGGTGTGTGTATGTGGACAGGAAAAGTGGTTTGGAAGCCTAAATATTTTTTACCTTAAAGTGGTTCTAAAGGCAGAAGGTTGTTTTATCTGCATGCATTCTATGCATGCAGATAAAAAAAACCTTCTGTGTGCAGCAGCCCCCCTTAGCCCCCCTAATACTTGCCTGAGCCCCATCTCGATCCAGATGTTGCACGAGAGCCTCGGGTGACTGGGACTCTCCCTCCTCATTGGCTGAGACAGCAGCGAGTGCCATTGGCTCCCGCTGCTGTCAAAGTCAGTGAGCCTATGAGGGGGCGGGGCCACCCAGGTGCCCCCATAGCAAGCTGCTTGCTGTGGGGGCAGGAGGGAGGGGCCAGGAGCTCCGGTGAGGGACCTGAAAAAAGGAGAATCGGGGCTGCTCTGTGCAAAACCACTGCACAGAGCATGTAAGTTTGACATGTTTGTTATTTTCAAACAAAAAAAAAAACAAGACTTTAATATAACTTTAATGCATTACCTGTAGTAAGGCAGAAAATGTTTACATAGCTCCTCAACCCCCACTCCATACTTACCTGAGTCCTTACCCAGTCCGTGCTGTGCCAATTTTTAGCAGCTGTCTCCCTTTACCTCCCTCTCACAGGGTTGACTTGTAGCCATTGGCTCCCTTGGCTGTCAGTCAAATCCTCTAACAAGGGCACGGGTGGTAGGGTCGAGCTGCGCTGTCTGTGTCTATAGAGCGAGCCCGCAGGTGTGCCCCCATAGCAAGCTGTTTGCTCTGCGGGAACACCAAGAAAAGGAGGAGCAAGGAGCGCCAATGAGGGACCCAAGTAGAATTCCATTGCACAGAGCAGGTAAGTATAAACCTGTTTGTTATTAAAAAAAAAAAAAAAAATAGGAATAGAGTTTACAAACACCTTAACTGCAAAAAAATAAAATAAAAAGGGTAAATACTGTATTTTTGGTAATTGATATGATACACTGTGCTTTAGAAAAACAAATGTCATGCGGTTAGGTCTACTTAAGGCACATTGTGGCCACATTTATAACGCTCTTCCCCAAAGAGTCTTATGGGCGATCTGCTAATGCATAGTTACTTATATTGGGAACATTTTTACAAATTGTGTTCATACAGTTAGATAATCATTTCATAATGATAAACATACTGTAGCATCAAGCTTTCTTATGTCCAGTTACTGCACAATTAATAAGAGACAGAACCAGTATATAATGAGGAGCGATTTTCATACAAGTCATTGACTTCCATCTTAGTGTCTCATGTTAGCAAGTCAACAATGTGGCATGAATAGATCACATGTGTTCACAGATGACAATACTTACATATACTAAGAAAAGTGTCTGCTCTCTCCAGTAACATTTTATTCATCTAAGCTGCAAGTATTCATAGGAGAGACATGCCTATGGGCTCCTTTTATCCAGGCATAATTTGTTGGGAAGGATGTTCACCTGTATCATCATTACTAAAGGAGCCTTTGGAGCAGTATGAACGTTTTGTGTTTCAGAAAGATAGGAGCTATCATTTTCTGTGGACTGGGTGCCACCCCTTGTAACATTGCAATCATCCTACCTTGTATATAATTTGTTGCTGTGCTCCTTCCCATATCATTGTATGAGATCTACAGAAGGCAAACATTTCTAATAAGGAGTTTCTCTTCTCTTCTGGCCGTGCATTATCCAATAATGATCATGGAGATGTGTACTGGGGCATTCACGCGGGCATTTACTGCAGAACTTTTGGGAACTTTGATATTTGTCTTCTTCGGACTTGGCTCGACATTGACTTGGCCATCACAACTTCCGACAGTCTTGCAGATATCCTTTACATTTGGTCTGGGCATTGGGACACTTGTCCAGTCCATTGGGCATATCAGTGGTGCGCATCTTAATCCAGCTGTGACTGTGGCATTCCTGGTGTCATCTCAGATTTCCTTGTTTCGTGCCGTTTGTTATGTCTGTGCCCAACTGTTGGGAGCGGCGATTGGAGCTGGCTTGCTATATGAATTTACTCCTGAAGAATTTCATGGAAGCTTTGGTGTTAATGGGGTAAGTTGCTGTGATGGAAAGGCAATGCATAATAACAGGGATGCACGTGTAATGTATTGTATGTGTATGTATTGCATTCATATATATAGTTACAGCTAATTCCACAATTTCTTCCAAGATAAGCTTACACAATATATTTCTTCTGCAGTCAGTCAAGCACAAAGTGAGCAAAAGTAGGCACAAACTTACGTAAAGTTTACAAGGGTACCATTGTGCTTTTGGGTTGTGGCAGAAAACCAGTGCACTTAGAGGAAACCCACACAAAAAGGACTCTAATGCCCTGTACACACGAGCAGAAATTCCGCCAGCAAAAGTCCAATGAGAGATTTTGGTCGGAAAATGCCACTGTGTGTATGCTCCATCAGACTTTTTCTGGCGGAATTCCAGCCAGCAAAAGATTGAGAGCATGTTCTCAATTTTTTGGTCGGAAAAAGTTCCGATCGCCTGTACCAATTCCGATGCGCAAAATTCCTAGCATGCTCGGAAACAATTAGATGCATGCTCGGAAGTATTGAACTTAATTTTCTTGGCTCGTCGTAGTGTTGTACGTCACTGCGTTCTTGATGGTCAAAAGTTCAGTAAACTTTTGTGTGACCGTGTGTATGCAAGCCAAGCTTGAGCGGAATTCCGTTGGAAAAAGCATCCAAGATTTTTCCGATGGAAATTCCTCTCTTGTGTACGCGGCATTAGTTGCAAGACTAGATTAGTGCAATATTGTAATATACAAACCATTGGTCCATAAATCTGGTTATGGGTCCTCTGATTATCAGTGTGCACTGACTAATTGGCAAAGGTTCCCTAATAATACTGTACTTACTTACAGGGTTTTTACTAACATGGAAAAAAGATTTTAGGCATCAAATACATATAGGGATATATATATAGGGACTGCCATTGCTGATCTCCTTCTAAAAATATCACTTGCCTTGCTGTCTGGTTTAATTTAATTTCTTACTGATTGACCCAGAACGCGTATGCAGAGCCAGGACAAGGGGGAAGGGGAGGTAGGAGGGGCGGCTGCTAGTGAGTGTGTTCATTTAGAAAAGGAAAGGGCCGGTAAAGACATATTTACTAGCCCCTTCCCTCACTCCCCATCCTGAAACATCCCCCTTGCAGCAGCTGGGGGGAGGCATAACACAGGGGGGAAGCCTGGCAAGGAGGGGGAATCGGCCCAGGCACACCCAACACACCCCCTGCGCATGCCTATGCCTACAGGAGTAGTGTCAGCAGCAGAGAAAAGGAGAGACCAGGGAGGAGGTGTGGGCTTTGCTCTCAACTCCAGCTCCTTCCATCTGCTGGGACCGTAGATATGGTGGGGGAAGAATTTGAGCTAGGAGGGGTGATTTTTATTATGGAGGGGGATTGGTGCTATGAGGTTGGAATGAAGGGGGATCATTTTAACTAGGAGAGGGGCTTGGGATTGAAGATTTGTGCTGGGAGAGGGGATTTATACTAGTTGGAGGTGGAATTTGTGCATTTTTGCTTGGGGGGAACTTTGACTTGCAGAGGGAATTTATACTATACTAGAGGGGTGATTGTAGAGATTAGTGCTGCATTTTTTTGGGGGGGGGGGGGGGGGGGGGGTAGGGAGGGAACTTTTTCTAAGACGTGATGTTCACATGTCGGGAAAGTGGAGTTGGGGGGGGGGCCCTAGGTTGTCATTTCCACCCTGGACACTAGATGACCTTGTCCAGCACTGCATATATGGCGCAAGTAAAGTCAAACTCCTCACTCCTACTTGCTCAATGGCTAAGTTAGAAATTATAGAAGCAGAAGACAGTCATGACTATCAAATATCTAGTATTTTCAGAAAAAAGTTGCATCCCAGAAAAAAGTTGCATCCCATTGCCTTCTGTTCCCTCTCACAGCAGTGACTTGGCAGCCTTCCAACCTTCTAATTCGAATGCAGTGCAGGTGCTCTAGGCTACTGAAAACTCAACTACAACCTAACTTTAATGGTTCCTGCCAGGGGCGTAACTAGAAATCACAGGGCCCCATAGCAAAATGTTGTATGCCCCCCCCCCCCCCCACAAAAAAAAATTAACTAATGCCATTGAACAACAGATTACCACGCCCATGTGGCACAGTACCCAGGCAACAGCTTATATTAATTTGGAACAACAAAGTATGCAGTATACTATATGCAGCCCCTGAAGGACACACATTGCTGACCTCCATGCCTTCTAAACAATTTCTGTTCTGATTAAACTTCTGTGTAAATACAAGACAAATAGGGGAGAAATAAGACAGCAATGATGAACAGTGGCCCTAATGGTAGTTTGATCAAGTTTATTCTTAACAACATCTGCACCCTTGAACCTGGCATTGCTCCCCCTCTCTTTGTTCCAAAATGATCCTAATTAAAAAATATAGCAAACATTTTCTTCACAAAAATAGCAAAACAGTGCAAAACAGATGACAGTCTCCCACTCCCTTCCTACCTCCTGTCCAGACTCCAGAGCCTCCTCATGTGCCGAAAACCATGTCCCTTCACAGGTACGGTTGAGCGTTCTGCCCCGCCCACTCTGCTCCCACCCACTTTGCTCTCTGCTCCTGCCTCCTGCTGTATGCGGCTGCGTGTGTCGATTGAGCGTTCTGCCCCGCCCACTCTGCTCCCGCCCTCTCTGCTCCTGCCTCCTGCTGTATGCGGCTGCGTGTGTCGGGACATGGCTGGACTCGCGGGGCCTGGGAGGCTTAACAGTAAATTTACATTCCTCATCCTCACCCAGGGGAGGATCCAGAGTCTAGTCTCGCGAGGGGCACTGCCAGAAAATATATTTTTTTGGGGCAATGGCTGATGTTGGCGCTTCAAAAATCACAGCACCATGGTTATTATGGTGTCAGGATGATTGAAACACATTATTTCTATTATTACATAGTTCAACTCACCATAATACAGAATCAGTGGGAGCCCCGAGAGTGTCACTTGCCATCGTCGCCTGCCACACGTTGCAGATTGTCACTTGCCACGTCACCTGCCACAAGTTGAGGATTGTCCACTTGCCACAAGTTGCGGATTGTCACTTGCCACAAGTTGCGGATTGTCCACTTGCCACGTCACCTGCCACACATTGCGGATTGTCCACTTACCACTTCACCTGCCACACATTGTGGATTGTCCACTTGCCACTTCACCTGCCACAAGTTGCAGATTGTCACTTTCCTGCTAAGGTGGGGAATGGGGATTGTCACTTCCTGTGTCCCAGTCTGAGTCAGGCAGCAGAGAGATGATGTAATCTCTCTGCTGCATGAACAGTGAGTGACTGGATTGGCCAGTCCACCCACGAGCCTCCCAGCTGACAGCTTCCCGTCCGTTCTCTCACCCTCCCGCCGAGCCGCCCAGGTGCGTCTGCTCGCACAGTCAGTGTGAATGTACGAGCACCAAGCGGATGGGCAGCTCGCCAGCTCACCTGCCGCTCGCTCACTTGCACGTCGACCCACTGGGCCCCACTTAGCTGCGGGTCCCATAGCGCCCACGTGGGTTGCTATGGCGGTAATATGTAAATACTTTAACGTCTATAGTCTGAGCACAGATGCACTTTAAAGTAAACCTGTAGTCCGCCAATGCAGGCCGAAGCAGGTCCACTTTAACCTCCCTTCCCAATAACATATAACTGTAGGGCTGCAATTTTGCAAACTTATATACAATATGCCTTATAGACATCAGTTGCACCCTCTACCTCCAGTGCTTTCTGTATAAAGTGCCTATAATGAAACGTTTCAAAGCAGAAACCAGTAATCATTGCAAACACAATAGGAACATCCAGCTACAATTCAAAAATAAATAAACGCTAGAAAAGCCATTTTAAAAATGCGCCTCGGTTCTGAATATTCCCAATATAAACATATAGCATTTGAAACATTTTCTTCATTTCTTTTGTGGCTATAAACCTGTGTGTAGTTAAATAATGCACTTTTCCCCCACATTACAGGAAAAAAAAAGTCAAATATATTTTTAGTCTAGTTAATAAAGTGAAACTGTATCTGCTCCAGTGATATGTGTCTGGAGCTTTGAGCTAATGGGATTTGCCTGCACTTCATAAACTAATGTCTTGGAAAATATTGTTGGAACTAAGAAGAAATCATAAAAAAGATAACAATAAAAGATGAAAAAGAAACACTGCCAAATGCGGAATATATTTCTTAAAGCATCAGTATTAAACCCTTTGTTTCTACGGAGGATGAAGAGCATATTTTAACAAATACTGGGGAGCAATGAGAGATCTCTAATGCCGCGTACACACGAGCGGTTTTGCCGTCGGAATAAACTCTGAAGGTTTAGCGGTCTTGCCTACACACGGTCACACCACATTCCGGCCGTCCAGAACGCAGTGACGTACAACATGTTCTATCTAAGTCCGTCTGAATTTTCAACGGAAAAAGTCCAATGGGGCGTACACACGGTCGGAATATACGATGAAAAGCTCCATTCTGACTTTTTCTGATGGACATTCCGCTCGTGTGTACACGGCATAAAGCCCCATACACACTATTAGATTTTCTGCGGATTTTTGTCTTCAGATTTACCAAAACCATGTAGTGCAAGGGTCTGCCTGATTGCATACAAATTGAAACTCTTATGCCGCGTACACACAATCAGACTTTTCGGTGGATTAGGTCCGACAGTCTTTGACGGACTTTGCAGTGGAGGTCCGCCGGACTTTCAAACGAACGGACTTGGCCATACACGATCACTCCAAAAGTCAGACGGATTCGAACGTGATGACGTATGACCGGACTAGAATAAGGAAGTTCATAGCCAGTAGCCAATAGCTGCCCTAGCGTTGGTTTTCGTCTGTCGGACTAGCACACAGGCGACCGGATTTTTCGACGGACTCGAGTCCGTCGGAAAGATTTGAAACATGTTTTATTTCTAGGTCCGTCTGACTTTTGGGAAAGAAAAGTCTTCTGGAGCCCACACACAATCTAATTGTCCGATGGATTCCGGTCCGCCGGACCTAATCCATCAAAGTCCGCTCGAGTGTACGTGGCATTAAGGTTTGACCTCATATTATATGGTTTTGGTAAATCTGAAGACAAAAATCTGCAGAAAACCTAATAGTGTGTATGGGGCTTTAGGCAATGCTCTTTCTAAAAATTAGTTATGTGATAGACATAAAATCATATTCACCTGATCTGGCCATTTACAATCTTACTGGGGAAAGGTTGTGTGTCTGTAGGTCTTAACAGATCCTCCCCCCTCCCCGGGCTATGTCTCCTCACAGGAAGGCAAGTGATGGACTTTCCCAGCACATTGCTTTTTTTTTTTTGGAGACAGCCACTGGACTCGTCTCCACCGCAGGTACAAATATTCATGTTAGGCAGCAAGATTGTGACTGCACAGGAGGCCGCCATCTTTTGGGCCATAAACATGCATGCTTGTACTAGCTAAACATACTTATTTTTACACAGCACAGGGCTTAGTGGTTGGCATTGCAGAACTAGGGTCACTAGTTCAAATCCCAACCACAACCCGACCTACATGGAGTTTGTATGTTCTCAATGTGTTTGCATAGGATTCCTCCCATCCTCCAAGCACATGTCGGTAGGCAAATTTGCGCTAGTATGCATGAGAGGCAGGGACCTTAGATTGTAAGTTCCTTATAGTAATGTTAAAAGTTTTTTTTTGTTGAAAAACATGTTATACTTACCTGCTCTGTGTAGTGGTTTTGCACAGAGCAGCCCAGCCTTTTCAGCTATCCTGGCTCCTCCCTCCTGCCGAATGCCAACCCAGCAAGCAGCTTGCTATAGGGGCATCCGAGTCAAGCCACTGCACTGTGTGTCCATTCAGACATGGAGCCACACCCCATCTCTCTCCTCATTGGCTTACTGATGCCAATGGCGTCCGCTACAGTCTCAGCCAATGAGGGAGAGTCCCTGGACAGCCGAGGCTCTAGTGCAACATCGCTGGATTGAAATGGGGCTCAGGTAAGTATTAGGGGGGCTGAGGGGGGCTGCTGCACAAAAAGCAGAAGGCTTTTTATCTTAATGAATAGAATGTGTTGAGATAAACAACCTTCTGCCTTTAGAACCACTTTAAGGGCAGGGACTGATGTGATTGTACAATATACTGTATGTAAAGTGCTGTATAAATTAGGGGAGGTGACCCCCTGACATGCCACATTTGGCATGTTATTCATTTGGGGGGGGTGCAGATATCCTCTTTTTAGAGGGTCCCAGCTCCCACTTCCTCCCAACGCACCGCAGCACCAGAAGGGAGATCAGGATGCGCAGTGGGTGCCTGGCTGTGAAGCCACAGCCGGGCGCCCACCGTTACAATGCCGGCGACGCTGAGAAGAGGGGGAGATGAGCGGGGCTTCGTTCCCCCACATCGCTGGACCCTGGGACAGGTAAGTGTCCGATTATTAAAAGTCAGCAGCTGCAGTATTTGTGGCTGCTGACTTTTAATTCTTTTTTTTTTTAAGCGGAACTCCACTTTAAGATCAACATCAGTCAGCATTCTCAAGCTGCAGCCTGCCATAGACTTTGACAGACTGCAGGTAACGGGACTGGACACCAAAAGGCCAAGAGGCATGCACAGCAGCTCTAGTGTCCTTGTGTGCAAGGGGGATAATACATATTGCTACAGCAAAATAGTGATTTCTGTTAGATTAATAAATTGCGTTCTCACGAGTAATATATTAGCTCATAAAATGGTCACGACTCAAAATCGCTTGTAGACATATGCTTGGCACCACATTTTAATAGTTGATGTTTACTTTACTTTTATTTGCTGCCTTATCTGGCCAGCTCTTGGCAAATAATGCAGAAAAACAAAAAAAGAGAGCCTCCTAAGAAGAGTTACAAGTATACCTGAGAACTTGCTGGACTTGACCCAAAATTTTGAATAGGTTGCTGGGTCATTACCAGGGACAGCCTGCAATGCTTGAAAACAGGCAACATGCATGACATCATTCTTGTGACCTGAACCCACTGTGCTATGCACTTATTGGGGTTGATTTACTAAAATCCGAGAGTGCAAAATCTGGTGCAGCTCTGCATAAGAACTAATCATTTTCAATTTTTTTTTTTTAGTCAAAGCCTAACTGAACAAGCTTGTAGGCAGTGTGCAATCTACTTTCTCAACTGCAGCAGCATTGCAGGGGGAGAGGAAGCCAAGAGGAACACGGTTCCTCTATGGTTTCTGGGGTTAATGAGGAAGTTATCCAATTGGATGCTGCCACCCCATGTGAGTTTAGCAAACATCTTGGGTCAGTCAGAGCCTATTTAAGGCCCTGGCTCCCAGGCTTGGCACACATTTTGCATGTGAGTAGTGTAGGGACAGTTCACCCTTCTGACAGGGACAGGCACCAGGGACCAGGGAGAGGTTCCAAATGAGTAGGGAAAGGATAGGGACACGCCATCCCTCTAGAGCCCTCCCCATTTGGGCTTGGACCGGCCAAGCCACATTCCGCCCCTCTAGACAGACGCTGTTGGCACATTTGAGACCTGCTCTGCTACACATTGCTGACATTGCCGTGAGTTTCCCCGGTCGGGTGCCTTCTGCATTAATACAAGGGGGGAAAGATATGTGGAGAAGGTGAGTTCTAGCCAGGCCAGGTTTACTCCTGTCTGGTGGGTGGGTGTAAAGTCCTCAACAGCAGGTTCAGTTACAGGTTTGTACAGAGGCTTTGACATCTAATTTCACTGCCAAAATTGCCTGTTTGTTGCATATTGTCACCATTGCCTTTGGACCTATCTTTTAAGCTCCTCCCACTTTTAAGTGCAATTTGGCCAAAGCCAGTATTTGGCGTAGCTCACTGTCATGTACCACTATTAGCCCCACCCAGCATTTGGTCCCCATTTTCAGGAATTTCGATTTTCTTTGTGATGCTCTCATAATATGCAGTCATTAGAGATAGGCTCGGGCGTGTTTGAAATTCTATGTTCCCGATCCTGCCAGGAAGCCGACACTGCACACAGCTAATCACAGGCAGTGAGACATTTCCCGGTCCGCAGCTGCAGAGATGGGGAAATGTCACTACCTGTGATTAGCGCTCTGCAGTGTAGGCTTTCATGGCGAGATCAGGCACGTAAGGTTTCGGATACGCCCGAGCCCATCTCTAGAAGTCATATCTTGATCAGGGAGCTGTACACTGCAATGATAGATATAAGGCACACAATTAACAATTACAGTGTTATTTTTTTAATTATATTTATATAACATTGTTATTTGACAAACAAATGGAGGCTTTATCATATTAACAGGTATATGTGGAGTTCTCTTTTTTTTTTTTTTTCATGGACAAAACCAGACACTACCTAACTGCACATATATGACACAGCAGTAATATATGGGTGTAGACCAATAAACCTAGGCATGGTTCAAAAGGGCTCAAAATGTTGCATAATTATAGCAAATATTGAGTATAAATGGGGCATGCCCACTTTTTTTTTGGCAATGGGATGCCGTATTTGCATCTGACGTTTAATGTTGCAATGTTAAAAAAGACTGCAGACATTCTACAGGTGGCTGACAAAGACATCTGAATTGCTACTGTTTGACTGCCTAAAAGCATCTGCCGGTATGCCATGGGGGAGGTTGTCACTATTTTATTGTTTCGCGGTGTCCTGGGATGCAAGCAGTAAGAGCATAACCTAGGATTTCAATGTGCAACAGCATGCATCTTCAGGCAGTGCTGAAAGGAAAGACGGTCTACTTCTATGTTATATGAATACCCTACTCCAGTGATGGCGAACCTTGGCACCCCAGATGTTTTGGAACTGCATTTCCCATGATGCTCAACTCCAATGCCGAGTGCATGCGCATCATGGGAAATGTAGTTCCAAAACATCTGGGGTGCCAAGGTTCGCCATCACTGCCCTACTCCTACACAGGGATAAGCCCAGTATATCAACCTTTGCAGACAAATCTGCCTCTGTACATCTGTGAATCATCTCTAATCAAAGCATATCACTTTTTCCACCAATCACCTCCATTATCCAGTAATAATAATTCTGGAACTTTTATAATTAGGGCACAGAAAAGAATGAACTGTAGTTTCAAAATTATAGTTTTTAAATCACGAAGGTCATAATTATTTGCCATATTGTGTTGTGAAAATACACTGCATTACTTCCTTGTTTTAAAGTTAGATCCCAGGATGAATGATGGAGGAATCTTAAATGTCACATGGAGCATCTAATTATAGAAAGTCAGGAGTTTGTCAATACTTATTAGTTATAATTATAATGATTTGTTAATTATTTGATGTTTATCACTGACTAATAAAATAACTTGATTACCTGGTTGCATTGACGTGCTGATGACCACTAGACTGGTCATGATGAGAATGTAGCATATATAGGGATCCAATGTAATTGTACAGTGTACGTGTTATTCTAAAGTGCATTGGAACTGGTGATTTCTTGTACTATTATCTCTGAGTTCTCAGGTATTGGGTATGAGGATGGTACTCTGAGAGAAGGAGGAATATCTGCTAAAAGAAGTGAAGGTTATTAGTAGGGATGAGCCGAACAGTCCGTGCGAGCTTTAGAACCCTATTAGTTTTAATGGATACGAACGTTCGAAATTAAAAGTGCTAATTTTAAAGGCTAATATGCATGTTAATGTCATAAAAAGTGTTTGGGGACCTGGGTCCTGCCCCAGGGGACATGTATCAATGCAAAAAGAAGTTTTAAAAACGGCCGTTTTTTCAGGAGCAGTGATTTTAATAATGCTTAAATTAAAACAATAAAAGTGTAATATTCCTTTAAATTTCGTACCTGGGGGGTGTCTGTAGTATGCCTGTGAAGGGGCGCATGTTTCCCGTGTTTAGAACTGTCTCTGCAAAAAGTGTCATTTTTGAAAGTAAAAAAGCTATTTAAAATCACTCGCGGCTAATGTTAATTGACGGCTCCCGTAATACAGAGAACAGTCATACATTGAAACTCATTCATAAAAAAAAAGTCATTGATAAAAAATAAAAAAAAATAAAAAAAAAAAGCGTAGGGGTCCACCCAAATTCAATAACCAGGCCCTTCAGGTCTGGGATGGATATTAAGGGGAACCCCAGCCAAAAAAAAATGGCGTAGGGTCCCCCTCAAAATCCATACCAGACCCTTGAGGTCTGGTATGGATTTTAAGGGGAACCCTAGCCAAAAAAAATGGCGTGGGGTCCCCCTCAAAATCCATACCAGACCCTTATCCGAGCACGCAACCTGGCAGGCCGCAGGAAAAGAGGGGGGACGAGAGCGGCCCCCCTCCTGCCTGAACCTTACCAGGCCACATGCCCTCAACATTGGGAGGATGCTTTGGGGGTCTAAGACCCCTAAAGCACCATGTCCCCATGTTGATGAGGACAAGGGCCTCTTCCCCACAACCCTGGCCATTGGTTGTGGGGGTCTGCGGGCGGGGGGCTTATCGGAATCTGGAAGCCCCCTTTAACAAGGAGACCCCCAGATCCCCCCCCCCCCCCCCCTGCGTGAAATGGTAAGGGGGTACAAAAGTACCCCTACCATTTCACCAAAAAAGTGGCAAAAATGGTAAAAATGACAGGAGACGGTCTTTGACAATTCCTTTATTAAAATCTTCTTTCTTCTTTCTTCATCCTTCGGTTTCTTCATCTTCTCCTTCCGTCATCTTCTTCCATCTTCTTCTTCCTCCGATCCGCTTCTTCTTGCGCTGGTCTTCTCGTCCTTCTCGTCCGGCATCTTCTTCCGTCGGCGTCGGTGTCAGTGTCTCTGTCTCTTCTTGGGCCGCTCCGCGCAATGGGAGGCTCCCGCTGTGTGAGGCTCCGCTCCGTCTGACAGGTCTTTTATAACGGAGGGCACCTGGTGACCCCGCCCCCCTCTGACGTCATGGGGAAAGCCATCATGGAATTCCCCATGACGTCCCCGTGCAGATCCCAGAAGATGACGGAAGGAGAAGATGAAGAAACCGAAGAAAGAAGAAAGAAGATTTTAATAAAGGAATTGTCAAAGACCTTCTCCTGTCATTTTTACCATTTTTGCCACTTTTTTGGTGAAATGGTAGGGGTACTTTTTTACCCCCTTACCATTTCACACAGGGGGGGGGGGGCGGGATCTGGGGGTCCCCTTGTTAAAGGGGGCTTCCAGATCCCGATAAGCCCCCCGCCCGCAGACCCCCACAACCAATGGCCAGGGTTGTGGGGAAGAGGCCCTTGTCCTCATCAACATGGGGACAAGGTGCTTTAGGGGTCTTAGACCCCCAAAGCATCCTCCCAATGTTGAGGGCATGTGGCCTGGTACGGTTCAGGTGGGAGGGGGGGGGCGCTCTCGTCCCCCCCTCTTTTCCTGCGGCCTGCCAGGTTGCGTGCTCGGATAAGGGTCTGGTATGGATTTTGAAGGGGACCCCACGCCATTTTTTTTGGCTAGGGTTCCCCTTAAAATCCATACCAGACCTCAAGGGTCTGGTATGGATTTTGAGGGGGACCCTACGCCATTTTTTTTTTGGCTGGGGTCCCCCTTAATATCAATCCCAGACCTGAAGGGCCTGGTTATTGAATTAGGGGGACCCCTACGCTTTTTTTTTTTGTTTTTTATTAATGAATGACAGTTCTCTGTGTTACAGGAGCCATACATTCATTAGCCGCGAGTGCTTTTAAATAGCTTTTTTCCTGCAAAAATGACACTTTTTTGCAGGGAAAATTCTAAGCTGCCCCCCTTCACAGGCCACCTATAGACACCCCCCAGATGTGATACTGCAATGCTGTTCTAACAGCACGCACACACAAATCCCCAGAAATAGAGCACATATTGTCAGCAGCACACTGACACGCTGACACTGACTGAAACATAATATGCGAGGCCGCCGGCGCGGCGGCCTCTTATACCGTGGGGCGTGTACTAAAGCCCCTGAGCTATAATTGGCTACAGGCATCCTGCCTGTAGCCAATTATGGCTCTCCTCGCTGCCGGCGCTGTGATTGGCCAAGCATGCGGGGTCACAGTGCATGCTTGGCCAATCATCAGCCAGCATTGCACTGCGACTAGCGCAATGCATTGCGGGGCCGCTCGCATCACACGAATTTGATGCGAGCGGTCCCAATAGTTCTGGGCTCGCCGAGCGAGCGAACGCCCGGTGCTCGATTCGAACATGGGTTCGAATCGAACACCGGGCCCATCCCTAGTGATTAGAGTAATAAGAGAGGGTGTTTTTGGGACTTTGAGTGAGGCTCAAGACACATGGTAGAAGATATTGTTAAATTGTTTATTGACATAAAAACAAAGCATACTTCACAGCATGTAATACATAATTGAACATGAGTATTTTCATTAATATACAAGACGATGACATGCAAAAAGGAGAATTCATTCACAGTTGTGCTCATAAGTTTACATACCTTGGCAGAATTTATGATTTCTTGGCCATTTTTCAGAGAATATGAATGATAACACAAAAACTCTTTCTTGGTTAGTGTTTGGCTGAAGCCATTTATTATCAATCAACTGTTTACTCTTTTTAAATCATAATGGCAAGAGAAACTACCCAAATTACCCTGATCAAAAATGTACATACCCCAGTTACCGTGTATTGCCCCCTTTAACATCAATGACAGCTTGAAGTCTTTTGTGGTATTTGTGGATGAGGCTCTTTATCTTCTCAGATGGTAAAGCTGCCCATTCCTCTTGGCAAAAAGCCTCCAGTTCCTGTAAATTCTTGGGCTGTCTTGCATGGACTGCATGTTTGAGATCTCCCCAGAGTAGCTCAATGATATTGAGGTCAGGAGACTGAGAGGGCCACTCCAGAACCTTCACTTTATTCTGCTGTAGCCAATGACAGGTCGACTTGGCCTTGTGTTTTGGATCATTGTCATGTGGAATGTTCAAGTACGTCCCATGTGCAGCTTCCTGGCTGATGAATGCAAATGTTCCTCCAGTATTTTTTGATAACATACTGCATTCATCTTGCCAACAATTTTCTGTGCCTTTGTAGCTCATACATCCCCAAAACATCAGCGATCCACCTCTGTACCTTTCATCATAGGCCTTGTTGACTCCTCTCCAAATGTAGCATTTATGGTTGTGGCCAAAAGGCTCAATTTTGGTCTCATCACAACAAATTACTTTGTGCCAGAAGGTTTGAAGCTTGTCTCTGTGCTGTTTGGCATATTGTAAGCGGAATACTTTGTGCCATTTGCATAGTAATGGCTTTCTTCTGGTGACTCGACCACGCAGCCCTTCTTTCTTCAAGTGCCTCCTTATTGTGCATCTTGAAACAGACACACCTGTATTTCACCTGAAGTTATTTGTGGGGTTTTCTTTGCATCCCAAAACAATTTTTCTGGCAGTTGTGGCTGAAATTTTGGTTGGTCTACCTGACCGTGGTTTGGTTTCAACAGAACCCCTCATTTCCCACTTCTTGATTAGAGTTTGAACACTGCTGATTGGCCTTCTCAATTCCTTGGATATCTTTTTGTATCTCTTTCCTGTTTTATATAGTTCAACTACCTTTTCCTGCAGATCCTTTGGCAATTCTTTTGCTTTCCCCATGACTCAGAATCCAGAAATGTCAGTGCAACACTGGATGAAAGATGTAAGGGTCTGTCAGGAGTCCAGAAACACATTGACCTTTTATACACACACACTAATTACAAGTAAACAGATCACAGGTGAGGATGGTTACCTTTAATAGCCATCCAAACCCCTTCGTGTCAACTTGTGTGCATGTTATCAGGCCAAAATCACCAGGGTATGTAAACTTTTGATCAGGGTCATTTGGGTAGTTTCTGTTGGCATTATGATTTAAAAAGAGTAAACAGTTGATTGATAATAAATGGCTTCTGGCCAAGAAGTCATAAATTCTGTCTGGGTATGCACAACATTCACGAATCTAAAATCGCATGGTATCTCGTAAGAGTAACTGGTATAAAAAGCCAAATGCTTATTTTAGTAATGAATAAAACTGGGTATAGGATACAGATGAATCACGGTTGAGGTCTAGCTATGTGTTGAGAACATGATGACATTGAATAGGCTCAACACGTTTCGTGGCCAACCACCACTCATCAGTAACAAACGCATAGCATATCTGAAAAAAATTTAAAAAGGTACCAAATAGGATCTAATGTTTTCCCCAGATGGTAAGAAAAAAAGGTTGGGGCAAGGGGAAAAAAGAAGGGATCTGCAAAGCAAGTCTATCCCGTTCGCTGAGGGAATGAACCCAAGGAAGACGCAAGCACACAGACACATTCCAGAAGCACCCTCCAAGTATAATAGGTAGGGGTGAAAAAAATCCAAATATTTCTGTAGAGTAAATGATATAGGACCAATATGGGTGAATAGTATTAGTATATACTGTATATATTCATGGACTATAAACCATTACCCATTATTGCCTGAAAAGGTGAAAAGCGTGGTTAATACAGAGTGAAGGGAATCATATACCACATAAAGAGAAAGGAAAACGAAAAAAAAAAAATGAAAAATAGTATAAAGATCATAAAAATTCCCCAAAAAGCGAAGGGGTGAGAAAAAATAGAAAGGTGTGACTTGCAACACTGCTTATGTAGAACAATTTATATGTAAGTATTCCAGGGGGATACCCTTCTTTTTTCCCCTTGCCCCAACCTTTTTTCTTACCATCTGGGGAAAACATTAGATCCTATTTGGTACCTTTTTAAATTTCTTTCAGATATACTATGCTTTTTCTCCTGATGAGTGGCGATTGGACACGAAACGCGTTGAGCCTATTCAATGCCCTCATGTTCTCAATGCATAGCTTGACCTCAACTGTGATTCATCTGTATCCTATGCCCATTTTTATTCATTACTAAAATAAGCATTTGGCTTTTATACCAGTTACTCTTACAAGATATCATGAAATTTCAGATGCGTGCATGTATACATATATGAATTCACCTTTTTGCATGTCATCATCACTTAAACCCCCTTCCTAACCAGACAAATTTTCAGCTTTCGGTGCTCTCACAATTTGAATGACAATTACTCAGTCATGCAACACTGAACCCAAATTACATTTTTGCCCTTTTTATCACACAAATAGAGCTTTCTTTTGGTGGTATTTAGTTACCTCTGGGATTTTTATTTCTTGCGCTATAAATGAAAAAAGACTTAGTTTCTTCTATAAAATTTTGCAAATTAGTAATTTTTCTTCATAAATTTTGGCCAAAATTTATACTGCTACATATCTTTGGTGAAAATAACCCAAATCAGTGTAAATTATTTGGTCTTTGTGAAGTTTATAGAGTCTACAAGCTATGGTGCCAATCATTGAAAATGTATTACACCTGATCACACCCGATGTACTGAAGGCCTAGCTCATTTCTTGAGACACTAACAAGCCAGGAAAGTACAAATACCCCCCAAATTACCCCTTTTCGGAAAGCAGACATCCCAAGGTATTTAGTAAGAGGCATGGTTTGTTTTTTGAAGTTGTAACTTTTTCCCACTATTCTTTGCAAAATTAAGATTTTTTATTTTTTTCCCACAAAATTGTCATATTAACAAGTTATTTCTCTCACATGACATGTGCATACCACAAATTACTCCCCAAAATACATTCTGCTACTCCTCCTGAGTATGGCGATACCACATGTGTGAGACATTTACACAGCCTGGCCACATACAGAGGCCCAACATCCAAGTAGCACCTCCAGGCGTTCTAGGAGCAAAATTACACATATAATTTCATGACGATCTATCTCAATTTTGAAGGCCCTGGAGCACCAGGACAGTGGAAACGCCCACAAAATGACCCCATTTTGGAAAGCTAACACCCAAAATATAATCTATGAGGCATAATGAGTCTTTTGAATGGCTTATTTTTTTCCAGAAGTTTTTGGAAAACGTGGAAAAAATATGAAAACGCATTTTTTTTTACACAAAGTTGTCCATTTATAAGATATTTCCAACACATAGCATGTACATTGCAAAAATGACACCCCAAAATACATTCTTCTATGCCTCCCGAGTATGGAGATACCACATGTGTGAGATTTTTACACAGCCTGGCCACATACAGAGGCCCAACATCCAAGGAGCACCATCAGGTGTGCTAGGGACATAAATTATGCATCTAATTTCCTGACAACCTATCACATTTTTGAAGTCTCTTCATATTTCTAACACATAGCATGTACATACCAAGAATTACACCCCAAAATACATTCTGCTGAGCAAAGGCAGGAATATTGTCCATAGTCATTACAGGCAGGGATACTGTCCATATACAGTCCAGGGCCAATGCAGGTAGAGATATTGGCAGTAGTGCCAAAATATTGGTAGTAGGCAGGAACACTGTCCATAGGACAGGTAGCAGGCCAGGAAAGAATGGGGACATGGGTAGAGGCTTCTCCCACCCAAATCTCTTTGAAGCCTCCGAGTCTCCAGCCCCTAATCCAGGAATGAGAAAACTAAAAATGTTGTTTTCTTCATCCAGAAAACAATTCTGGAGCCCCTCACATATGTGAGACCCCTGTGTTCCCACTAGCATAGAAGGATAAAAGTCAATTCAAGAGGAAGGCAAAAAACGTGGTCAAACAGTCCAGGGTCAGTTCCAGAGCGGGCAGAGGTGGGTACAGTTTAGGGTTAGGCAGAAGCGTGGTCGTATAACAGGTCTGGGTCAGTTCCAGAGCAGGCAGAGGTATGTTTAGCGTTAGGTAGAAGCGTGGTCTTATAGCAGGCCAGGGTCAGTTCTGGTGAAGGCAGCGCTATGTACAGTTTAGTGCAGTGAAATAAGGGGTTTCAGACCCCAACGTACCTGACCGGCGAGTCCGCTTGGGCAGAGGGTGGTCTCCCTTACCTATCCGACTCGTGGCCCCTGATAGAGAAGACAGGAGGCACGGGAGTACGGAGGAGTATGAGAGCCTGGTAATGTAGATCCTGATGCTGGATGTGGAGAGTCTTCAGACAGCAAGATGGCAGACAGGAACACAGGCAACAGGTGCTGAGCAGGAGCGGGATAGGCAAGTCTGTGTACAGGCTGGTTTCTGCAACGTGCAGGCAACGAAGTACAAGAGGAGAAGGCAGGAGCAAGGTCAAACAGGCCAGGGTCAGATGCAGGCAGAAATCCAGGAAGTCCGAAGGGCAAGTCGAGTCAAAGGTATTCAAGCAGAAGCACGGGTACAGGAACAAGATCACGGGAAGCTGTTGACCAGGCAGCACTGGGCAATGGGCTCAGACAGACTTAATAGGCTGGTCGGCGCCAAACAGTGCACAGGCACACGCACGACCACAAGCGCGCCTGAGCACCGGCGCACGCACCAGCGACCACAGAAGCACGCGAGCCAGTACTCACAGGGACAGGCGCACCCGAGCGCGCGTCCGTACACCAGCTCGCACATCAGAGTCGGCCAGCACACGCACACAAGTGCCCCTTGGAGCGCACACATCCGCGCGCACGGGAACACGCGCACCAGAGTGGCCAGTCAGGTAACCTCTCTGACAAGGGGTGTAGTGGTAAATGACAATTACCTTTACCATGCTTCACTAATAAAGTACTGAAGTATGGTAACGGTTGAAACATTCACCTACACAGAGGCTTGGTTGGGAAGGACATTGGGGACAAAAATACACAGTGTCTCTTCTAACTCCTCCTCTGGAGCACACCCAGCATTTCTTTTGACGTCTTTGGCCTGATTCACGGAGGGGTAGTTTCTCAGGTAAGTGACATTCTTGGAGTCTGCTCACTGAATCAGATCAAATATTTTGTGGTGGGCCTTCAGGGTACAATAGGGCGGTGATAATTTCTTCTTGGTAATGAAGATAGGAGACGGGGGTCTTGTAGATTTTTGTTAAATAATATAAGTGTTATACATGGCCAAACTGAAAAAAATTAATATAAGCTTTTTATATCAATGGCAGTATTTTTTTGTGAGAAGGTAGGGTTCGATCATCTGATCATTGATGTCGACACCCCCATGAACAAATTATATTCATGGACACAAGCTGGTATCTGAATTGAGACATTTCTTCTGGGGATTTCCACGTAGGTGTCGTCATGAATTGTTGAGAGCATGTGGACGTTTCGTCTGTCCCTCCACTTGACAGCCAATAGCTCCTCCCCTCTTCGACGCCTTCTCGCCTCTTCATAGCCTTTGCAGGAAGCTTTTCCTATTGGCTCTCGCTGTACCACTTGCTGGAGTGTCCTTCAGGTAAAGGCTGTGGAAGAGGGGCAAGCTTGAATAGAAATTGTCCACATAAAGATGGTAACCCTTTCCAAGGAGTGGATAGACAAGCTCCCAAACAACTTTTCCACTGGCTCCAATGTACTCAGGGCATCCAGGGGGATGCAGCTGGATGTCCTTCCCTTCATACACCAGGAAGGCATAGATATACCCGTTTCTCAGTCACAAAGCTTGTACAGCTTAACCCCATATTTTGAAATAAGAGAGAGAGTGAGAGGGAGAGCGAGGGTTAGAGAGACAAAAAGGTAAAGAAAGAAAGAGAGATGTGGAGAGAAAGAAAGAGCGGTAGAGAGAGGTGAAGACAGAGTGGCAGAGAGTGAGGGGCAGGGGAAGAAAAAAAGAGAGAGACGCAGAGAGGTATAGAGAGAGAAGGGGTGAAGGAGATTGAGAGATGCAGAGAGGCAGCAAGAGGTGTAGAGAATGAAAGAGCGAGCCATGTTGAACAACCTTGTTCCTTTTCCAGGTGGGCCTCCCATGACTTTACCGGGGTGAACCACTTTTTAAATGCGCACTCGTTTCAGTCGTGGGAGGCCTTTAGAAGACGTACGAGATCCCCAGGCAGGAGAACTTTATTATTATCAATTGCACAATTGGATTTTGTCTCTTCATCAAACTTCCACCTATCCTTTTTGCAAGATGTCTTATCTGATCATTTTATTCCTCTCTTAATGGTAGGTCATCTTTATCGACCCTTTCCTATGTGACACAATGGGAGCGAGATCTTGGATCTGGTATTGAGAGGTAGGAGTGGAGTAAGGCTTGGACAACAATAACGAAATGTTCATTCAACACTACCACCCTAGGGGCTGTTAATAAAGTGCTCCTGCGGTAGTATTGGGTCCCGGCTAGGGTTGCTCATGCTTATCCTGGCAGTAGTGACAGATGTTTTTGGAATTGTGGGCAGCGTGGGGATGTCCTACATATATGGTGGTCCTGCCAGGGGTCAAGTCCTGGGGAAGAAAGTGTGGGAACTCCCACCCAAGATCCACTCCCCCACCAAAAAAAATAAAATGATCCACTCATATGCACGAACGCTTCAAAAGTGGTATTTTTCATCCAATTTTCGTATTGTGTGTATGAAGCTTAACTGTTAGTACATTAAAAAAACAAAACAATCCTCAATAAACATAAATACGGTAATTATCTGAATAATCAGCATTCATTCAATTGTGCTTCCATGCAAATTTGAACATCATGTTCTGATCTTTATTGGGGAATTTTATTTTGTATATAGAGTGTTTATGTGGTGAGTTTACACTTTTCATTGAACAGAGTTTGGATAACACAGGGTTAAACGGAAAGGTCATAAATTAACTGCACATTATCTGGACAGAATGCTTGGGGAGATAGTGATGTGTTCCTGCTTAGGAGATGTATGTTAGCTTGGGGGGCTGAAAAACTCTGCAGGGCTCCAACTCCAACACAACACGCTGCTATTCCAACCCTTCACATATTTCCACATAAACTTCCCTCCTGGCATTAAACTTTGCCAGGTATTGTGCTCAGCTTACCACCCCAAACTGATGTCCCTCCCTCAGCTCACCTCTCTCCCTGCATGTCCTGTGAGCAGAATAGCGGATCTACCCGTCAGCTAGACCTAGACCTGATCTACCCGTCAGCTAGCTCTGATTGACATGTAGATAGAAGCGGAAGTTGTCATGGGGCCCCCTACTGGCAATGCCTGAATGGTCTGGTGTGCGGCACTTACTATTGCGAGCTGTGTCGGCAGCTGCTGGTGTAGCTCCTGCCACACAGCTCGCATACTTCAAAGTCTTGCAGGACACGGCTGCTAATGGGAACTGAGTTCCTGTTGTGAAAAAAAGTACAGGAACTCCGTTCCCATGCGTTCCCGCAGGACTTGAGCCCTGGGTCTTGCCCATATTTGTTCGGCTTCTGGTTCAGGGTCTTTGGTTTACTGCAGTGCAGACGTTATATCACTGTCTTATTACTGTATATGCTAGCCCAGCTCCTCTGCCCCTTGCCTACCTACATAACTTTTTATGAAGCTGCCGGGTAGCAGTAAAAGGGAATATTATAGAGTGAAAGCTCTGCTAAGGCTGCTGACAATCAAATCCAAGATGGTGGCACCCAGCACAGTCTTAGGGCTTTTTGGATGTCTTTGCAAGGGGGAGCTTTTACAGGTAAATATGTATATAATATGTTAAATGCAGATATAGTCTTAGGAGAAGATTATCATTAAAATTAATGTTCTGATGACAAGGTCTCTTTAATACACAAGAAATGACATTAGTAATCTAACCTGTTTCTGCATGAGTAAACATGAGGAAATGTAAACTCATGTGAATATCCTTAGGGTTTGGAATTTGATTTATAGTGTGAGTGTTTCTTTTCAGCCAAGCAACAATGCAACAGAAGGACAGGCTGTCACGGTGGAGATCATCTTAACACTGCAACTTCTGCTTTGCATTTATGCCTCTACAGACAACAGGCGGGATGACAATGTAGGATCACCTGCGCTCTCCATAGGACTCTCAGTTGTGCTGGGTCACCTGGTTGGGGTAAATACTTATATTTATTACTTCTTGATGATAACTCCAGATTGTCCAGTCTGTAGTTTAAACTAGTACCAAACTGAAAAAGATTGCTATATTATAGGGAACATTTAGAAATATTAATTGCGCCTAAACAGTAACCAAAAAAGTGTACTTTTGTCTAGACTTCCTCCTGAAAAATAGCAGTGTACTTCATAGTATGTAAGTTTGCCCAATCACTCCTGTGCCTACATGTGAGCAGGGTGCAGCATGGTGTGTTGGTGAACAGAGATCACACAGAGGCTAAAGTAGATGATTGAAGTGTATTTACGGGAAGTCCCAACAAGGTACAACCAGGTGTGGAGGGTAGGCACAGCCGTCCGAAGCCAATTACAGAATCTGCAAAGAATAGCTTTCACTTAGGAGGATTCCGACAGCTTTTTGCAATGAGGAGCGGGAATGTGGCCTGGCTGGTCTATACCAAACTGATAGGTTACTCCAAGCAGCCACTACTGTGCTGCTCACTGTTCTCCTTACTGGAGGCTCTGACATGAAAAGTGAAAGTCCTGCCCCTGCCAAGATGGCCACATCCACACAGAAACAGTGCAGAATAAGGCATGGTAAGTCAGCAATTGGTAAAAGATCAGCTGCAGGGAGACCACAGGCAACTCCGGTGACTAGTCCTTTGTCCTTTGCCTGCATTTTTTGGGCACAACAGTTCAGTACTTCTCTTATCAATTCAGGATATGTGGGTACCAACTGAGTTCTCTTCAGTAATAGATTTAATACGATAGGATCATTTGGCCAGGCCCCGTGCAGAACCTGGTTCAGACGAGCCTGGTCAACATCTTTGGGGGCGATACCCCTCTTGAGGACAGACTCTATCCCTTCTGTTGGTGAGTATGGTTGAATTTATACATCAGGTCAGCAGTAGTTTCAACCCTCCCAAATACAGCATACATGGCGTCTATGTAGTCCATGGCAACATAAGTTTACTTGCCCATCCTCAGATTACAGATAACATCAGCCGCTGGGCCGCGAAGGCTTTCACTAAGCCGTTGTCGTTTCACAGCCTCTGGAACATTCCACTCTTCCATGGCCTGCAGAGCCTGACTTATCCATGTCTTAAACTCGTCTTCTCCCACAGGGGTTGGCAAGTGCCCTGAGAAAAACCTGAGTCTTCAATAGCTCTGATTGGCATTTTCAGATCCATTCTTTACCAAGCTATCAACCAATTAGCTCATATCTGTGTAGAAAGAGAGGGGAGGAGCACTGGCTCCTTGTGAGTCGACTCCCACAGGTACAGGACCCTTCTCCTGAGTTCTGGTTGAGGGCGGCTTCTCAGTCTGTTCCCCCCTTATATTGAGTGGGAACACTCTAGCAGTAACTCCTTCAGCCAGACATACCTCTTCCTCCTGAAAGCACATAGGCACCTCTTCCTGACATTATATCAGTGCCCTGACTTGATCCAACTCCTCTGTGGCTTCTGTTTCCACAATGTAGGCCCGGTGTCCTGGTGCTAAGGCTCTCAGCCACCTTCTGATCTCTCTCTTGATGTGCTCATTTCCTGAGATCTCCAGAACAGTGCTTTTCTCTGTTAGAGCTCCATCACTTCTGCCCCAAGCAACAGTGGCCATTGAGGTGGCCTCCCACGCAGATTGTGGCTCCGGTCTAGGTCAGCTAGGACCATCTGCAGATAGCATCCCAGACGAGCCCCCAAATGTAGCATGACCCCCTAAGGGACTGCTTGGAATTACCTGGTCATCTGCACTGCCATGACCTGGTGAACATTTCAACCCACCTGACACTCTGGATTCTGACATCCTTGCACCACTGTAAAGTAATAAATCAGACAACTCTGTGTATTTGTGTTCTGATAATATTTACTTGAACCAATTAAAGGGATGTTGTCACAAATGGAGGTAATATATCTGCTGAGTTTTAGGCAAAAGTGTCAACTCAGCAAAGGAATTATTCCGAATGCCACAATGCAAGATATTAACAAAAAAAACTGTATGTTCTACACACGTCCTTAAAGAAATAATGCCATCCTTTAAAGAGATGAATACAGATAACAGATTATACTGACACACTGTAGGGGATGGAACCTGGCCAGCCTATACCTGTTACCCTAGGGAAAGATCAGTCCTTGTATCTAATGTCCCTTGTATCAGGAATAGCACTAAAGTCCTCGTTGCAGATCTGATGGTCTTCATCGGTACGTAGGAGCTCATTAACTGAAATCCGATTAGGTGTATTGGAAAGCAATAGGTTTTTTGTAGTGAGGAAGGCTAAAGATGTCTAAGCACAGTGTTGAAATAGGTTCAACAAAGTATTCCTAGGGTAGAGATGTCTGTGCAAAGTGTCCCAGTGAAACTGTGACAAAGGGTGGGTAAAGGTTGGGCGATTGCCCTCTCACCAATGACCAGACCCGTAGGTAGTCTTCCGGACAGTGACAACACTTGTGCAGCAGATCCACCGTCTCAATCTCCCAATGTGAAGCTTGTTACACCGACTGGTAGGGGACCGTAGTGGTGCTGGATGGACATCCGATGACAAATGGCAGATCTAGGCCCCTCTGGTATGGGTTGGAAGGTGGTACACCACGTGGTAGGCTGCGACCCCTCTCTCCATACATGGAGAGGTCTGTCTCGCGTCAGGCCCAGGAGGACGAGAGCTCTGTGCCAGCTTTTGCTTCTTTTATAGCTACTCCCAGCAATCTCCCTGGTGGTAGCAAAGATCCCTGGGATATGTAGTCCAGGCGCATAATTTTGCAAAGCAATTGTCAGTCTGAGGAACTACTCAATCCACTATCCCTTTTGTTTGGCTCACAAATATGATGTCATTTGATAACACTGAGCACTAGAGGGACATGCAACGAATGGGAATACTGGAGGATCACTGTACTTTACAGTGGTAGTCCATATTGCTACATCTATATCTACCTGGAGTTGGGCATTAAAGAGTTTCTATATTCTGGTAGCTGTGCCCAAAAAATGCAGGCAAAGGACAAAGGACTAGTCACTGGAGTTGCCTGTGGTCTCCCTGCAGCTGATCTTTTCCCAATTGCTGACTTACCATGCCTTATTCTGCACTGTTTCTGTGTGAAGGTGGACATCTTGGCAGAGGCAGGACTTTCACTTTTCATGTCAGAGCCTCTAGCAAGGAGAACAGTGAGCTGCACAGTAGTGGCATCAGCAAATATCACTCCAAATCTACTGAGACTAGCAGTCAGAGGCAGCAGTGCCTTAGATTTCACACTGCCTATATACATATATGAGACTTTATGTAGGCAGGTTCAGTCTGTACTCCTCTCAGTAGGTGGTGCTAGACTCTAGCAGTGGTGCAGAAGGGGAAGGAAGGGGTGAGGAACTTTATACTCCACTACTTCCTGCTGTCATCAAGAGAGCAGTCATCCGATTGGATGCTAGTGCCCTGACTAACCCCAAAGCCATCTTGGGTCAGTGCAGTGTCTAGTGAAGACACTGCCCCCCGGGTTTGGCTTGCATTTTTGCAAATGTTGAATTTAGAGACAGGTTCCCCGTCTGTTATGGAAAGTGTTTAGAACTAGGGAGAGGTTCCAGAGGAGTAGGGATGGCTTAGGAACTATGCCTATCCGCTGCTTGGAGTAACCTAGCAGTTCGGTATAGACTGCCTCCCCGATTGTGGTGGTAAGGAAGAAGAATGGGTCCCTTCGGATGTGTATCGATTACCCAACCTTGAACCGAAGGACCTTCCCAGATCAATACCCGATCCCTCGCATAGAAGAAGCCCTACAATGCTTATCAGGGGCCAAATGGTTCAGTGTTCTGGATCTAAACAGTGGGTACTACCAGATCCCCATGCACCCAGATAACCGAGAGAAGATGGCTTTCATCAGCCCTCTGGGGTTTTTCGAGTTTGATCGAATGCCACAGGGACTAACAGGGGCCCCTGCCACCTTCCAGCGACTGATGAAGAACACTGTGGGTGATATGAACTTGGTGGAAGTGTTAGTTTATCTCTATGACATCATCGTGTTTGGCCGAATATTGGAGGAGTGTGAAATTCAGTTGGAGAAAGTTTTCCAGTGACTACATGACGAGGAGTTGAAGCTGTCATTGGAGAATTGCCAGTTTTACCAGACTTCAGTCATGTACCTAGGGCATGTGGTGTCCGCCGAAGGGATAGCAACTGACCCTCAAAAGCTGGAGGCTGTCACTTCCTGGCCTTGCCCAAATACCGTCACTGAGTTGAGGTCGTTCTTGGGTTTCTGCTCTTATTATAGAATATTTGTGAAGAACTTCTCGCAGATTGCCTGGCCATTGAACGGGCTGTTACAGAAGCAAACGGAAGGGGAACAGCAGAAGACTCAGAAGGGTGGTCCCAGGAAGCCTCATGAATTAATCCAGGAACAATGGGCAGTGAAGTGTGAAAGGTCTTTCGAACAGCTGAAGGAGAGACTGGTTGAAGCATCGGTGTTGGCCTATGCTGATCCATCAAAACCATATGAATTACATGTGGATGCCAGCAGAGATGGCATTGGGGGGTGTTGTACCAAGAGTTGGAAGGGAAACTCCGCCCAGTTGCCTATGTGAGTCGCAGCCTCACACCCCCTGAGAAAAACTATTCAGTGCATAAGTTGGAGTTCTTGGCTCTCAAGTGGGTCATGGTAGATAATCTACGTGACTATCTGTACAGGGATACCTTTGTGGTAAAGACTGACAACAACCCCTTGACTTATTTACTATACACTGCAAAGTTGGACGCCACTGGACATCGATGTTTGGCAGCCCTGTCCGAGTTTCAGTTCAGCCTGAAATATCGACCGGGAGTGGGAAACAGAGACGCTGGTGCTCTTTCCCGAAGACCTCCCTCCATCCAGGCTGGCCGGAAGAGTTGGGTTCATTTGCCTCTCAAAGGAGTACAGGCTGTGTGTCAGGGAGTAAAGTATAAGCACAGAGGAACCATAGGGGCCGAAGCTGTGGGAGTCACCCCTGTGGGATTACCTAAGTACTACTGTAATTTGACCCAAGTACGCAGCCAAGAACTGCCTCAGCTGACTAAAGAGGACATGAGACGGGATCAGCGGGAAGATCCATTAGGAAGTCTGATAAGAAAATCGCTGTCCGGCCAAGACCCTCGTATATTGGCGAATAGCCCCATCCAGGGGGCCAAGGTGATTTATAGAGAATTGGAGCAAATGAATCTGGAAGAGGGGATCATATATCGAAGAGGTCCATGTGAAGAAACAGAAGGTGTGAGCCAGCTGTTTCTCCCTGAAAAACATTGTCTAACTGTGCTAATCGCCCTCCATGATGATCATGGTCACTTAGGCCCAGGTAGAACTTTCAAGCTGGTCAGGGATCGATTTTACTGGCCATCCATGAGAATGGAGGTGGAAAGTTACTGCCACTCTTGTGTCAGGTGCATCCAGAGAAAAACTTTACCAGGCAGGGCAGCCCCAATAGGCCATCTACAAGTCAAGGACCAATAGAATTTGTGTGCATTGATTTCTTGTGCCTGGAACCTGATCTGAGTGGAACGAGTAATGTCCTGGTTGTGACAGATCATTTCACCCAATATGCTCAAGCTTTCCCCACTGGGGACCAGCCAGCTAGTACAGTAGCCAAGACTCTAGTGGAGAAGTATTTTGTTCATTATGGGTTGGCTCAGAGCCTACATTCGGATCAAGGTCTGGACTTTAAGAGCAAACTGATCAGAACTATGTGAACTCTTGAACATAAAGAAATCCAGAACTACTCCTTACCATCCCCAAGGGGATCCACAACCTGAGCGCTTCAACCGCACTCTGTTGAACATGCTGGGAACCCTCCCATTAGAGAAGAAACAGCAATGGGGGGATCATATCACTGCCTACAATAGCACCTCAAATGACTCTACTGGATACTCCCCTTACAGACTAATGTTCGAGAGATGTGGATCTGGCTTGTGGCCTGTGGATCTGGCTTTCGGAACATCACTAGATCACACTTCCCAAGCTTCTTATAGGGGATACATTGACAGACTCTGGAAGAATTTAAAAGTGGCTTATGAAAAATGTTGTTGCGCAAACTAGAGGTGCCAGGAAAACATAAGCTGGCTGATCGATGGAGTTCACAACCCTACATTGTTTGTCAATGACTACCTGGGCTCCCTGTGTATCAGATCTGGCCTGAAGGGATGTAGCAATATGGACTATCACCGTAAAGTACAGTGATCCTCCAGTATTCCCATTCATTGCATGTCCCTCTATTGCTCAGTGTTATCAATTGACATCATATTTGTTAGCCAAACAAAAGGGATTGGGGGATGAGTAGTTCCTCAGACTGACAATTGTTTTGCATAATTATGCGCCTGGACTACATATCCCAGGGATCATTGCTACCTTCAGGGAGATTGCTAAGAGTAGCTATAAAAGGAGCAAAAGCCCATGCAGAGCTCTCTTCCTCCTGGGCCTGACATGAGACGGACCTCTCCGTGCATTGATAGAGGGGTCGCAGCCTACCATGCGGTGTACCACCTTCCAACCCGTACCAGAGGGGCCTAGCTTTGCCGTTTGTCATCGGACATCCATCCAGCACCAGTTCGGTTGCCTGCCAGTCAGTGTATCAAGCTTTCCATCGGGAGATCGAGACAGCGGATCCGCTGCACAAGTGTCGCTGCACAAGTCACTGCCTGGAAGACTTCCTATCTGGTCGTTGGTGAGAGGGAAATCACCCAACCTTTACCCACTCCTTGTCACAGTTTCACTGGGACACTTTGCACAGACATCTCTACCCTAGGAATACTTTGCTGAACCTATTTCCACACTGTGCTTAGACATCTTTAGCCTTCCTCGCTACAAGAAACCTATTGCTTCCCACTACACCTAATCGGATTACAATTAATGAGCTCCTACATACCGGTGAAGACCATCAGAGCTGCAACGGGGACATTAGTGCTATTCCTGATACAAGGGCCATTATACTAGTACTTATAGTACTGATCTTTACTTAGGGTAACAGGTATATGCTGGCCAGGTTCCATCTCCTACAGTGTGTCAGTATAATCTGTTAGCTGTATTCATCCCTTTTAGAGGATTGAATTATCTCTTTAAGGAAGTGTCTATAACATACTGTTTATTTGTTAATATCTTGCATTGTGTCATTCGGAGGAATTCCTTTGCTGAGTTGGCGCTGTTGCTTAAAACTCAGATCTATTACGTTCCTTTGTGACAACATCCCTTTAATTGGTTCAAGTAAATATTATCAGAGCATAAATACACAGAGTTGTCAGATTTATTACTTTTCAGTGGTACAAGGATGTCAGAACCCAGAGTGCCAGGTGGTTTGGAATGTTCACCAGGTCATGGAAGTGCAGATGAGCAGGTAATTCCAAACAGTCCCTTACCCTTAGGGTGTCGTGCTACATTTAAAAAAAAAAAACAGCATTAATGATGCACTTAGATCCTAAGTCTTCTAGTATCCTCACTACAGAGTAGGAGGGTCATTCTGTCACTGTCACTGCCTGGATAATTTGTGTGAGCTTTGCTGAAAGTTATCATTTAAAAAAACAACTCTCCATAGATGAGTTTAAACCTTAATTGCACTATCTGCAGTGGCTAGTGAACCTATAACCAAACTAGAGCATTATCAACATTATCTAAACTTTATTTTCTTTTCTCCTGGTACAATACATCCAAAAACAAGGATAAATAGCTGTTCACTTAATACATTTAGCACTTTGCCTTATATTCTCATTTGTTCTTTTTTTATAACTATGCCCAAAAGAATTTCTAATAAATTCCACTGACTACAAGATAACCTCTTTTGGGCAATCTGCCATACCGTTATCTGAACTTGGACAAAATTCAATTCATTGCTGAACTCTTACCACAATTCCTGAAATATTGGAATTGTGTAATATACTTTATCGTGTTCATGCTTTCTCATATCTATTATCTTATAACTGTGTTAAATACTAAGCAGAGATCTTAGAGCTCTGATACTAACCCCAATCACAGAATGTGTACAGGAGAGAAATAACATACAGGACATGTTACAAAAAAAAGGTATGTATACTGCTCAAGGTGAGTAGCTCATCAGAGGCTCCGCTGCAAGATTCCCAGGTGCTGGTCTGCCTAGATAAACTTCAAAAATAATTTAGAATAGAACTGAATCACCAATTTATGGGCTGCAGCAAATTCTTAAGAGCAGCCTAGCCTGAATTATTGTGTTTCTTCAACAAAAGGCTTTACTTCTGAACCCCCATTTAGGAGCAGTCCCAGAGTGCCTTCCATCCAATCTTACCTAGATAAATGAGTAGATGTCTCTACAAAAATGACAGACATTTGTCTCATCCTCTGTAGTTCTGAGATTTGCCAGTGTTTTTTTCAGAAACTAGCAAACTGGCACAGGCTACTTACCACCTCCTTCCAACATTTCAAGGTGGGCTCTGTTACAAAGTTGTAAAATCTCTGTGTGCATAAATGGATGCCTCCAGCGTTGAAAGTACTCATTATCTCATTCTAGGGTTGCTCTAAAGACCCAGTCCTCATTGTACTGGTCTGTCCAGTTACTATCAGGATTGGGTTGCTTGTGAATATTCTTTGTCCTGTTTACATATTTGCAGCACTACCCCATTAGGAGCCACAGAACGGATGGATCCTTCTGACGCTCCCAGTGGTGACTCATCCAAACCTACTGATATACCTCTAGTATAAAGTGGGCTTATTTAAAGAATGTCAAAATTACCTTTATAAAAGGATGAGTTCAAACAGTTTGGCAACATTATCAGAAGATAAGCAGTAAATTCTGAGCCAAATACAAACATAGCCAAACTAAAAGGTTAAGTTTCTGGTCCTAGGATTCAGTGGACCCTAACAATGCCTCTGGTCAATGGTCTGTGTACAGTACACTGGTGTTGAAGGACCTCGATTCTCTGTAGGAGTGCTCTTTCTAGGATGCAAGGGTCACAAAGTTATTACCAAAGCCACTTTTCATCACATGTGAAGATCCTGATCCGTACTTTGGAGGCCCGGTGGGAGATCATGCTACTCACCCAGGTTCCTCTCTCTAGTCCAGCAGCAGAACAGCCCGGTCCTTTTCACCTGAATTCAATAGTCTTATGCCGCGTACACACGATCAGACTTTTCGACGGACTAGGTCCTGCGGACTATCCGACGGACTTTACAGCAGAGGTCCGCCAGACTTTCAAACAAACGGACTTGCCCACACACTATCACTACAAAAGTTATGATGTACGACCAGACTAGAATAAGGAAGATCATAGCCAGTAGCCAATAGCTGCCCCAGCGTCGGTTTTCGTCTGTTGGACTAGCACACCGACGACCGGATTTTTCGACCGGACACGAGTCCATCGGAAAGATATGAATTTCTAGGATCGTCGGACTTTTGGGAAAGAAAAGTCCGCTGGAGCCCACACACGATCAAATTGTCTGACGGATTCCGGTCCGCCGGACCAAGTCCGTCAAAGTCTGATCGCGTGTACGCGGCATTACTCTTAGAAGCTCTGGTAAATGTCCATTATGGCTCTGCCCTATGTTGCTGCAGTAGCTCCCCACAGACAGTCTCTTTCTTTTCTGAAGTCAGCAGTCTCTCTCCTCCTGCAGCTCTGGGCACGGTACTATGCAGTTCTGCTTCCTGCAGCTCAGTTCTCAACTCAGCAGCACGTTTGCAACAAATTCTGCAGTGCATGGCAGCACTCAGCCTGCTCTTTCTCTCCCTGCCTCCTGGCACAGCTCATTCCATCCACCACATAGCTCTCTCCAGCCCATAGTTCCCTAAAATGGGAACTCTCATCCTGCTGAGCGGCTTAAAGGGCCAACAGCTGGCCTACACATTATTTGCCTCTTTAGGTATTTTCACTGTAATTTTTCATTTTGGAGCATTTACAACTTTACATTTTTTTTAATTGGTTAGATTTAGCCATGGTTTGGCTAATATTGCCTTCATATTCAGCATACACTCTGCATCATTGCTACAGTGTGACTGTTTCCCCTCTAGTGTCCAGTCTGGACTCTATGTCATCATATCCTGCAACCAGGGTGAATGAGAATTAAGACTGGAGCAAACCATCTTGGGACACGTAGTCCTGAAGATCCAAGTATACTCAGTCGGACAGCTACGAACTACAAATCCCAGCTGGCTGGGGGTAGTAGAACAGAATGCTGGGAGAGGATATTAAAAGCCTGTGTGGGGGGCGGAATCACGCTCTCAGGTCCATGGCCTGGATCTGCTAGCAGTGACTTTGCATTAAATTGTGCCAAGGTACAGCCTGTACAACTGGGACAAATAGAGTCATCGCGAGCAGGTGCTGAAGCATCTACTGCCAGCCACTTCTGGTCATTCAGTGGCAGCCCGAAAGCCACTCTCATCCCATCCACGCTGGATCCAGCCGAGCTGTGGCACGGTGCAAGTGCCATCCCTCAAGCCAGACCCTGCGGGAGCCTGCCGCGGTTCCTTCACGCCTCCCTTCATTACCACAGACCGCTGGGATTGGTGAGCAGACACTTGCCCATCTTCCTAAAATAAAGAACACTGCATGCAGACACCTTTGTTTTGTTCACTGACGTAACATTTAGGAGAACTCTTTGCTACACTTACTGTTTGCTGAGAAGCCACAGTGTTCACCTTGCTTGTCAGGACACCACAAGTATACTTCACATCACCTTGCTTGTCAGTACACTTCAAGCACTTCACTAAAGAGCTAGCTGAAGATGCAAGGCCTTCTTTTCTTTTGAGAGACTATAACATATCCCCCCCCCCCCCCCCACAAGGGATAAAAAGACACTTGTGCCATAAGAGCCCACACTTCCACCCAGGATTCTATTCACAATAAGAGTGGGTCTAATGATTTAAGTGTCATATTGTATTGAAATAAATACAGGGTTTTTACAATTCTTTGGGACTGCGGAGTCAGGAAACAGAAGGGAGTGGTCTGACAAACATCTGATCATTCCCTGCCCTTCTTCCACCTGTATCCATAGAGCTCACTCTAGGCAGAGTTTGCTGATTCTGTGTAAGTGTTTATACTCTACTGCAATCAGTTATTGCCGTTTGACTGTTTCTAATTTCAGGGGTATTTGTCAAAGTGAATTCCCTGCCATTAATCTTTCAGTAAATAAGATTCAACTGCTTGGTTTGACTGTGTGGGTTTATTTTACCACAAGAATGTCAGAGGTGTCAGAAGACTTGCAAGGTCAAGGCAACAAGTGGGGTACTGATTTATTGAGCAGCCCTCACGGGGGTAGCGTTGCATATATAATATATATAATATAATATATATATATAAACATATACAGTATCTCACAAAAGTGAGTACACCCCTCCCATTTTTGTAAATATTTTATTATACCTTTTCACGTGACAACACTGAAGAAATTACACTTTGCTACAATGTAAAGTAGTGAGTGTACAGCTTGTATAACAGTGTAAATGTGCTGTCCCTCAAAATAACTCAACACACAGCCATTAATGTCTAAACCGCTGGCAACAAAAGTGAGTACACCCCTAAGTGAAAATGTCCAAATTGGGCCCAAAGTGTCAATATTTTATGTGGTCACCATTATTTTCCAGCACTGCCAACCCTCTTGAGAATGTAGTTCACCAGAACTTCACAGGTTGCCACTGGAGTCCACTTCCACTCCTCCATGACATCACAGAGTTGGTGGATGTTAGAGACCTTGCGCTCCTGTACCTTCCATTTGAGGATGCCCCCGAGATGCTCAATAGGGTTTAGGTCTGGAGACATGCTTGGCCAGTCCATCCCCTTTACCCTCAGCTTCCTTAGCAAGGCAGTGGTCATCTTGGAGATGTGTTTGGGGTCGTTATCTTATTGGAATACTGCCCAGTGGCCCAGTCTCCGAAGGGAGGGGATCATGCTCTGCTTCAGTATGTCACAATAAATGTTGGCATTCATGGCCCCCCCAATGAACTGTAGCTCCCTAGTGCCGGCAGCACTCATGCAGCCCCAGACCATGACATTCCCACCACCATGCTTGACTGTAGGCAAGACACACTTGTCTTTGTACTCCTCACCTGGTTGCCGCAACATATGCTTGACACCATCGGAACCAAATAAGTTTATCTTGGTCTCATCAGACCACAGGACATGGTTCCAGTAATCCATGCGTGTCTTCATCAAACTGTTTGCGGGCTTTCTTGTGCATCATCTTTATATGAGGCTTCCTTCTAGGACAACAGCCATGCAGACCAATTTGTTGCAGTGTGCTGACAACTGACAAACAAGGTGGTCTGAGCACTGACAGGCTGACCCCCTACCCCTTCAACCTTTTCAGTAATGCTGGCAGCACTCATAGATCTATTTCCCAAAGGCAACCTCTGAATATGACGCTGAGCACGTGCACTCAACTTCTTTGGTTGACCATGGTGAGGCCTGTTCTGAGTGGAACCTGTCCTGTTAAACCGCTGTATGGTCTTGGCCACTGTGTTGCTGCTCAGTTTCAGGGTCTAGGCAATCTTCTTATAGCCTAGGCCATCTTTATGTAGAGAATTTTTTTTTTTTTTCAGATCCTCAGAGTTCTTTGCCATGAAGTGCCATGTTGAACATCTAGTGACCAGTATGAGCGAGTGAGAGAGAGTGAGACCTGCTCTGCATTCACACCTGAGACCTTGTAACACTAACGAGTCACATGACACCGGGGAATGAAAATTGCTAATTGGGCCCAATTTGGACATTTTCACTTAGGAGTGTACTCACTTTTGCTGCCAGTAGTTTAGACAATAATGGCTGTGTGCTGAGTTTTTTTGAGGGGACAGCAAATATACACTGTTATACAAGCTGTACGTTCACTACTTTACATTGTAACAAAGTGTAATTTCTTCAGTGTTGTCACATGAAAAGATATAATAAAATATTTACAAAAATGTGAGGATAATGTATATGTATATATATATATATATATATATATATATATATATATATATATATATTATATTACATACCGTATATACTCGAGTATAAGCCGAGTTTTTCAGCACATTTTTTGTGCTGAAAATGCCCCCCGCAATTACATTTTCCGACCCAACTTTGGGGCCACTTAGTGCTAGGAACCCCAATTTGGTATGCCTACCCAGTGGACCGAGCACTACAACATATCCAAAGGTGGGGTTCCTTGCAGCGAGATACAGGGCCCCAAAGTCGGTCAACTGTGTCCATCTGCAGCAATGTCATTTCGGGATCCTTCGGGTCCAGAGACCCCAAATTTGGGCTAGGGGGGCCTATGGCTGACCTATATTCTCAAGTATATATACGGTATGTATATGATATCAACAATTACTGATTTTTAAATGAAAAACTTTTTTGGTTATACTTCGCCTATAAATCACAGGAGTGCAGTTTGTGCTGCACTCCTGTGGCCCATTTTCAGCAGAGGGCTAGGTCCAGGCTCTACAAAATGCTAACCATATGGTTGGCTTCCACCCAGAATCCTGGATCAGCACCTGGCTCAGCCTCTCAGTGATCCACCAAGAGCCCAGAGCTCCAGTGAGTGCTGGAGGGGCAGAGCAGAGAGCCAGAGACTGACAGTCACAGCTCTCTGCTCAAAGTCATCAGCAGTGTTTGATTGCTCAGTTCTCACTACAGAGCCAGCGGGGGACAGAAGCGGCATCAGATCAATGCTGTATCCACCTAGGTGAGTATAAATGTTTTTTAATAAGACCAGAATTACAATATTTACAGTGTCTTGAAAAAGTAATCATACCCCTTGAAATTTTACAAATTTTTATCATGTTACAACAAAACTGTATTATATTGGTATTTTATGTGATAGACCAACACAATTTTATGTGATAGACCAACACAAAGTGTTTTTTTTTTTGTAAAGTGGCACATAATTTTCTGTACTTCTCACTTGATCACTTTCAGTTGCTTTAGTAAATAAACCCGTACTATGCAATATTTGGATTCTAGCTTAGAAGTTCTCATCTATTAGCATGGACATTTAATAAAGGCATGACATAACTCTCAAGAGCCATTGATTTTACTGAATATACAGGTCTTTGCACAACATGTCATCTGAGCAGAAGAAACCCTGTGGGAAAGGAAATAATTTGCATGTCAGATCTTATGTGAAACATCCATTAACTTTTACAACCTATCATCATTTACGTAAAATGCTCCATAATTCTTACTTACTATCAACATTTTCATTTTACTGCATACTAATATATTTTAGGCTGATGAATAGCTGGAAACTAAGATTTCTAAGTGGGCAACATAAAAGCTGATAACTTATTGATTTGCCTGGTTTCCTACCAGTTTAAAAGCCCTAGTTAGAAAGAGACACCCTGCAGCTTTAAATGTTATGACTCCCAGCATGCTTTGTGATCCTTGTGTACCATGGGAAACATTTATATAAAGTCACTTACAACAAATTAAAATGTGTTAGTACAGAGTCAGACCAAATAAGAGGAGTGAAGAGAGCTGGGGTAATTTTCCTGAGAAATGTATCGGCTTGAAGATATTAGCTGTCACTGTTGCAAGTACGGTACCAACTGGCCAGGTCAACAGAACACCAATTTAGCAAAAATAGGCCTATGTGTATACAGTACAAAAGCTATACATGTTAGATGGTCTTTTGGGCTGTAGCTTCTGAATAATGATTCTAAAATCATTTTAAAGGATGGCAAAGAGTAATGAAGTGCAGTGAGTGAGTGTTTTATCTCTAGGACATGGTGCAGTGAGTGAGTGTTTTATCTCTAGGACATGGTGCAGTGAGTGAGTGTTTTATCTCTAGGACATGTTTCAGTGAGTGAGTGTTCTATCTCTAGGACATGGTGCAGTGAGTGAGTGTTTTATCTCTAGGGCATGGTGCGGTGAGTGAGTGTTTTATCTCTAGGACATGGTTCAGTGAGTGAGTTTTTTATCTCTAGGACATGGTGCAGTGAGTGAGTGTTTTATCTCTAGGGCATGGTGCAGTGAGTGAGTGTTTTATCTCTAGGATATGGTGCAGTGAGTGATTGTTTTATCTCTAAGACATGGTGCAGTGAGTGAGTGTTTTATCTCTAGGACATGGTGCAGTGAGTGAGTGTTTTATCTCTAGGACATGGTGCAGTGAGTGAGTGTTTTATCTCTAGGACATGGTGCAGTGAGTGAGTGAGTGTTTTATCTCTAGGACATGGTGCAGTGAGTGAGTGTTTTATCTCTAGGACATGGTGCAGTGAGTGAGCGTTTTATCTCTAGAACATGGTGCAGTGAGTGAGCGTTTTATCTCTAGGACATGGTGCAGTGAGTGAGCGTTTTATCTCTAGGACATGGTGCAGTGAGTGTTTTATCTCTAGGACATGGTGCAGTGAGTGAGTGTTTTATCTCTAGGACACGCTCCAGGAAGCCTCAACTTTTAAGTGTGTAACGGCCTGACGCATTTTGCTCCTCATTGCAGATGTTGTCGGCACGATCAAGTCTTCAGACTGCTGTCACAGTTCGTAAGTGGCTCCGAAAGGGTGTGCCTACCTGATGAGCCTGATTAAGTTGTGTTGAACCTTTCTACAATATAACGCTTTTGCCTAACTTGCCCACCACAACACACTGCTCCTTGCTCGTACATTGGTGCAGAGGGCCATATGTATTTCTGCATCTGGGAGTCACAAGTGTTGGCTTACAGCCTTGAGCAGCAGCTTGTACAACTCAATGATACACTGACAGACATACAGGGACAGGTGAGCGTCCCTGATCGCAGATTGTCTCCTTCCAGGGCATGAGCCCTTTTTTGCAGAATGACCAGGTGAAAATAAAGGAAAAATAGCCTCGAAATGAAGAAAACTATTGCAACCACCACATCTAAAGATTGGTAAGCTGCAGTATATTACATTTCTTTTCTTGGGTTTGGATACACTTTAAGGATTGTAAAACATGAATATGTAATGAGTAGACCTGTCTCCAAATTCACATTTATCAACTGAGGTATAAATAGTAACAGGGATTTTAAAACTTGATAACATATTATCACATGCATTTCAAGTGACCTTGGGTTCTCCATAACCTGTAAAATAGCACTTAGCTTGTGGTCTTCCATTTTGTTATTCACATTATGTCTAATAAGTTTTTTATTGAAAATATGGCATGGTTTGTCTCCAAGGTCACTTATATTATGATTATTATTATTTTTCCTTTTGGATCTAGATTTATTTCACTGGCTGCTCTATGAATCCAGCACGCTCCTTCGGACCAGCACTGATAGTGGGGAACTTCACCTCACACTGGGTAAGATGTCATTGATCCAAAGATGTTAAAAATATAGGATTATGTTCAGAGTGTTTGAATTGCAGGCAAATGAGCAAACACCAACTTGACATAATTGGGAAATGAGCTACACGAGAAAATGTCCTACATTTTAGAGACTTGAGATGCCCATATTAGGGCCAAGTTATATGTAGTACAAGGAGGGCTGATTTGTATCCCAGGTTACTTGCCCACTTGTGCAGCGGCAGCCAGACAAACAGCAACATCCACTCCTCTGGCTCAGTAAACAGTCTATGGGTTGCCTTTTTTTAAAGTTTATTGCTGATAAACTTGAATGGGTCTTAGGGAAGCTGTGGGATACTCAAGGACACCAAGCAAGAATGACAAATATGTCACCATAAGTAGTGTTCCAGGCCAGGTAAGCCTTAATGTTAGTGCACCAGAGGTTAATAGCAGTCATTAGGAACCTTCTCCCAAGTCTGTACTAGTGTCCCTGGTACTTGGATGTCTCTCTCCAGACTCAGGCAGACAATCTCCTCAGTAAAGCTTCCAGACTGGATCCTCAATGAAACCCCTCTTTTAGCTTGCAAAGAATTTGCAGCAGAATAGCACTCTGCCCCCTCACAGCTATACACAGCTGTGACCTTGATGAGACTAGCAGAATGTTCAGCTGGACTGCCTAGAACCTCTCTTCCTGGAGAAGAACAGGGTTTCCTTAGACTCCAAACTATTTATGCACTCCCCCATCCACCTTCTGAGAACACTCCCCCAGGGATTGGCTGGAACCACATAAATATTCAGGGTGCTTATTTGACTCTTCCAACCCACTATATTCGAGAAGCCTCAATAAAACAGGGGGAATCATTCAAACCTGAAGCCTACTCAGCCCAGAACAGCCCAAAGCAATCACAAGCTGCCCATCTTATTACAGGAAAGCCAGAAGAACTACATTTACCTAACCTAGATAGCAACCTATCTGGGAGGATGCTACATATAGGAATTAGCAAAGCTGCTGTATACCTAATTTCTACTTATTTGACCATGCATGTTTATGGCTAAATTCCCCAAAGGTTGGACTAATCATGCAGCAGCCTCACTTTTTGTCTGGTAGCCTGATTTTGAGGCCTCATGCACTCTGGATGTTAAAATAACATTATAAAAACGTCAGTAGCTTTTCAGTGAGTTTTTCATTTTTTTTCAACGTTTTTACAATAGCGTTTTTTAGCATTTATTAGCAGTTTTTAGCATTTTTCCACGTTAGCGCTTTAGCAATTTTCTTTTTTGGTGAGCAACGTTTTTGAGCATTTATCAACATTTATCAGCATTAGAGCGTTTTTACAGCTGAAAAACGTCTCTCAGAACTAGGGTTGTCCCGATACCGATACTAGTATCGGTATCGGGACCGATACCGAGCATTTGTGGGAGTACTTGTACTCACACAAATGCTCCCGATGCCTATTCCGATACCTGTAACCGGAAGTCGGCGGACGGAGAGGGCGGTGCGGAGATCAATCTGGCAGCAGTGCGGACGGGGGTAAGCTGGCCGGGACAGGGATGCAGGATGCCGCCGCATATAATGTCCAAAGCGGTGAGCGGAGCCGTCGCGGTGCGGAGATCAATCTGGCAGCAGTGCGGACGGGGGTAAGCTGGCCGGGACAGGGATGCAGGATGCCGCCGCATATAGTATCCAAAGCGGTGAGCGGAGCCGTCGCACAGAAAGTGACGTCACCGTGTCTCCATTGGAGGGTAAACATCACGACGGCCATCTTGGTACACCTTGCACTCGGCTGCAGTAAGCCAGCAGCAGACATCTTGTTACACCCAGCTCATAGTTCAGGCTGGGTGTAACAAGATGTCTGCTGCTAGCTTACTACAGCCAAGTGCAAGGTGTACCAAGATGGGCGTCGCAGCATACTTACTAGATGTTAAATGACATGAATGATGAGAGGCAAGGAAGGATTTTGCAATGCTATATGCCATATATCATTGCAAAATCATTCCTCTCCTCATCATTCATGTCATTTATTATGCAATTGCCAATCAGTGCTGCATTTCAGGTGCCCATCAGTGCCATCTATCAGTGACGCCTTTCAGTACCGATAAGTGCCATCTATCAGTGCCACCTATCGGTGCCAGCCATCAGTATCAGCCATCACTGCCAGCCACCTGTCAGTGTCACCGACCAGTGCCATCTATCAGCGCCCATAAGTGACACCTATCAGTGCCCATCAGTCAGTGCCATCTATCAGTGCCAGCCGTCAGTGCCACCTATCAGTGCCCATAAATGCAACCTATCAGTTCCCAAAAGTGCCTCCGCCTATCAGAGCCCATCAGTCAGTACCATCTATCAGTGCTCTTCAGTCAGTGCCAGCCTTTGGTGCTATCTATAAGTGCCGCCTATGAGTGCCGCCTATGAGTGCCATCTATCAGTGCCCATAAGTGCTGCCTATCAGTGCCCATCAGTCAGTGCCATCTATCAGTTCCAGCCATCAGTGCCAGCCACCAGTCAGTGCCCATCAGTCAAACTGTCACATGACATTAAAAAAAAAAGTATCGGTAATCGGTATCGGCGAGTACTTGAAAAAAAGTATCGGTACTTGTACTCGGTCTTAAAAAAGTGGTATCGGGACAACCCTACTCAGAACCCACTAGTTTGGGTTTTTTTTTATTGCTCAAAAACGCCACTGCCCAAAACTGCTGATAACAGTCTATGTGTGCATGGACACATAGGATAACATGATGGAGAGTTTAATCACTGTAGAAAAAACATCTACAGCCAAAAACAGCTGCTGTAATAACGTCAAAAATTTCCAGTGTGCATGAGGCCTGAGGTGTTTAGTCAGCTATATTGTTGTTGGCTTTACATCAGGTAGGCAACATTGATGGCATCAACAACAGCAACAGTCAGAACATCTTCTACATCTGCTCTTAACCTCAAATACATAATATGGCTTCATAAGAACAGTAAGAAATGTTTCCTAGTCATAAACTGCATACATATATTAGAACATGTCTGTGTTTAAAGGGCCAGTCCACCTAAAATAATATTGTATTCAGGTAGAAGATTGAAGGTTGAGTAAGCTCATAACTTTTCATAGGTCTTGGATACTACAACAGAGAAAAGGGGAGGATAGTAGGCGCAAAGGCAGAGTCCCTCTGAGAAACAAGCAACTACAATATGATGATAATAATAATAATAAGTCCAAAAAAGGTCCGTCACTAGGACAAGCTGATCCAGGAGCTGAAGCAGACTCTAAAGTACATGAAAGAATAAAACAAAGGAAGATGCGCCTCTAAGTGCAGTAGGATCAATACATTTAATAGAGAGATCCCCCTGCTATAATTCTTAATTCTGTTCCATCAGCATTTGTGTTTTGGGTGTTCCCACCCACCTTTGTGTTCTTCACCTCCTGTTGCATTATCCATAATAATACAATATATTTAATACAATTAACAAGGAGAGAAAAAAACCCTCATACTGGCCACAGTGGACATTTAGACCCAAATACTCAAGTACAGATATAGGTGAAATATGAAACTGTCAGATGGTTCAATTGGCTTCCATATACCAAAATCTGAAATATCAGCTTTAAAGGACTGACCTTTTAATGTTGCTAGGTGCAATGTGTGTATATATTCATACTGGTAAGGCATCAGATTTACAATTTGTTCACTTCTGAAAACACTAAAATCAATGGTGACTTTATAGTAAAAAGTTGCACAGGATGTTTTAGTATTTTTTTTTAACAGTTTACATTTTGAATCAAACTAAATTTTTAACAGATCTTCTGGATTGGACCTATGGTAGGAGCCATACTTGCATCATTGATCTACAACTATGTTCTATGTCCCCAAGAGCAAACCTTCCGTGAGAAACTAGCAATTCTATTAGGGAAAATGCCATCCATTGAAGTAGAAGAAGATTGGGAAGAAAGACAGGAACAGCCTCGGAGAAAGTCAATGGAACTTCAGACCTTGTAACCTCTTGTGCAATTCAGTCATAGAAAAAAAAAACACTTTACTATGTGTAAATTTACATTGTTCAAATGTACCCTGAAGGAAAAGATTTATGATGTCTAATGATAATTTCACATATCACTGAAAAGAACTTGTATAGTAGGTTGGATTCTAGATAAAAAAAAGAGCTGATATGAACTGTTTCTTACATTTATCTCTCCTTCATTCTTGTTTACTAAGCACCAAGAATGGATAACCTCTACCTACAATCTTTAGATGTTTCTGGATCTTTCAGTGTTGCGAAATGGAGGGTCCTCTCTTCCTGCAGGTCCTAGAAAATCTCAGTTAATAACTATGTCAGGACAAAGATCCTACACAGGGCTCCAACTATTGTTTTCTAGGAGGCCGTAAAAGGGAATAGGCACTCCTCTTAACTATATGGAGAAGAACCAATCTTTTATGAAATTTCTACTTTTATTGGGAAATCCTCATTATTGCAGGAAGCTCTTCCCATAATAAGACCTATTCTTTATATACTCAAGTCTACAAATCACCCTAAGCACCTCCCAACTTTCTCCAGGGCCAGAAAGGAAAGTCTAGTGTAATTCAATAGGTTAATGGGTACTGCATACATTATGATGACTATTACTGCATTAAGAGCATGTAAGATAAAAATAGTAATATGGTAGTTAGGGTTGGATCAGTAGATCCTGTAGGCAGATAATTTTTGTCTTCCAAAGCAGAATTTCTTTACTAGGATCACTGCACAGGACTTTTTATTGGAAAAGTATTTTAAACCTGTGTTAGAATATTGTCACAATGTTTAAATGAGCTTTAAAAAGGTACCAGTATTTCTGCTGGTGATGGTAAAAAATGTGGGGTGAAATAAATATACATGGAAGTGCAGGCCCTTTGTCTCTGCCAAAGACACAGGCCTACTATGTATAATGGTAAATGTTTGGCTACGTTCATTGTGTTCACGCTTTTTGTTTAAAAAAAAAACAAAAAACGTATCTTCTAAAACCCTAGATAAAGGCAACAATACTGTGTACACATTTTCTCTAATAGAGAAAATCATTCTTGATCCCAAAAATGAATAAAACTACTAATGCCCATCCAGACCTTTCTCATATACAACAGCATACAGAGCAGGTTCTCCCACTGCTAGCATGGTTTTCGATTTCAGTAGGTGTGTGGGTTATCAATGTGAACATAAATTACAAATAATTATACTGTTTTAACTGCAAAGTGATTTTTTTTTTAATTTTAAGGAGAATAAAGGTGAACTAAAAGATTTTTATATTGTATATTTGCCTAGGGATATCCTGTAACTTAAATGTTTCAACAAGTCTGCAATTAGCATACATTTATCCACTGGTGCCTTCCAATGATAACATCCTAAGCACTTCTAATTACTATTATTATTGATATGCAAAGTAAGCTGGTTACTACACATGCCAAAGTAGAACCATGGCAAGGGAGGATTGATTTGCTGCTTAAACAGTAATTAATAGGTACCAAATTGTACAGTACATGTCTTTTAAAAATAAATACATTTCTGAGTAATTTATAATGTTGCTTTATTATGTTTGTCAATAGTGTTTGTGCACTAAACATAAATAAGAAAAGACCATTCTTCCAGTTCCCTGACTATACTGAGGTACGGGCTTTCACATATAGAGTTAGGGAGGTGTAAATGCATTGTGTGATAATGTGTGTTTCATTGAGAACTATATGTCTGTCTTAGTGGCATGTTGGCAAGTGTAGTTCCTACTCCATCCAACTGGGGGTGCCTTGCCACCTCATGGATGTAGTGGAGTCTTAAGTGGAATGATGTTCCCCTGCAGCCTCCATAGGAGTTTTAATGGGAGCAGCTGTCTGACTGCAAGCTGCCACCCCCAGTGACCTTCTGTGGACATCTCGGTTGAGGCAGTTCTAAAAAAAATAGTAGTGTTCTGCTGAGTTTTGTAAGTATTTGTGAGTGGATAGAATAGTGAGAGAAGCCCCGCTTGTCAGGGACAGTGCATTTGTTTTAGGGAGAGGTTCCTGTGAAAATGTAAGGAGGCTCAGTGAAGGAGACACTCTGCTTGCTCTTTATGGCCTCTGGTCTCTAGAGTCACCAGTAATGTAGGCCTTGCCTGAATTGTGCCTTAATTTGCTGAAGAGATACTGCTATATAAAGTCGTGCTCAAAAGTTGGCATACCCTGGCAGAAATTGTGAAATTTTGGCATTAATATTAAAAATATGACTGATCATGCCAAAAAACTGTCTTTTATTTAAGGATAGCAATCACATGAAGCCATTTATTATCACATAGTTTTTTGGATCCTTTTTAAATCATAATGATAACGGAAATCACTCAGATGGCCCTGATAAAAAGTTAAATACCCTGGAACGTTTGGCCTTGGTACAGACACAGAAGGTGGCACACACAGGTTAAAATGGCAATTAAAGGTTAATTTCCCACATTTGTGGCTTTTTAAATCACAATTAGTGTCTGTGTATAAATAGCCAATGAGTTTGTTAGCTCTCACATAGATGCACTAAGCAGGCTAGACACTGAACCATGAGGAGGTAGAAAAGAACAGTCAAAAGACCTGCGTAATAAAGTAATGGAACTTTATAAAGATGGAAAATGATATAAAAAGATATCCAAAGCCTTGAATATGCCAGTCAGTACTGTTTAATGATTTATTATGAAGTGGAAAATTGCTATTACTAATTACTATTATTATTGATATGCAAAGTAAGCTGGTTACTACACATGCCAAAGTAGAACCATGGCAAGGGAGTATTGATTTGCTGCTTAAACAGTAATTACCGTAATAGGTACCAAATTGTACAGTACATGTCTTTTAAAAATAAATACATTTCTCAATAATTTATAATGTTGCTTTATTATGTTTGTCAATAGTGTTTGTGCACTAAACATACAGGTGATACTCGAAAAATTTGAGATCGAGCAAAAGTTAATTTATTTCACTAATGCAACTTAAAAGGTGAAACTAATATATGAGATAGAATCATTACATGCAAAGCAAGATAGTTCAAGCCGTGATTTGTCATAATTGTGATGATTATGGCTTACAGCTCATGAAAACCCCAATCTCAGAAAATCTGAATATTACATGCAATCAATAAAACAAGGATTGTACATAAAACAATATCGGACCTCTGAAAAACATAAGCATGCATATGTACTCAGTACTTGGTTTGGGCCCCTTTTACAGCAATTACTGCCTCAATGAGGCGTGGCATGGAAGCTATCAGCCTGCGGCACTGCTGAGGTGTTATGGAAGACCAGGATGCTTCAAAAGCGGCCTTCAGCTCTTCTGCATTGTTCGGTCTCATGTCTCTCATCTTTCTCTTGGGAATGCCACATAGATTCTCTATGGGGTTCAGGTCAGACAAGTTTGCTGGGCAATCAAGCCTAGTAATCCCACGGTCATTGAACCAGTTTTTGGTGCTTTTGGCAGTGTGGGCAGGTGCCAAGTCCTGCTGGTAAATAGCTTGTCTGCGGAAGGAAGCATGAAGTGCTCCAAAATCTCTTGGTAGATGGCTGCGATGACCCTGGACTTAATGAAGCACAGTGGACCACCAGCAGATGACATGGCTCCCCAAATCAACACAGGCTGTGAAAACTTCACACTGGACTTAAAGCATCTTGCAGTGTGTGCTTCTCCATTCTTCCTCCATACTCTGGGTCCTTGGTTTCCAAATGAGATGCAAAATTTGCTCTCATCAGAAAAGAGAACTTTGGACCACTCAGCAACAGACCAGGTCTGTTTTTCTTTAGCCCAGTTAAGACGCTTCTAAAAATTGTTTGTTGTTCAGGAGTGGCTTGACAAGAGGAATACGACATTTGAAGCCCATGTCCAGGATCCGTCTGTGTGTAGTGGCTCTTGATGCACTGACTCCAGCCTCAGTTCACTCCTTGTGAAAGTCCCCAACAGTTTTGAATGGCCTTTTCCTGACAACCCTCTCCAGGCTGCGGTCATCCCTGCTGCTTGTGCACCTTTTTCTTCCACACTTTTTCCTTCCACATAACTTTCTATGTGCTTTAATACAGCACTTTGGGAACATCCAACTTCTTTTGCAATTACCTTTTGAGGCTTTCCCTCCTTATGGAGGGTGTCAATGATGGTTTTCTGCACAACTGTCAGGTCAGCAGTCTTTCCCATGATTGTGATTCCTACAGAACCAGACTGAGAGACCATTTAAAGGCTCAGGAATCCTTTGCAGGTGTTGTGGCTTAATTAGCTGATTAGAGTGGGACACTTTGAGCCTAGAATATTCCACCTTTTCACGATATTCTAATTGAGAGTGTGGACTTAGGGTTTTCATGAGCTGTAAGCCATAATCATCACAATTATGACAAATCACGGCTTGAACTATCTCATATATTAGTTTCACCTTTTAAGTTGCAATAGTGAAATAAATTAACTTTTGCACCATATTCAGATTTTTCGAGTATCGCCTGTAAATAAGAAAATATGTAAAGGCTAGATCCACATTTAGCAAAAAAATGTGCTTTCATTATTATTTTGCAAATGAGCCTGCAAATGATTGCAATCTCGATCAGTGGATTGTTGGTGAAATGTCAAGCTTCCACAGACCCTTCTTCCAGTTCCATGTCTATACTGAGGTATCGGCTTTAATTTAGAGGTTAAAGTTGGAGAGGTATAAATGGATTATGTGATAATGTGTGTTCCATTGAGAACTATATGTCTGTCGCAGTGGCATGTTGGCAAGTGTAGTTCCTACTCCATCCAAAAGGTGGTGCCTTGCCACCTCAGGGATGTAGTGGAGTCTTTAAAGTTTAATGATGTTCCCCTGCAGCCTCCATAGAAGTGTTAATGGGAGCAGCTGTCTGACTGCAAACTGCCACCCCCAGTGACCTTCTGTGGCCATCTTGGTTGGGGCAGTGCTAAAAAATAGTAGTGTTCTGCTGAGTTTGGTGAGTATTTGTGAGTGGATAGAGTGGGGAGAGAAGCCCCGCTTGTCAGGGACAGTGCATTTGTTTTAGGGAGAGGTCCCTGTGAAAATGTAAGGAGGCTAAATTTAGGAGACACTCTGCTTGCTCTTTATGGCCTCTGGTCTCTAGAGTCACTCACTGCCTGATTGGCCAGCAAGCCCGCTCACCTGTCGACTGTCCCGCCCGCTGAATGTTCCCCTGTTCTGCCCGCAAGCTCGTTTCACCTCGGCGCCGGGCTCCTCACAGTGGGATCCGCAGCGGAGTGGGAGGAACGGGCTGGCTGGCGGCAATTTTCCACCCCCCTGAAAGTGCCGCCTGGGACGGTGGTACCATTGGGTCTCATGGTAGGGCCGGCCCTGCCTGAACTAATGAGTCAAAATTTGAAATATTTGGCTGTAGCAGGGGGCAGTTTGCTTGCTGAAGGGCTGGAGAGCGATACAATAATGAGCATCTGCAGGCAACAGTGAAGCATGGTGGAGGTTCATTGCAGGCATGGGACTGCATTTCTACAAAATAAGTTGGAGATTTGGTCAGGATCAATGGTGTCTTCAGTGCTGAGAAGTTCAGGCAGATACACCCCTCCCTGATGGCATGATAGATAAGTAATTGGTCCCAAATTTATTCTGCAGCAGGACAATGACCCAAAACATACAGCCAATGTCGTTAAGAACTATCTTCAGTGTAAAAGAGAACAAGGAGTACTGGAAGTGATGGTTTGACTCCAACAGAGCCCCGATCTCAACATCATCGAGTCTGTCTGGGATTGCATGAAGAGACAGAAGAATTTGAGACAGCCTACATCCACAGGAGATCTGTGGTTAGTTCTCAAAGCTGTTTGGAATAACCTACCTGCCGAGTTCCTTCAAAAACTGTGTGCAAGTGTACCTAGAAAAATTGATGCTGTTTTGAAGGCAAAGAGTGGTCACACCAAATATTTATTTGATTTGAATTTGTCTTCTGTTTATTTATTTTCCATTTTGTTAATTAATAAATGTAAACTGCCCTGAATTGGTGGCCTAGCTCTGTCACAGTACAAAAACATTTGCTTGAAAATCACTTTGAGCTAAAATAAAATTTTTAGGACTGTCCAAAAATGGGTTCATATTAGGTTCTTAATGCAGGTACACTTCACCACATTAACACTTGCAGCAACTTCAATCATAGAATATGGTTTCTTTGAATACTTGCAAGAACACCAGAAAACAAACACTCTTATTGCAGGCTTCACTGACTCTAATCTCTCAGCTTTTGCCATAATACCATACAATAATATCCCCAAGAGCCTACAGAACAATCAACGTGGGTCTGCGAGTGCACGTTGGTCTGCGAGTGCACGTGGGTCTGCGAGTGCACATGGGTCAGCGAGTGCACGTGGGTCAGGGAGTGCACGTTGGTCAGCGAGTGCACGATAGTCTTTGAGTGCACGTTGGTCTGCGAGTGCACGTTGGTCTGCGAGTGCACATTGGTCTGCGAGTCCACGTTGGTCAGCGAGTGCATGTTGGTCAGCGAGTAGCGATGGGCGAACGGTTCGGCCCGAGCATAAGTTCAGGCCAAACGTTGGTTGTTTGTACGTTTGGCGAACAACGAACATTATGCGGTGTTTGCGGCAAATTCGAAAGCCGCAGAACCCCGTTAAAGTCTATGGGACACTAACATGAAGAACTAAAAGTGCTAATTTTAAAGGCTTATATGCAAGTTATTGCCATAAAAAGTGTTTGGGGACCCTGTATCAATGCAAAAAAATGGATGTTTTGTATGGATAATAAGGGGAACCCTGCACCAAATAAAATAAAAATGGCGTAGAGGTCCCCCTCAAAATCCATACCAGACTCTTCAGGTCTAGTATGGATTTTAAACCGAACCCTGCTCCAAAATTTTTTAAAAAATGGCGTAGGGGTCCCCCCAAAATGATCACCAGACCCTTATACGAGCACGCAACCTGGCAGGCCGCAGGAAAAGAGGGGGGATGAACCGTACCAGGCCACATGCCCTCAACATGGCGGGGATGTTTTGGAGAAGCCCCCAAAAGCACCTTGTCCCCATGTTGATGGGGACAAGGGCCTCATCCCCACAACCCTTGCCCGGTGGTTGTGGGGGTCTGCGGGCAGGGGGCTTATCGGAATCTGGAATCCCCCTTTAACAAGGGGACCCCCAGATCCCGGCCTCCCCCCTATGTAAATTGATAACGGGTACATTGTACTCCTACCATTTGCACAAAAAAAGTGTCAAAAATAGTAAAAAAAGACAGGAGACACTTTGGGACAAGCTAAGGGTCAGATTTTCTGCCGCAATGTCGCAGTCCCGCTAAAAATCGCAGATCGCCGTCTTTACTAGTAAAAACAATAAAAAATAAATAAAAGTCCCTACATCTATCCCAAGTTTTGTGCAAACTAACAATATACACCTATTGCAATTTTTTTTACCAAAAATACGTAGAAGAATATATATCCGCATAAACTGATGAAGAAAGTCTATATTATAGCAAAAATTATAGCAAAAAGTAAAAAAAAAAATATATTTTTTTCAAAATTGTTGTTCTTTGTTTGTTTATAGCGCAAATAATAAAAACCACAGAGGTGATCAAATACCACCAAAAAAAAGCTATTTGTGGGAAAAAAAGGAAGTCAATTTTGTTTGGGTACGATTGCGCAATGTCAGCTAAAGTGACGCAGTGACGCATTTTATCACACTCATAACTGCACAAGTATTACTTGTAAAATATATTTTCAATAAAATGTACTGAAGATACATTCTTGTAGTAAACAGATACCAATCAAGGTAATCTGTTACTAGGCACAAGAAGGCTCAGTTTGCCAATCTTAAAGCGATATTAAACCTAAAAACACAAACGTATTATATTGCAGCATATCTGTTGTTGGACATGGTGGCTGCATTAGCTTTCTTTTTTTTAGGTCTTTTTTTTCCATTTATTTGGCCAGTAAGTTATTTATTTATTTATATTTTATGCATTTTTTATTACATTTTCAAGAAATACAAAAAATACAGCACGTAAAGGCCTTGAGAGAGGCATGTCAGCCTTCACAAAGCAAAAAGCAAATAGCATAACGTAAAGTGATTGTAAAGTCTTGTTTTTTTTTTTCTCTAAAAATAACAAACATGTTATACTTACCTGCCCTGTGTAGTGGATTTGCACAGAGTATCCCCGATCCTCGTATTGTCTCCAATCAGTGTCCCAGATAACCACCACACCTGTTATATGATAATGCTGTACTGCACTGGCAACGGTATATAAAAGAAAAACAAAAATTGTGAAAAAAAAATGTCTTAATTTCCCCAAAAATTATGACAAAAAATAACAACTTCGAAAAACTTGCCATGCCTCTTACTAAATACCTCAGACTGTCAATTTTCCAAAAGAGGGTTATTTGGAGGTATTTGTACTGTCCTGACATTTTTGGGCCTCGGGAAATGAGATCAGTACATCAGAATTGATACATTTTCAGATATATACAGGGGGTCCCCGACTTACGAACGCCCGACCTACGAACAACTCCTACTTACGAACCGGGCGATGCGGGGACCCTCTGCCGTTCTGCGCAGACACCGGCCGTTCTGCGCATGCGCGGCCGGACGGAGCCATGGAAAATGACGGAAATGTCCGTAATGCAGAACGGCATTCAACGGAACATCAAAAATGTCCATAATTTGCTGTGCAGGAGCAGAACGCATTCGATGGAACATCGGAAATGTCCATAATTGTTGTTCTGCGCAAATGCGCGGCCGACTAAGAACATTTCCGATTTGCAAACAGGAGGAAAGTCCCTAACGGGTTCGTAACCCGGGGACCCCCTGTACCATAGTTTGTGGACTCTATAACTTTCCTACAGACTAAATGATATACACTGATTTGGGTTATTTTCACCAAGTAAATGTAGCGGAATACACTTTGACCTAAATTAATAAAGAAAGATTATTTATTTGCAAACTTTTATAACTGAAATGAAGATTTTTTTTAAACTTTTTTCACATTTTTCAGTCTTTTTTTTTTGTTTATTTAGCACAAAGTAAAAAACCGAGCAGTGATTAAATACCACCAAAAGAAATATAAATGCAAAAAAATGGACTTGGAGTTCACTAACCCTGGGACTTTAAAGGTGCTAATGGTGGACACATAGATAGATACTGAATATCCATACAAAAATAGTTTAGTGAACAAATACATAGAAACAATAAAAAACATGCATTTCCATAGGAAATGGAATGTTCACCAGCACTAAAATAGACATGTATAATTTAAAACAGTGAGGTAACAATTTCATTAAATACCACTTCATTCAACATGTTTCGCTCCTCTGAGCTTCTTCAGGAATTGGGTATATGAATGTGTTACACTGAAAACAGATAGGGAACAATAAGATTACACAGTAAATATATATGTTTACATATACACTGTACATGCTCCACAGCGATGTAGAGTACAAATAGATGCATCATGCATATTACAGATCAAACAAGTCAATAAAAAAAAATGTGTATCAAAATATAATAAATGCCCATCGGATCTCTTACCAGTAAATAGCCCAAAAATAGGCCAAAAATAGATGATAATTAATAAAGCTCAACGGGTGATGGAATTAATACCAAAGCAACAAGCAGCGAGGATTCTTCCATATCTCCGGGCATATCATCAGCATCCATAGGGGGGTCACAGGCGGAAATATAGTAGATTAGTCCACACTAAGGAAAAATTTGATAAATGGGAGGATAATCAGGGAATTAAATATTTGAAAAATTAACTGCCAGATTTAACCAGCAGTAGATCATTTCAAAGCTAATATTTTATAATAAACATAATTGAATCCATTAAATGCTACTAGATACAAACTAATAGAACACTGGAAAACAATGAGGCCAGTGTTGGGGCTTACCTACTGCAATACATCCGCAGAAAAAAACATGGGGGACTGATATGGTAGTTCAGTCTCCCAGGACCCGCCAACATCAGAGTGAATGCAGCTAAAAGCCACCCTTATATCTTCCACTAATAAACTTAGTGAAAATTAGTTTCCGACCAGGGCCCTAATGATTGGGACATGAAAACCTCTCGGGCTCCCTGCAGCCACCAGTGGATTGACCGAATGGCAAACAGGGTGCCCGTGCGACCCACAGAGGATGCAGATGAACAAACCCGGCAAGGATTGAAAACTCGCTGCTATGACAAAAATGCATTAAAGTTGCACTTGGAGCACAGCAGTCACACGTGTTGCGAAGCATTTTTTTAAAAAATTGTAAGTACACGCCCCTGTTAAACAGGGGCTGAAAAATTGTGCCTTAGGCACTGGTGCTGGTGCCACAACACTGCAAACGGCCCTCACAGAGACTGTACTTGGAGCACAGCAGTCACACGTGTTGCGAAGCATTTTTTTAAAAAATTGTAAGTACACGCCCCTGTTAAACAGGGGCTGAAAAATTGTGCCTTAGGCACTGGTGCTGGTGCCACAACACTGCAACACGGCCCTCACAGAGACTGTACTTGGAGCACAGCAGTCACACGTGTTGCGAAGCATTTTTTTAAAAAATTGTAAGTACACGCCCCTGTTAAACAGGGGCTGAAAAATTGTGCCTTAGGCACTGGTGCTGGTGCCACAACACTGCAACCGGCCCTCACAGAGACTGTACTTGGAGCACAGCAGTCACACGTGTTGCGAAGCATTTTTTTTTAAAAAATTGTAAGTACACGCCCCTGTTAAACAGGGGCTGAAAAAATTGTGCCTTAGGCACTGGTGCTGGTGCCACAACACTGCAACACGGCCCTCACAGAGACTGTACTTGGAGCACAGCAGTCACGTGTTGCGAAGCATTTTTTTTAAAAAATTGTAAGTACACGCCCCTGTTAAACAGGGGCTGAAAAATTGTGCCTTAGGCACTGGTGCTGGTGCCACAACACTGCAACACGGCCCTCACAGAGACTGTACTTGGAGCACAGCAGTCACACGTGTTGCGAAGCATTTTTTTTAAAAAATTGTAAGTACACGCCCCTGTTAAACAGGGGCTGAAAAATTGTGCCTTAGGCACTGGTGTGGTGGCATGGATCATTGAGGAGGAGGAAGAGGATAGTCAGTGAACATAAGAGGACAGTCACTCAGCATCAGCATAGGCAGTCTTGAAGGGATGTGACATTAAAAATTATTCGGTTATATCCGCCTCAGGTGCCTGGTAGCTGGTGGTGATCCAAGACTGATTCATTTTGATGAATGTCAGTCGATCAACCGAGGCGGTGGACAGGCGCACCCTATGATCAGTCACAAATCCTCCAGCAGCACTGAATGTGCGTTCGGAAAGAACGCTGGAGGCAGGACAGGCCAGTAGCTCAATTGCATACTGTGCAAGCTCTGGCCAGTGATCCATCCTCAGGACCCAGTAAGCCAGAGGATTTTCGGTGGGAAAGGTGTCCAAGTCTGACCTTGCCCCAAGGTATTCCTGCACCATGTATATCAGACGCTGGCGATGGTTGCTGGAACCGATCATACCTTGGGGCTGCGGACTAAAAAATTGTCTGAACGCATCGGTCAGACGTCCACCTTCCCCCACCGCTCCTTCTGCCACTGACCGAAGCCTCAGCAACTCGTCGCCCAGGACCAGGAGTTTGTAGCCTCCCAGTTTCTGGGAACGCGTTGCACAGACCTTTCTGCAAGGCCTCCCTGAGATGTCTCATCCTCTGCTCCCTCTGCGACGGCAAGATAAGGTCCGCAACCTTACCCTTGTACCGCGGATCAAGGAGAGTGGCCAGCCAGTAATGGTCCCTCTCCTTGATCCGAAGAACACGAGGATCCTTCCGCAGGCTTTGCAGGATCAGGGAGGCCATGCAGCGTAGGTTAGCTGAGGCATTCGGTCCGGAGTCTTCTGGGTCACTGAGGATGACATGATCGCCAGCCACCTCCTCCCAGCCACGTACAAGTCCACTGGCTTGTTGGGACTGTACATCATCCCTAAAAGACTGCTGCTGCTGATGCTGAGTGCCAGGCTCCACCTCCATGCTCACACAATCCTCCTCCTCCTCCTCCTCCTCCTCCTCCTCATCCTCTTCCTGTGTGATGGGTGGGACAGAAGGAACACTGTCCGGATAAAGGGGGCCTTGAGAGGCAAGGAAGTCCTCCTCTTCCTGCCTCTGTTCTGCCTCAAGTGCCCTGTCCATTATCCCACGCAGCGTATGCTCCAACAGGTGGACAAGAGGGACAGTGTCACTGATGCATGCACTGTCACTGCTCACCATCCTCGTGGCCTCCTCAAATGGTGAGAGGACAGTGCATGCATCCCTGATCATGCTCCACTGACGTGGGGAAAAAAAAACCAAGCTCCCCTGACCCTGTCCTGGTGCCGTAGTCGCAAAGGTACTCATTGATGGCCCTCTGCTGCGTGTGCAGTCGCTGCAGCATGGCCAACGTTGAGTTCCACCTGGTGGGCATGTCAGATATTAGGCGGTTCTTGGGCAGGTTCAGCTCCTTTTGCAGCTCAGTCAGCCGAGCACTGGCATTATAAGATCGGCGGAAATGCACACAGACTTTCCTGGCCTGCCTCAGGACATCCTGTAAGCCTGGGAACCTGCCCAAGAACCGCTGCACCACCAGGTTGAGGACGTGAGCCATGCAGGGCACATGGGTGAGCTGCCCCTGTCGCAGGGCGGAGAGGAGGTTGGTGCCATTGTCAGAAACGACCATTCCTGGCTTAAGCTGACGTGGCGTCAACCACCTCTCGGCCTGCCCCTGCAGAGCTGCCAGAACCTCTGGCCCAGTGTGGCTCCTGTCCCCCAAACACACCAGCGCAAGCACGGCATGGCATCTTTTTGCCTGCGTACTTGCGTAGCCCCTTGTACGCCTACGGAGCACCGCTGGTTCCAAGGACAGAGCACTGGAGGAAGAAGAAGAGGAGGGGGTGGAGGAGAGAGGTGTGTCACAACCAGTAGCAGTAGTCGCGTTTTGGAGGCGTGGTGGCGGAACAACCTCCAACACTACTGCACCTTGTCCTGCATCCCTCCCAGCTGCCAATAGAGTGACCCAATGGGCCGTGAAAGAAAGGTACCGTCCCTGTCCATGCCTGCTGGACCATGAGTCAGCGGTAATATGCACCTTACCGCTGACCGCCCTGTCCAGCGAGGCATGGACATTGCCCTCCACATGCCGGTAGAGAGACGGAATCGCCTTCCGCGAGAAAAAGTGGCGTTTGGGAACCTGCCACTGAGGAACCGCACATTGAACAAACTCACGGAAGGGGGCCGAGTCTACCAACTGAAAAGGCAGCAGTTGAAGTGCTAGCAATTTAGCAAGGCTAGCATTCAACCGCTGGGCATGTGGATGGCTGGGAGTGTACTTCTTTCTACGGTCCAGCAGCTGGGGCAGGGAAATTTGCCTGCTGCATTCGGACGTCGGTGTACTGCAAGTACTTGGTTGTGACACACCGAATTCTACACCTTCAGTCCTCTCAGAGCAGCTTTCAGAGAGGACTGAAGGTGTAGTGGGGATGGAGATCCCAGCTGAGGAGGAGCAAGGAGAGGTCCGCTTAGTTCTTTGGTGTGGGTCTTTTATGTGTGCCTGCCAACGAGCTGCATGGCAGGTCGCCATATGTCTGGTCATGCTTGTCGTGCCCAAGCGGCTGATGTTTTGGCCACGCGAGATACGCTTGAGACAAATATTGCAAATAGCAGTGGTGCGATCTGCTGCACTCGTCTCAAAAAAGGCCCACACCAAAGAACTTTTCTGATAACGTGCAGAGGCAGCGCCCTGCACAGGCGGAGCTCTGCGGTGTTGTACAGTTGCTGTGCTGGCCTCTACCTGGCCTCCAGGGGGCATCCTGCCTCGTTGGACATGTGACGCCGCATCCTCCTCCTCCTCGTCCTCCTCCTCATCCTCTCTCCCTTGAGGCACCCACGTGGAGTCAGTGACCTCATCATCCCCTCCCTCTTCACCACTAGAGCAAACCTGGCAGTAAGCTGCAGCTGGTGGAACTGTACTGCCAGATTCCTCAAGCTGGGTATCGTCATCCGAGCCTTCGAATCGTTGGGCATCCTCCTGGAGCATGTACCCAACACTGTGCTCAAAGAGTTCGGGGGACTCCTCAGGAGGACATGGTGGGTCTAGGGAAGGGGTGGCTGATGATGCTCTGTCAGTACCCTGAGCCTGGGTGAGAGAGGATGAGGAGGATGAGGAGGGCTTGGTCATCCATTCTACCAAGCCTTCAGCATGATGCGGCTCCACATGTCCAGCTGCCGAAAACAAAGACGCGCGTGTCCCATGGCCACGTGCTGATGACGATGCACGACCACGTCCACGTCCACGGCCACGTCCACTAGAAACAGAGCCTGCCTGCCCTGTGTTCTTGGCTCTGCACGCTCTGCCTCCCCTTGGCGGTCTTCCAGCCATTGTAGTCGGTAGTCCTGTGGGTGCTGCTGAGAGAAAAATATAGGAGCTCTGTGTGATGCCACTAACACACTAGAAGTCCTATGGGTGCTTCTGCAAAGAAAATAGAGGAGCTCTGTGTGATGCCACTAACACACTAGAAGTCCTGTGGGTGCTTCTGCAAAGAAAATAGAGGAGCTCTGTGTGATGCCACTAACACACTAGAAGTCCTGTGGGTGCTTATGCAAAGAAAATAGAGGAGCTCTGTGTGATGCCACTAACACACTAGAAGTCCTGTGGGTGCTTATGCAAAGAAAATAGAGGAGCTCTGTGTGATGCCACTAACACACTAGAAGTCCTGTGGGTGCTCTGAGAAGAATATATAGGAGCTCTGTGTGATGCCACTAACACACTAGAAGTCCTATGGGTGCTTCTGCAAAGAAAATAGAGGAGCTCTGTGTGATGCCACTAACACACTAGAAGTCCTGTGGGTGCTGCTGAGAAGAATATATAGGAGCTCTGTGTGATGCCACTAACACACTAGAAGTCCTATGGGTGCTTCTGCAAAGAAAATAGAGGAGCTCTGTGTGATGCCACTAACACACTAGAAGTCCTGTGGGTGCTTCTGCAAAGAAAATAGAGGAGCTCTGTGTGATGCCACTAACACACTAGAAGTCCTGTGGGTGCTTATGCAAAGAAAATAGAGGAGCTCTGTGTGATGCCACTAACACACTAGAAGTCCTGTGGGTGCTTATGCAAAGAAAATAGAGGAGCTCTGTGTGATGCCACTAACACACTAGAAGTCCTGTGGGTGCTGCTGAGAAGAATATATAGGAGCTCTGTGTGATGCCACTAACACACTAGAAGTCCTGTGGGTGCTTCTGCAAAGAAAATAGAGGAGCTCTGTGTGATGCCACTAACACACTAGAAGTCCTGTGGGTGCTTATGCAAAGAAAATAGAGGAGCTCTGTGTGATGCCACTAACACACTAGAAGTCCTGTGGGTGCTTATGCAAAGAAAATAGAGGAGCTCTGTGTGATGCCACTAACACACTAGAAGTCCTGTGGGTGCTTATGCAAAGAAAATAGAGGAGCTCTGTGTGATGCCACTAACACACTAGAAGTCCTGTGGGTGCTGCTGAGAAGAATATATAGGAGCTCTGTGTGATGCCACTAACACACTAGAAGTCCTGTGGGTGCTTCTGCAAAGAAAATAGAGGAGCTCTGTGTGATGCCACTAACACACTAGAAGTCCTGTGGGTGCTTATGCAAAGAAAATAGAGGAGCTCTGTGTGATGCCACTAACACACTAGAAGTCCTGTGGGTGCTTATGCAAAGAAAATAGAGGAGCTCTGTGTGATGCCACTAACACACTAGAAGTCCTGTGGGTGCTGCTGAGAAGAATATATAGGAGCTCTGTGTGATGCCACTAACACACTAGAAGTCCTATGGGTGCTTCTGCAAAGAAAATAGAGGAGCTCTGTGTGATGCCACTAACACACTAGAAGTCCTGTGGGTGCTGCTGAGAAGAATATATAGGAGCTCTGTGTGATGCCACTAACACACTAGAAGTCCTGTGGGTGCTTATGCAAAGAAAATAGAGGAGCTCTGTGTGATGGGACTAACACACTTCAAGTCCTATAGGTGCTTCTGGAAAGAAAATATAGCTCTGTGTGTGTGATGGGACTAACACACTTCAAGTCCTATAGGTGCTTCTGGGAAGAAAATATAGCTCTGTGTGTGTAATGGGACTAACACACTTCAAGTCCTATAGGTGCTTCTGGGAAGAAAATATAGCTCTGTGTGTGTAATGGGACTAACACACTTCAAGTCCTATAGGTGCTTCTGGGAACAAAATATAGCTCTGTGTGTGTGATGGGACTAACACACTTCAAGTCCTATAGGTGCTTCTGGGAAGAAAATATAGCTCTGTGTGTGTAATGGGACTAACACACTTCAAGTCCTATAGGTGCTTCTGGGAAGAAAATATAGCTCTGTGTGTGTGATGGGACTAACACACTTCAAGTCCTATAGGTGCTTCTGGGAAGAAAATATAGCTCTGTGTGTGTAATGGGACTAACACACTTCAAGTCCTATAGGTGCTTCTGGGAACAAAATATAGCTCTGTGTGTGTGATGGGACTAACACACTTCAAGTCCTATAGGTGCTTCTGGGAACAAAATATAGCTCTGTGTGTGTAATGGGACTAACACACTTCAAGTCCTATAGGTGCTTCTGGGAACAAAATATAGCTCTGTGTGTGTGATGGGACTAACACACTTCAAGTCCTATAGGTGCTTCTGGGAAGAAAATATAGCTCTGTGTGTGTGATGGGACTAACACACTTCAAGTCCTATAGGTGCTTCTGGGAACAAAATATAGCTCTGTGTGTGTGATGGGACTAACACACTTCAAGTCCTATAGGTGCTTCTGGGAACAAAGTATAGCTCTTTGTGTGTGATGGGACTAACACACTTCAAGTCCTATAGGTGCTTCTGGGAAGAAAATATAGCTCTGTGTGTGTAATGGGACTAACACACTTCAAGTCCTATAGGTGCTTCTGGGAACAAAATATAGCTCTGTGTGTGTAATGGGACTAACACACTTCAAGTCCTATAGGTGCTTCTGGGAACAAAATATAGCTCTGTGTGTGTGATGGGACTAACACACTTCAAGTCCTATAGGTGCTTCTGGGAACAAAATATAGCTCTGTGTGTGTGATGGGACTAACACACTTCAAGTCCTATAGGTGCTTCTGGGAACAAAGTATAGCTCTTTGTGTGTGATGGGACTAACACACTTCAAGTCCTATAGGTGCTTCTGGGAAGAAAATATAGCTCTGTGTGTGTAATGGGACTAACACACTTCAAGTCCTATAGGTGCTTCTGGGAACAAAATATAGCTCTGTGTGTGTAATGGGACTAACACACTTCAAGTCCTATAGGTGCTTCTGGGAACAAAATATAGCTCTGTGTGTGTGATGGGACTAACACACTTCAAGTCCTATAGGTGCTTCTGGGAAGAAAATATAGCTCTGTGTGTGTAATGGGACTAACACACTTCAAGTCCTATAGGTGCTTCTGGGAACAAAATATAGCTCTGTGTGTGTGATGGGACTAACACACTTCAAGTCCTATAGGTGCTTCTGGGAAGAAAATATAGCTCTGTGTGTGTAATGGGACTAACACACTTCAAGTCCTATAGGTGCTTCTGGGAACAAAATATAGCTCTGTGTGTGTAATGGGACTAACACACTTCAAGTCCTATAGGTGCTTCTGGGAAGAAAATATAGCTCTGTGTGTGTGATGGGACTAACACACTTCAAGTCCTATAGGTGCTTCTGGGAACAAAATATAGCTCTGTGTGTGTAATGGGACTAACACACTTCAAGTCCTATAGGTGCTTCTGGGAAGAAAATATAGCTCTGTGTGTGTAATGGGACTAACACACTTCAAGTCCTATAGGTGCTTCTGGGAAGAAAATATAGCTCTGTGTGTGTAATGGGACTAACACACTTCAAGTCCTATAGGTGCTTCTGGGAAGAAAATATAGCTCTGTGTGTGTAATGGGACTAACACACTTCAAGTCCTATAGGTGCTTCTGGGAAGAAAATATAGCTCTGTGTGTGTAATGGGACTAACACACTTCAAGTCCTATAGGTGCTTCTGGGAACAAAATATAGCTCTGTGTGTGTAATGGGACTAACACACTTCAAGTCCTATAGGTGCTTCTGGGAACAAAATATAGCTCTGTGTGTGTAATGGGACTAACACACTTCAAGTCCTATAGGTGCCTCTGGGAACAAAATATAGGAGCTCTGCCTGCCTGCCACGAACACACTACAAGTCCTATAGGTGCTTCTGGTAACAAAATATAGGAGCTCTGCCTGCCTGCCACGAACACACTACAAGTCCTATAGGTGCTTCTGGGAAGAAAATATAGCTCTGTGTGTGTAATGGGACTAACACACTTCAAGTCCTATAGGTGCTTCTGGGAACAAAGTATAGCTCTTTGTGTGTAATGGGACTAACACACTTCAAGTCCTATAGGTGCTTCTGGGAAGAAAATATAGCTCTGTGTGTGTAATGGGACTAACACACTTCAAGTCCTATAGGTGCTTCTGGGAACAAAATATAGCTCTGTGTGTGTAATGGGACTAACACACTTCAAGTCCTATAGGTGCTTCTGGGAAGAAAATATAGCTCTGTGTGTGTGATGGGACTAACACACTTCAAGTCCTATAGGTGCTTCTGGGAAGAAAATATAGCTCTGTGTGTGTAATGGGACTAACACACTTCAAGTCCTATAGGTGCTTCTGGGAAGAAAATATAGCTCTGTGTGTGCAATGGGACTAACACACTTCAAGTCCTATAGGTGCTTCTGGGAACAAAATATAGCTCTGTGTGTGTGATGGGACTAACACACTTCAAGTCCTATAGGTGCTTCTGGGAAGAAAATATAGCTCTGTGTGTGTGATGGGACTAACACACTTCAAGTCCTATAGGTGCTTCTGGGAAGAAAATATAGCTCTGTGTGTGTAATGGGACTAACACACTTCAAGTCCTATAGGTGCTTCTGGGAAGAAAATATAGCTCTGTGTGTGTAATGGGACTAACACACTTCAAGTCCTATAGGTGCTTCTGGGAAGAAAATATAGCTCTGTGTGTGTAATGGGACTAACACACTTCAAGTCCTATAGGTGCCTCTGGGAACAAAATATAGGAGCTCTGCCTGCCTGCCACGAACACACTACAAGTCCTATAGGTGCTTCTGGTAACAAAATATAGGAGCTCTGCCTGCCTGCCACTAACACACTACAAGTCCTATAGGTGCTTCTGGTAACAAAATATAGGAGCTCTGCCTGCCTGCCACGAACACACTACAAGTCCTATAGGTGCTTCTGGTAACAAAATATAGGAGCTCTGCCTGCCTGCCACTAACACACTACAAGTCCTATAGGTGCTTCTGGTAACAAAATATAGGAGCTCTGCCTGCCTGCCACGAACACACTACAAGTCCTATAGGTGCTTCTGGGAACAAAATATAGGAGCTCTGCCTGCCTGCCACGAACACACTACAAGTTCTATAGGTGCTTCTGGTAACAAAATATAGGAGCTCTGCCTGCCTGCCACGAACACACTACAAGTCCTATAGGTGCTTCTGGTAACAAAATATAGGAGCTCTGCCTGCCTGCCACGAGCACACTACAAGCCCCTCTTTGTCAATCAATCTTTGTAACTGAATCTATCTAACTCAATCTCTGCAAGTGAATCTCTCTATCTATCTAAATGCAGCAGAGTGTCACAGAAACAGCCTGCTCAATCTGCGCCGGAACAGCATGTGACCGGCGCAGACGGCGTGGCGGCGATTTATAGGGGGGGGGCGTGTACTACAGCCCCTGAGCTGTAATTGGCTACAGGCGTCCTGCCTGTAGCCAATTATGGCTCTTCGAGTTTCCGGGGCTGTGATTGGCCAAGCATGCGGGGTCACAGTGCATGCTTGGCCAATCATCAGCCAGCAATGCACTGCGTCGGCCGCGCCGGCCGCAATGCATTGCGGGGCCGCGCGCATCACACGAACGTGATGCGAGCGGCCAAAATAGTTCTGGGCTCGCCGAGCGAGCGAACGCCCGGTGCTCGATGCGAACGTGGGTTCGCATCGAGCACCGGGCCCATCCTTAGTAAGGACGCCAGCAATGTTAGACCACATATTTTCCTTAAAATGCTCCTTGGCAGTTGAATTAATTTAAAGGACTTTACCAAACCTGGGAATGATTGTAGCCCCATGTGAGAGAGGGTAGTGTCATTGAGGCGACCCATTAGCAATTGTGGCAACATAAGAAGACCACACTGGCAGCTTTGACAATCCATAGGCAATAAAGGGGTAGCACACTGGCAGTCTTGGCAATATGTGGATAATACACTGATAATAATGACAACATGTAGGCAACACTAACAAATCTTGACAATAAGTGGCAACAAACAGACATTTGTACTAATATGGGTAACAGGTGCCAATCATGACAATGCAAGGTTAACAAGCAAATGTGACAATACGGGAAAAACAATTGGGCAATTGTGAAAATACAGGACAATAAAAGGGTAGTTGTGAAAATATTTGAGCAATAAAGAGGCAGTGGTTGCAATTAGACTTGTGCACGCCTGAAAATTGTGTTTAGTTTCGTATCATTTTCATTCGTAAAATACATTTTTTCGTTCTGTACTGTTACGTTAATTATTTTTCAAATAATTCGTTATTTCTGTAAAGTATAGAAATTCATTCAATTCAATATAGTTATTAATATAGTTATAACTAATCGATTAATTTTATTGTTTAATTGTTTTGTTTTTGGATAATTTGTTACATATGATATGATTGAATTTAGGTCATTCGTTATGCCATTATGAGTCGACCTGCTGTTTCATTAGACTTTTGACGAATTAACGAATCATGGTGAATGAATTCATTATTATCGTTATATTTTCTTTCGGATTCGTTGAAATCCGTTCTTTTTTTCTTCGGACATTCGGATGCAGAATTTGTCCGAATTTCGTTATGAAATGAATTGCACATGCCTAGTTGTAATATGTGTGCCACAAATGGGCAACAGACAACCATGGTAATATGTGAGTAAGAAACAGGGATTGTGGTATTACATTGGCAACAAACAGGCTACGATTTGGCAACAAATGTGCAGGTGTAACAAAATGGGCAGTTGTGACTATACATGAACAACAAACCGGTAATAAAGGCAGTTCTTAAGGCTTTGGGATTTAGGTATGGATCGAATAAGACTGGCAGATTTATTATGTTTGGTTTACAGCTGAGGAGATAGCCCCTCATGATTTCCTGTCGCTGTCCATAAAATGTCCAGGGTCCATTGTCAATAGGACCGGAGCGGAAATCTCCCCAATGATATACCAGACACAAAGAAAAACTTGAGAAAGTGCTTTTATTGTTGATTGTTAAGGTGAATTAAATACAAAGTTCTGTCACTGCTTTAACCTGGCCACAGGGGATAAGTATTTAGTGTTGCTCGCATTAAATTTAGCATATTAGTAAATTGGATTTAGAAATGTGAAATCATAGAAATTAAATCATTTCAAAAGAGTACAATGGAGTAAAAGTAAAGAAAAGGAAGCAGTAACAGTCCTTCAATGGAAATCATTTGAATGTCCAGTTTTATTCTTGGAAACAAATTACAGCATTCAGAAATAGAAGGAAAATCTGCTGTTTATTTATGTGTAAATGTGTGTGTATTTTTAAAGGATTGACTGCCTCAAAAAAATCACATGAAAGACTAAATTTAACTATTTTGTAATATTACAAAAAGCGAAAAAATTTGAGGTAACCTTAGACTTTCATGGTATGGTATAGACTCACAATGCTCAAATCAATTATAAAAAAGTACAAATTTATTAGAAAAATATCATTAAAAAGTACCCACAGGGGCAGTCATATAACATATTGAAACAATTAAATTGCTCTGATAAGAACTGGAAGGAAATAGATGTATCAACTAGACATGTGCCCACTGAAATATTTTATTTCGGAATTTCTTTTCGTCCGAAAAATAAATTTATTTAGTTACTCCCGAAATTAGTTTTTATTTATTTTGTTTCGTTAAAAAATGCATTAGTCTGAAAATCGAAAATAATTAAGGTCGAATCTGTCATTGAAGGCTTATGGTGTCTGTCGACGTCCTTCGTTGAATCTTCATGTCGAATCTTTTCTCTCTATGTCGAATAATCTTGGACTAATAAAGTTAGGTTAGGCACATTCGACCTTTTTTGCTATTGTCTCTATAATGTCGAATCTTTTCTCTCTATGTCGAATCTTTTCTCTCTATGTCAAATCTTTTCTCTCTATGTAGAATAATCTTGAACTAATAGAGAAAAGGTTAGGCACATTCGACCACAAGTTCGATTGACACAGATCACTATTGTCAGCGTCATGTCGAATCTCCTATCTATATCGAACTGTTGCAATGAAAACGAAAATAAAGCATTTGTTTATGTCGGATCTTTCAGTTTTCGGATTCTGCACATTCGTTATCATTTGTTAAAGCGATAATGAAAATACCCGAAATTTGGACGAAAATGCATTTGGACGAAAACGAATGCACATGTCTAGTATCAACCCACAATGTTGAATTGGATATTCGTCTCTTCCCAGTTCAACACTCTACATGTTTTTTGCTCTTTTTGTGTTTTCATATATTTCATATATAGCATAGCATTACCTTTAACCACATGCCGACCGCGCTATAGTCAAAAGACGGCTACAGCGCGGTCGGCTTATCCTGGGAGGACGTCCTACGGCTTATCCTGGGAGGACCCGGCGCATCACGGATCACGGTAAACGGCCGCTGATAGCGGCCGTTTACCACGTGATCGCTCCGTCAAATGACGGAGCGATCACATGTACACAAACCGGCTTCACGTCATGACGCCGGTTCCTCCCTCCCCTCTCTGTACCGATCGGTACAGAGAGGGGAGAAGCGAAGAGGGGGAGAGACGGGACCAGCGCTGTGGGCTGGATGTGTAGTGCCCACAGCCCTGGTCAATACACTGTCACCACTGTGCAATACTCTGCCAGCAGTGTGCAATGCTCTGCCAGCAGTGTGCAATGCTCTGCCACCACTGTGCAATGCTCTGCCACCAACCACTGTGCAATGCTCTGCCAGCACTGTGCAATGCTCTGCCACCACTGTGCAATGCTCTGCCACCAACCACTGTGCAATGCTCTGCCACAAACCACTGTGCAATACTCTGCCACCACTGTGCAATGCTCTGCAACCACTGTGCAACGCTCTGCCCCCACTGTGCAACGCTCTGCCCCCACTGTTCAACGCTCTGCAACCACTGTGCAATGCTCTGCAACCACTGTGCAACGCTCTGCAATCACCGTGCAACGGTCTGCAACCACTGTGCAACGCTCTGCCACCACTGCAATGCTCTGCAACCACTGTGCAATGCTCTGCCACCACTGTGCAACACTGCAATACTCTGCCAATACTGTGCAACACTGCAATACTCTGCCAATACTCTGCCAATACTCTGCCAATACTCGCCAATACTCGCCAATACTCTGCCAACACTCTGCCAATACTCGCCAATACTCTGCCAATACTCGCCAATACTCTGCCAATACTCGCCAATACTCTGCAATAAATTTTAATAGACACAAAGAATTTTTATTAATTTTTTTACCGAATTTTCAGTATATTTTGATTTATAGCGCAAAAATTTAAAAACCCAGCGGTGATTAAATACCACCAAAAGAAAGCTCTGTTTGTGTGAAAAAAAGGACACACAATTAATTTGGGTTCAGTGTTGCATGACGGAGTAATTGTCATTCAAAGTGTGAGAGCACCGAAAGCTGAAAATTGGTCTGGTTAGGAAGGGGGTTTAAGTGCCCAGTGGGTAAGTGGTTAAACACTGACCACCATCCTTGAAATCCCTTTTTTGAGGATAACTTCTCCTCTCAAGCTACATACATATAGTTACATAGTAGGTGAGGTCAAAAAAAGACACAAATCCATCAAGTCCAACCTATGTGTGTGATTATATGTCAGTATTACCTTGTATATCCCTGTATGTTGAGGTTGTTCAGGTGCTTATCTAATAGTTTGAGACCACCGCCTGTGGAAGGGAATTCCACATCCTTTCCGCTCTTACAGTATAGAACCCTCTACGTAGCTTAAGGTTAAACCTCTTTTCTTCTAATTTTAATGAGTGGCCACAAGTCTTGTTGAACTCCCTTATAGGGATAAAAAAGGGATAAAAAAGGGATAAAAAAGTTTTATCCCTATTGTGGGGTCACCAGTACAGTATTTGTAAATTGAAATCATATCCCCTCTCAAGTAGGGATGAGCTTCGAGTTCAAGTCGAACTCATGTTCGACTCGAACATTGCCTGTTCGCCTGTTCACCGAACAGCGAACAATTTGGGGTGTTCGCGGCAAATTCGAAAAGCCGCGAGCACCCTGTAAAAGTCTATGGGAGAAATCTAAAGTGCTAATTTTAAAAGCCTATATGCAAGTTATTGTCATAAAAAGTGTTTGGGGACCTTGGTCCTGCCCCAGGGGACATGTATCAATGCAAAAAAAAGTTTTAAAAACTGAAGTTTTTTCAGGAGCAGTGATTTTAATAATGCTTAAAGTGAAACAATAAAAGTGTAATATTCCTTTAAATTTTGTACCTGGGGTGTGTGTATAGTATGCATGTAAAGGGGCGCATGTTTCCCGTGCTTAGAACTGTCCCTGCACAAAGTGTAATTTTTGCAGGAAAAAAAGCTATTTAAAATCACTTGCGGCTATAATGAATTGTCAGCTCCCGTAATACAGAGAACAGTCATTGAAAATCATTGATAAAAAAAAAAAAAGAGCCTGGGGTTCCGCCCAAATTCAATTACCAGGCCCTTCAGGTCTGGTATGGATATTAAGGGGAACCCCGGGTCAAATAAAAAAAAAAATTACGCAAAAAAAACGCAAGGGGGAAGCTGGGATTCCCCAGTGACGTATGAGTGACCCCGCCCCCCTCTGATGTAGCAGAAACCTGCGTTACATCAGAGGGGGGCAGGGTCACCCGTACGTCACTGGGGAAACCCAGGCTTCCCCAGTGATGTAAGGGTGACCCCGCACCCTCTGATGTAATGCAGGTTTCCATTACATCAGAGGGGGCGGGGTCACCCATACGTCACTGGGGAAGCCCAGCTTTTCCCTTGCATTGCGTCAGAGGGGGGCAGGGTCAGGTGACGGAGTGGCCCGGTCCTCCTCTGCTAAGACGGATTCCCTCAGTGTCTCCATGGAGACAGGACACGCTGCGCTGTTCGTCGGAAGAGATCCGCCATCACTGTACCCCGGAGAAGAGACCACCCATCGCTGGATAGCAAGAGTGGATTACCACCGCTGGAATCTTTTTTTAATTTTTTAAAATTTTAATAAAGGACTTTTCCCAACGGTGTCTGTGTGTTTTTTAACAATTTTTTACACTTTCTTTGTGAAATGTTAGGGGTACTTTTGTACCCCCTTACCATTTCAAACAGGGGGGGCCGGGATCTGGGGGTCCCCTTGTTAAAGGGGACTTCCAGATTCTGATAAGCCCCCCGCCCGCAGACCCCCACAACCACCGGCCAGGGTTTTGGGGAAGAGACCCTTCTCCTCATCAACATGGGAACATGGTGCTTTGAGGGGTCACAGACCCCCAAAGCATCCTCCCAATGTTGAGGGCATGTGGCCTGGTACAGTTCAGGAGGGGGGTGCTCTCTCGTCCCCCCTTTTTTCCTGCAGCCTGCCAGATTGCGTGCTCGGATAAGGGTCTGGTATGGAATTTGATTGGGACCCCCACACCATTTTTTTTATAAATTTGGCATGGAGTTCCCCTTAAAATCCATGCCAGACCTGAAGGGTCTGGTATGGATATTTAGGGGGAACCCCACGTCTCACTATTTTGGCAGTGAGTCAATGGTCGGCTTTATATTCTGCAATTTCAATATATTATCATGTTTTGTTATATTAAGATTGTTTATGCATTGTTTGGTTTTTTCATAGAACAAATCTTTCTCTAAACTATATTCCTGAAGAAGCGGTTTCACCGAGAAAAAACTGTGAAGAGACGAATATCCAATTCACTATCGTGGGTTAATACTTCTATTTTCTTCCAGTTCTTATCAGAGCAATTTAACCATTTCAATATGTTATATGTCTGCCCCTATGGGTACTTTTTTAATGATAATTTTCTAATAAATTTGTACTTTTTTATAATTATTTTGAGCATTGTGAATCTATACTGTACCATAAAAGTCCAAGGTTGCCTGCAATTATTTCGCTTTTTTGAACTGATAGGACGAAGGTATACTACATACATTTTTTCTTTAATTCAGTGGTGACTAAAATACTTTGTTTTGTATTATTGTTTGGCATGCATTCACTGGTTGGATAAGTACCAGTGATCAAAGAAGAACATACACATACTTCAGCATATTTTTAATGTTTTATTCAGCGCCTTGCTAACACTGTTCATAGGGTTTCTGTTCAGTCAACTGCTGCCCCCTGTGTTATTATGATAGTATTGCATGGCTGCCCTTGTTTACAGAATAACCCAAACAGATCAGATGGATGGACCTGGAGGCCAAGCCTCAACCTTTACACAACAAACTATTTAGTGAGCAGAGCAAATAGCTGATGTCATTAATGCACAATGTTAATGAATGTAAATGAGTAATTTAATTAACGTTACAAGCTAAGACATCCTATCAAATATAGCTTAAGCAAACTCATCACGTGGACTTCAGATTAGTATCATAAGAATGTCATTATTGTGTACAAATTTGCACCCATGGTGACCACAATATTATTGGTGATGCCAACCATAGTGTATATTGACAACCATTACATACCACTTGAAGACCAGCCCTTTTCTGGAACTTTTTGTTTAAATTTGTATTTTTTGCTAGAACATTACTTAGAACCCCCAAACAATATATACTTTTTTTTAGCAGAGATTCTAGAAAATAAAATGGTGATTGTTGCAATATTATATTTCACACAGTATTTGCACAGCGGTCTTTAATTACACATTAATGAATTAAAAAACAAAACAAAACACAATACAGGCAGTCCCCAACTTACGAACACCCGACTTAAGAACGACTCCTACTTACGAACAGCCTCAATGCTGGCTGCTTGTGCTCCATGCTGATCCTGGATACCTCTGAGCAGCTATTTTGCCACATTCCACACTGCAGTACTTCATGTATTGCATGGCCAGAAGAGCCCAAGAAGCGCCCGGAATATCCCACATGCCTGCACAGGCGGACGCCGGAACATCCCACATCCCTGCACAGGCGGAAGTTACACTTACAAGCAGTGTTCCGACTTACGAACAAATTCCACTTACGAACAAACCTACAGTCCTTAATGTGTTCGTAACCTGGGGACTGCTTGTACTTACACCAATTTTTTTGTATAATGTGAAAGATGATGTTACACTGAGTAACTAGATACCTAACATGACAAACTATGGTACTTAAAAATCTACATAGGCAACACTTTAAACTATTTTACAGGTTACCTGTTTAGGGTTACAGAGGAGGTTTTGTGCTCTAATTATTGTTTTCACTCTAACGATCGTGGCAATACCTCATATGTGTGGTTTGAACACCGTGTACATATTGTTGCACGACTTAAAGTGGAGTTCCACCCACTTTTACAACTCTTCAGCATCCCTCACTAAACTGTGCACTGTAAACAAATTGGATATTTTTTTTATTTTTTTTTCAGCACAGACTGTATATCTGCTGTATTCATTTTTCACTTCCACCTCCCTGGCCGCGGCCCATCGCATCATTTCCTGTTTGCAATGCCTCCTGGGAAGGGGCAGCAACTTCCTCTCAAACTGCCGTTGCTATGGAAACCTGACCTGAAACCTATTACACTGCTTATGCTGCACTGAGCATGTACGAGATCTGCAAGGATGAGATCCAGGAAGAAATACAGTCTGGCTTCAGATGCCCACACTTAAGATGGCCACGGCCTGCTGCTAGTTTATAAAATAACAAACTACTGCTAAAAACTAACAAAACAGACCTTAGTTTACAGACTAACTTTACTAGAATACATTAAGCTTGTGTATTATAGGGGTATTTTTATTTAAAAAGTATAATTTCGGCCGGAACACCGCTTTAAGCATGCGTTTGCCTCTGCTCGCAAACATAGAAGAATGGGGTACTTTACTTTTTGTTTCTTATTTGTTTTACTTTTTATTTTTTATTTTTATACTGTCCCTTTATTTATTTTTTTATTTTTATCACTTTAATTCCTATTACAAGGAATTCCTTGTAATAGTAATAGAGATGACAGGTCCTCTTTATTGAGAGATCTGGGGTCAAAAAGATGTCTCATTTACCTTTAATAGCGTAAGAAAAAAAAAATATTTTTTTTACTTTTACTGTAAAAAATAAATAAATAATGTTTATTATGGCCTTGGAACTAGATGTGACGTCAGACCCTCCAAAGGCATAGAGATGAGTGGCGGTCATCTAGGCCTCACTTATCTTCCTGCCCAGCTAACGGCTACATCGGATCGTTCTCGGGCTGTTTAGAGCATGCTCTCTCAGATCAGGGTGGCAGCAGTGGCGAATGGCGCTCAGGGACTTAAAACCCAGATGTCAGACATGCTGCAGGGGTTGGGGCAGGTTCCTGCTTTACCTGCCCCCCGTTTATCACGGGCTAGAAAGTCTCGCCCTCCTGTGCGCCTGAGTCCAGACGTGACCCCTAGTGTTGGCCGCCGCCGCCTCAGGAGCCCCATTAGGGACCCTTCAGCCCCAAAATCTAAGAGGCAGCCTCCTCTTCATGCTGGCAGGGCTGGAAGGAATCCTCCACACAGTGATCTCCTGCAGCCATCTTCTCCCTCTCCCCTTCTACTAGTGCTCAAGACCATGCGACCCGCTCAGCTGTACTGTACAAAATAAGGTTCGTTGGCATGGACCATAGGGTGAGTACATGGATTGAAAACTGGCTACAAGTGCAAGTTCAGAGGGTGGTGATAAATGGGGAGTACTCGGAATGGTCAGGGGTGGGTAGTGGGGTCCCCCAGGGTTCTGTGCTGGGACCAATAATATTTAATTTGTTCATAAACAACCTGGAGGATGGGGTAAACAGTTCAATCTCTGTATTTGCGGGCGATACTAAGCTTAGCAGGGCAATAACTTCTTCGCAGGATGTGGAAACCTTGAAAAAAGATCTGAACAAATTAATGGGGTGGGCAACTACATGGCAAATGAGGTTCAATGTAGAAAAAATTTAAATAATGCATTTGGGTGGCAAAAATATGAATGCAATCTCTACACTGGGGGGAGAATCTCTGGGGGAATCTAGGATGGAAACGGACCTGGGGGTCCTAGTAGACGATAGGCTCAGCAATGGAATGCAATGCCAAGCTGCTGCTAACAAAGCAAACAGAATATTGGCATGCATTAAAAATGGGATTAACTCCAGCGATAAAACAATAATTCTCCCGCTCTACAAGACTCTGGTCCGGTCGCACCTAGAGTATGCTGTCCAGTTCTGGGCACCAGTCCTCAGGAAGGATGTACTGGAAATGGAGCGAGTACAAAGAAGGGCAACAAAGCTAATAAAGGGTCTGGAGGATATTAGTTATGAGGAAAGGTTGCGATCACTGAACTTATTCTCTCTGGAGAAGAGATGCTTGAGAGGGGATATTATTTCAATATACAAATACCATACTGGTGACCCCCCAATAGGGATAAACTTTTTCGCAGAAGGGAGTTTAACAAGACTTGTGGCCACTCATTAAAATTAGGAGAAAAGAGGTTTAACCTTAAAGTGGTTGTTAACCCTCCTGAAAAAAAGAAACACCCTACAAGATAAAGGCATAATGAGCTAGTTTGCATAGCATACTAGCTCATTATGAATTACTTACCCGAAAACGAAGCCGCCACAGCCGTCCTTGTCTCCCCCTCCAGCCGGCGACATCTATCCTGGAGGTTACTTCTGGGTATCGTGGCATGCATGGGAGCCGCCGGGAACGGCACAGTACAACTGAAGCAACGGCACGTACGTGCCAGTTCTTCAGTTGGCTTAAGTGCGCATGTGCCGAATGACTTCGGCACATGCAAATACAGGGATATCTCCTAAACTGTGCAGGTTTAGGAGATATTCAGTGCAGCTACAGGTAAGCCTAGTTTAAAGTGGTTATAAAGGGTTTACAACAACTTTAAACTACGTAGAGGGTTCTTTACTGTTAAGCCCCATACACACGGTCGGATTTTCCGATGGATTCTGTCCTATCGGACAATGTTGTTGGAAATTCCGACCGTGTGTAGGCACCATCGGACATTTTCCATCGGATTGTCCGACGGACAAAGTTTTATCTCCTGCTCTCAAATTTTCCGACAACAAAGTCCGATCACACCAATTCCGATCGTGTGTAGCGTAGTCCGACGGACAAAGTGCTACGCATGCTCAGATCACATTACAAGACCCAAGCTATTGGCTACTAGCCTCTACGTAGTCCCGTCGTAGGCAACAAACGTCACCACGTTCAGAATGATCGGATTTTCCGACAACTTTGTCCGACCGTGTGTATGCAACACCAGTGTCGGACAAAATCCGTCGGAAAAAATCCGATGGATTTTGTGGTCGGATTTTCCGACCGTGTGTACGGGGCATAAGAGCGGCAAGGATGTGGAATTCCCTTCCACAGGCGGTGGTCTCAGTGGGGGGCATTGATAGTTTCAAGAAACTTTTAGCACCTGAACGACCGCAACATTATAGAGGGTTATAGAAATGTATTACTGACATATAATCACACACACAGGTTGAACTTGATGGACTTGTGTCTTTTTTCAACCTCACCTACTATGTAACTATGTAACTATGTGTGTCTGTGCCTTTGCCTGCTCTTCCTATTTCTGAATTCTTGTTCAGCCCTCTGTTCTGCCTAATGCCTTGGTGGGTAGTGGGCCGGGTGGCTTGTTGGATCACGTGGTCCCTTTGACGGGCTCGCTGGTTGCATCTCCTGCAGGGATTGAAGGACAGGAGGGTTTATTGGCACAGGTGTTTCAGACCTGGCTGGTGGGGTGTAGGGATCTGTTAGTGCTCAACGATGCTGGGATTTCCTCCTCTCCGGCGGTTTCATCTGTACCAGCTTCGACGACTGCAGGGGAACACGGTACACCCGCCACAGGAAGTATACAATCGACATTGGTAATCCTTATCAGGGTGCCTGTGAGCATGCAGGCGGCTGGAGGCGAAGCAGAGGGATCGTTGTCCAGGGCCCTGTAGTGGTTTCGGTGGACGGTGCATCGAAGACTGCGTTGGAGTCCAAGAAGTCGGATGGAGCCTCAGACAGAGTGTATTTAGCCGACTCGGCGAAATGTGAAATTTACGCCTGCGTCAAGGGCCCTTTGGGTGCACATATTAGGCCAGAGGTGAGAGAAAAAACCTGGAAGGGGAAATATGTTGAGATATTTTCCCTTCTGCCTCTGGAAAAGTTTAATTTAGATAAAGTTAAGCCGGACGAAAGTAAAAAAGAGGAGGAAGAAAAGCGGCGTTATTGCTTGATTCCTAGGATATTTGGGAATTGGCTTCAGGCATTCAACATTTTGGCCAGTGTGATCGGGGAGAAGGCACTGGAGAACTTTTCAGCTCTCTTTTGCTATCTGGACTCTATTAGTGAGGCCCAGAGAGTGTACGGGTAGGGGGGAGGGAGCTTGTTGTGCTACGGTGAGCAGTTTCAGCAGCGTAAGTTGGTTAGACCCTCACTGCGGTGGGACCACAAGGACATAAGCTTGTGGATGAAGCTGATGACCCGGGCGAGGACTGTTACCCAACCCTTTCAAGGGCGGGGGGCTAGGGGTGCAACTACCTCAACACCATCGGCCACAAAAAGGAAGGGGTATTGCTGGCAATTCAATGAAGAAACCTGCAGATTCGGGGGATTCTGCTGTTACCATCACAAATGCTCTGGATGCAGAGGTTCACATCCCTTGTCAAATTGGTTTAAGCAGGGTAAGGGGAAGTTGACTGACGCTGGAAAGAGGGAGGACTCTGGTGAGGGGGGAAAAATGGCGCCCTTTCAGTAGGTATCCGGAGAGGGCCGCTGCATGTTTTTTTGTTGCAGGGGTTTACTGACGGTTTTCCAATTCCATATACATTGTCCATTGTCCCTCTGGTGGTGGACAATTTACGCTCAGCGAACTTGCACTTGGAGGTGTTTTTTTCGAAAATGGTGAAGGAAGTGATCAACATGTATAAATATATAAGGGGTCCATATAGTGAACTTGGTGTTGAGTTATTCACTTTACAGTCAACAAAGAGGACAAGGGGGCACTCTTTACGTCTAGAGGAAAAGAGATTTCATCTCCAAATACGGAAAGGTTTCTTCACAGTAAGAGCTGTGAAAATGTGGAATAGACTCCCTGCAGAGGTGGTTCTGGCCAGCTCAGTAGATTGCTTTAAGAAAGGCCTGGATACTTTCCTAAATGTACATAATATAACTGGGTACTGACATTTATAGGTAAAGTTGATCCGGGGTAAATCCGATTGCCTCTCGGGGGATCAGGAAGGAATTTTTTCCCCTGCTTTAGCAAATTGGAGCACGCTCTACTGGGTTTTTTTTTGCCTTCCTCTGGATTAACTGTGGGTATAGAATGGGGTATATGGGATTGTATGATATATATATATATATATATATATATATATATATATATATATATATATATATATATATATATATATATATATATATATATATATATATATATACTTTATTTTTTTTTATTTTTTTATTTGTGGTTGAACTGGATGGACTTGTGTCTTTTTTCAACCTAACTAACTATGTAACTATGTAACTATGTAACTATGTAAGTGTCCCTGGGTAGGATGGCGGACCCATTTTCTTTCCCTCCGCTTGATGATTTGTTGGTTTCTCCTCTTGGGGTGGTCCCCAAGAAGGAACCCAATACATTTTGCCTTATTCACCATCTGTCGCATCCTCGGGGCAGTTTGGTCGTGATTGACCCCGAGTTGTGTGGGGTGCCCTATGCCTCTTTCCACTATGCCATTGTGTGGGTGCGCGAGTTTGGCCAGGGTGCACTTTTGGCAAAAACTGACATTGAGGCAGCCTTCTAATTGCTGCTTGTCCACCCATGTAGTTTCCGTCTGTTGGGCTGCATTTGGGAAGGTCAATATTTTGTAGATCGCTGTTTGCCTATGGGTTGTGCTATCTCATGTTCCTTTTTCAAAACTTTTAGTTCCTTTCTTGAATGAGTGGCGCGGGATTTGTCTGGTTTGAAGTCCGTTATCCATTATTTGGATGATTTTTTGGTTATCGCCCCCCCGGGGGCTCGGACTTGCCAGATCTTATTGGTCACGCTACAGCATGTGTTTGAGGTTTTTGAGGTGCCATTGGCGCCAGAAAAAACCCAAAGGTCCAATTAAGGAACTGAAATTTTTAGATATCGTCATTGATACAATTAGGATGGAATGTAGGCTACCTGTGAATAAGCTGGAAGATCGTAGGGGGACATTTATCACTGCTCGGAGTTACAAGAAGTTGCAATTTTTTCCCTGCAGTCTCTTCTGGGCAAACTCAATTTCGCCTGCCGCATCATGCCTATGGGTCGAGTTTTTTGCCGGTGTCTGGTGGCCGCCACTGCTGGGGCAAAATCTCTGTACCATTATGTGAGACTCCACAAGGAACATCGGGAAGACTTGCAGGTATGGGAACTATTCCTTGACCAGTAAAATGGGCGGTCCTTGTGGATGGAATGCGGCTGGCTTGGCGGTATATGCTGCCTATTTTAGGGGCCGGTGGAGCTTGGGGCAGTGGCCGGAGTCCTGGAGTAATTCGGAATTAATTTGCAACCTGGTGCTATTGGAATTGTTGCCAATAGTGTTGTCTGTTGAACTTTGGGGCCAGGAATTTCCGGAACAAGCGTGTCTGGTTTCACTGCGATAACTTAGGGGTAGTGAATGCCATTAACACCGTTACTGCTTCTCCGCCATTTGTGCATTTGTTTAGGCGTTTGGTTTTACAATGCCTGAGTTTAAATGCTTTTGTATATGCTGTCCATTTGCCTGGGGTGAATAACACAGTGGCTGATGCACTTTCTCGCCTGCAGTGGGAAAAATTCCGCCAGTTGGCACCTGTGGCGGAGCAGCTCGGAATTCTATGCCCCAATCACTTGTGGAACGTCGCCTTGCCACCGTAGCTAGTTGGATTCGGCAGTCAGTTTGTTCTTCCACTTGGACAGCATATGAACAGGTCTGGGGCGAATGGCACGGATTGGTGAATTCGGTGGGGGGTTGCTTTCAGGAAGAAGATCGGTTGCATGTTTTACTATACTTCATTGATAAAAACTTTGAGGAGGGAGTCTCTATCTCCTCGCTTAATCTCAAGATGGCAGGATTGGCATTTCTGTTTCGGCTATCGGGTTTTGCGAATGTCACAAATACTTTTTTGGTTAAAAAAGCTTTGCAGGGTTACAGGAAAGGTAAGCGGGTGCTGGATTCCCGCCGGCCCATTTCCTTCGCTATGCTGGGAGTACTTTTGGATCATTTGCCTAAAGTTTGCTCAACTTCTTTTGAAACGGTCCTTTTTCAGACTGCTTTTGTTTTGGGATATTTGGGAGTTTTGGACATGACGGTTCATGGAAACAAGATTTATTTTTTCATATAGAAATCAAAGACCTATCAGTTGGGATGCGGGGCTAGCATTAAGCTCATTCGGTTCCCCATTCCTCTTCCTGCCTGGTCACTGTCGTGCTCGCTTGGTTACAGCTCAGGATGGCAGGGCCCGGGCTTTTTTGACACACGCCGACAGGTCAGCTTTGTCCCGGTTTCAGTTTATTTCGGTTTATAGGAAATGCCTAATGTCTGCTGGGTTTGAACCATCGGCATATGCTTCCCATTCTTTCAGGGTAGGGGCTGCCACGGAGGTGGGCAGATGGGGTCTGGGTGACCAGATCATGCAGCGGATTGGTCGCTGGGAATCCCGGCGTTTCAGTTTATATATTCGTCCCCATCTCTTATAACTTGCTAGTTGTCATTGTATCCCTGTCTTCTTGTCTGTCGTGGTTCTGGGTGAGTTTTTTGTTTGTCTCTGTCTGTTTCTGCTTTTTTTGTTACATGTTATTTGTGCTACTTGAACTTTTATGTTTTTCAGACACAGAATATTTGGTGTTGATACTCGGCCACTTCTATGTTTTTTGGGGTGCCAAGAGGGCTGCAGTCAGACCGGAGGGCATGCAGTTGGGGTTTCCATGGAGTTCAGCCAGTGTGAGGTGGATCGGTGTCCCGGGCATGCTGAGATCCCGGGTGTTGCCAGAAGTCCATCGGTATGCCAGATTGGATAGACCCCCCGGACATCTTGTTATTGCATGTTGGGGGTAATGATCTCGGGCTCTGTGCTATGCAGGAGTTGATTCGGGACATAAATTTGGATTTTCTGCCTTTGCAATCCTTTTTCCCGGACACTGTTTTGGTGTGGTCCGACATTGTGGGTAGATCCGCCTGGCTCACTCCGTGGATAAGCTCAATAAGGCTAGGATTAAAGCATTTTTTGTCAGAAACGGCAGGCTTGAGGTGCGCCAATTAGAGTTGGAGGGTGATAATTGGATCTATTTGAGGGGGGTGGCGTTCACCTGAACACCATCGGAATAGATATGTTGTTCCTGAGTCTGCAAGAGGGTATTCAGAGGGCTTTTAATTTGTGGCAGGCCACCCAAGTGTGAGGTTTCGCACTTGGGCGTCTGTGGCAGGGGTCTCAGGGTTTTGAAGGTGGGCATGGTCAAAATTGTCTGTGGAGAATGATGGATGGGACCCATCTTTGGTAAGATGAAAAAAAAGTGACGTCAGTAAGGTGATATCGGTATTGGGGCTGTATCAGGTGGTAATGTGGTAACTAATTGTTCCTGAGTCGTTGTATTAATTAGCATTAAAACAATTGTGTTTTAATGCAAACTGAGTCCAGTAAACTATACAGTACATGGCGCATTGCCTTGCAAGTTTACCAGTCAAAACTTTGTTTCTATACTTGGAATGAAAGTAGAAGACTGTAAAGGATCTAATTATTTTAAATAAAGGATATTAATGCTATTATCATGCATGAATTCACATCTTATGATAAAGAGGTATCAATGACCAGTTAGGAGAAAGGAAAGGCCTTTTGAAAGCCTGGAAACTATGTAAATACTCAGCTTACCAGACTATATTTAAAGTGGTATTAGGCTCCATTCACACTAATGCGTTTTTTCATGCATTTTGCAGAAATGCTGGGAAATTTTTCTAACATGGGTTCCTATGGAACATGTTCACATCAATGCATTTTTGTGCCTCTGCGTTTTTGGAAAGGATTGGGACTTTTTTTCCCACAAAATGCAGTGTTTTGCATGTGATAGACTTCAATGGATCCGCATCCAAAACACAAGTACTGCGATTTTGACGCAATTTTGCGATTTGTGTCTTTTTTTTTAGCTATACATTTACTGTATATAACTGGTTGCTAAGGAGGGGGCCTTAACAACCGATGAGTCATAAGCTGTCAGCGGGCTTCCCCGCTGAATGTAAAAACAAGAATTGCCGGGAAAAAAAATTTGTGAAAAAAAACGGCGTGGGATCCCCCCAAGGTCCATACCAGGCCCTCGGGTCTAGTATGGATTCAGGGGGACCCCCCCCCCCCACACACACACCAAAAAGTAAAAAAAATGGCGTAGGGTCTCCCCCAAAATCCATACCAGACCCTTATTCGAGCATACAGGTAGGGAAAGGGAGGGGATGAGCAAGCCCCCCCCCCCCCTCCTGAACCTTACCAGGCCGCATTCCCTCAACATGGAGGGGTGGGTGCTTTGCCCCCATGTTGATGGGGACAAGGGCCTTTTCCCAACAACCCTTGCCTGGTGGTTGTCAGGGTCTGCGGGCGGGGGGCTTATCGGAATCTGGAAGCCCTCTTTAACAAGGGGGCCCCCAGATCCCGCCCTCTCCCCCTATGTGAATGCGTATCAGTTACATTGTACCCCTACCCATTATCTACCCATTCACCAAAAAAACAAGTCACCGGACAAAGAAGACATGGGAAAGAAAAAGCAGAAGTCTGGAGGAGGAAGATGCGGGAGAAGATGGAGGAAGATCGGAGGAAGAAGTGGGGAAGAAGATATTTTTAATAAAAGACTTGACAAAAACTGTCTACTGTATTTTTTCACACTACACTACTATTTTTTGGTGAATTGGTAAGGGTACAATGTACCCCATACTCATTCACATGGACGGGAGGCCGGGATCTGGGGGCCCCCTTGTTAAAGGTGGCTTCCAGACAGGGCCGCCGATAGGGCAGTACAACCGGTCCTGTTTTACTGGGCCTGGCCCCATCAGGGGCCCCGCCAGGTGGCAGCTGTATAGTCCATGTCTGGCAAAAAAAAAGGGCATACTAATGTAGCGGGTGCCGACCTAAGCTACGACCCCCCCCACATACCACCAGCTACCGCTGCCACAGGATCCACAAGGCAGCGCCGCTGCCACTGACAGGCTCAGTGAAGGGATTCAGGCAGAGCCACAGCTGCGGGGGATTTTCTTCCCCTCCCTATCCTCTTCACACAGACAGGGAGCAGAGCCAATTGGGACTGCTGTCTGCTCTCTTCCTTTGCTCATTGGCCATGGCCAGAGCCAATGAGAGGGAAGAGTCAGAGCAGGAGAGCATCATGGGACATGTAGTCCTGGGTCCTGGGTACATGTGGTCAAATAGTGATTGCCTGGGAGTAGACTGTAGCCCCCAGCATGCCCAGGGGGAGGGGAGAGAACACCAGGAAGCTGCAAAGAAGACAGAGAGAGATGAGAGGGGACCATGAGGCGGTGAGGGCGAGTTGGAGGGAGCCTGAGAGGGAAGAGTTGTTTACCTTTTCCCTGCTGGGAAGACATCATAGCTGAGCAAGGTGGTGACCCTTTCCTGGAAGCAGCGACATAGTCGGCCACAGGTTACTTGTCGCAGACCCCCTGATCTGCTGTGTGGGGCACCTATATAAATACCCTTGGCCCTTTCGGTTACTGGGTTGCCAGTCGGGCATTCCCAAGAGCCTGTTCCAGGACGTCTTTCCCTTGGGCCTGGGTGTCACAGGATTGGTGAGCGGGCAGTAGCCCATCTTTTCTTGGGCTCCATCAGGTGAGCTGTGGATTCCAGGAGGTCATTGCAGGGACTTTTTAATCATTTTCGGGGTGTAAGTACATACCCCATGCTGCAAACTGCTCTGCAAAATTATAATTCAGGTCATCCGGCTGCCTTTCCAGGCGGAGTGATTTTGGGTACATGCTCCGCTCCCTCTGGACAGATGCAGAGACTAGAGGCTACTGACACTGACAGGAAGCAGCAGCACAAGTCCCAGCGGTGGAGGCAGTGGCGTGGCAGCAGTGCATCACACAGTGAGCGACAGTAGTATCTGGATAGAGTCCCCAGAATCCTCACTGTGTCTTATGACCATCAGCATTAGAACATACACACAACAGGTGGGGTCAGGGGAGGGACCAGCGGTGGGGCTAAAGGCGGGGCCAAGGGTGGAGTCAAAGGGGGCCCTATTAGGTAGGCTGTACAGGGCCTCATGATTTCTAACAGCAGCCCTGCTTCCAGATTCCGATAAGCCCCCCACCCGTAGACCCCGACAACCACCGGGCAAGGGTTGTTGGGAAGAGGCCCTTGTCCCCATTAACATGGGGGCAAGGTGCTTTGGGGTGGGGAGCGCAGAGCCCCCAAAGCACCCACCTTCCATGTTGAGAGCATGCGGCCTGGTATGGTTCGGGGGGGGGGGGGCGCTCGCTCGTCCCCTCCCTTTCCCGACCTCCTGGGCTGCATGCTCAGATAAGGGTCTGGTATGGATTTTGGGGGGAACCCCATGCCATTTGTTAAAAATATTTTGGCATGGAGGCCCCCCCAAATACATACTAGACCCAAGGGCCTTAGATGGACCTGGAGGGACCCCACACTGTTTTTATTCATGTTTTTTTCTGGCAATTCTTTTTTTACATTCAGCGGGGAAGCCTGCTGACAGCTGATGACTCATCAGTTGTTGAGGATGTGGCGGTCGGCTTCCCGGCCCCCTCCTTAGCAACCAGCTATGTACTGTGTAAAAAAAAATCAAAACGCAAATCGCTGCATAATCGCGTTAAAAACGCGTGTCCAAAAACTCGGCAAGCACCACAAAAAGCACTGCAGAAACGCTCAAAATTAGCATGCATAGATGCGAATCAAGCCTTAGACCCAAAACCAAAAATGTAATGTATTGGAGCCTACCAATCATTTGATGTGATGGCTGCATCAGTTTTCTTTTTTTTAGGTCCCCCCCCCCGTTTTCACCTGGTGATCTGCCCAGTAGCACACCTCCTGTATTACAGTGCCCCCACTCTGGATGAAGAAGTACAGGGGCACCTTTGGACAGCAGCATTCTGGGCAGAGTGGAGTGTTTGATGTACTAGCCTATTTAGATATATTAACAAATTGAAGCCAAAATCTAACTAATATTTTATAAGCAGTTACAGCAAGCTGTTTTTTTAAAGGTTTTACTTAAATACAAAAAAGCTGATCATTGTAAGTACCCATGTTAGCGTTAAATGATTTGTCTCTTCCCTGTAAACTGATACATCTGCAAGAGAGCTTGTTCTTTTGAAAAACAACAGAGTTACTTGCTGCATCACCAGGTGAAAATAAAGAAAAGAAAGCCTAAAAAAGTAAACCAATGCAGGCATCACATCAAATTTTAGCTTTTGGGTTTAAAGTGTTACTAAACCCAGTAATATGAAAATAGTTAATCCGCCCAACCACAGTGCCCTCAGCTTATACATCTTCTTTTTACATTAAAATACTACCACTATATAGCTTTTTGGATGATCTGTATACCACGGTTACATGATAAACTGCACAGTTTCTCCAGTGCTGAGAGATCAGGAAGAAGGAGATTTCCACTTCAGCCTGTAGCCGGTGAATACACCGCTCCTCCACCGCCCCTGCCATTGGAATCAATGGGCACCGCTACCGAATCGCTTTACAGGCGCTTTGTGGGCTCTATTAACCCTTTATTCGGCCGCTAGCAGGAGTTAAAAGCGCCCCGCTAGAGGCCGAAAATCGCTGCTGTTACAGCGGTAAAGCACTGCTAAAATTAGCGCTTTACCACTAAGGCCCCAGTGTGAAAGCACCCTAATGCCGCGTACACCCGATCGGAAATTCCGCCAGCAAAAGACTAATGTGAGCTTTTAGTCGGAAAATACCACCGCGTGTAGGCTCCATCGTACTTTTGCTGGCTGAATTTCGGCCTGCAAAAGATTGTGAGCATGTTCTCAATTTTTTATCGGAAATTCCGATCGTCTGTGGCAATTCCAATGCGCAAAATTCCGACGCATGTGTGGAAACAATTTGACGCATGCTCAGAAGCATTTCATTTTCGCGGCTCTTCGTAGTGTTGTACGTCACCGCATTCTTGACGGTCGAAATTTGGTGTGACCGTGTGTAGGCAACACAAGCTTGAGCGGAATTCCGTCGGAAAAAACATCCAAGGCTTTTCCAAAGAGAATTCCGATCGTGTGTACGCGGCATTAGGTTTTTATTGCTGTCTGCGCTCCTGTTAGGGAGATTTACCCTCTTTATTTGTACTGATTATTATCATTGAAAGTGAAAGTAAAAGAAAATCTGAAATTTTGGGTTGTACCCAGAAAAGTAATTGAGGGGAAATCTTCCAATAGGGACCCCTGTTCTGGTGACCTGGAGGGCCCCAAGGGATTCCCTAAGTTGCGGGGGATTTCCCCTCACTTTCTGTTTCAGCTATGGGACTTAGTGAAGGAAAACCTCCCTGATGGAACCAGTGACGGCCCGTCCATTAGGAGCACTCCTCTCCACCCCCTATATGCAGTGGATAGATTCACGCATAGCACGAATCTATTCACGGAGCCGCTGCCGCCCCCTAATTATGTGTTTGGCCCCTTTCAGGTCACCGGGTACATGAATTACAGCAGCCAGGTTTTTTTTTTTTTAAGCACCTAATTAGAGACATAGGCTCTAATAGGCTTCAAAATAGCGTGGGCTAAGGAAATGAATATTCGCTGTTGCAACAGTAATCCTCCTTCCAGCCAATCGGGAAGCAGGTATCAAACCCATTTCCCGATTGGCCAAAACGTCAGACGATCCTATTGGACACCTAGTGTCGGGAGGAGCAGGGAGGACTCCAGTAAAGGACACCGGAGCCCGCCACACTGGGAGATGGCCACAGCAGCTCTGACCGCTGCTCTCACCGTCCGCATCCATGGTAAGGACAGCGGGTGGTGGAGGGGGGTGTTAGTGCCGTGCCGCGCTGCGGGGAAGTGTGTTTGCCGCCCCCCCCCCAAAAAAACCCACCAGCCACCACTGGATGGAACACAGATGGCAAAAAAACAAACAAAACTGACACGGGTTATAATCCACCCTTACTCTCTATAATCTAAAGCTTTGCCTATAGTTCTACTTTAAGCCCAACTTAATGTTTCTCTTCACCTAATGTGAACAGGAGGCCTTTAAGCAAGCTAGTTAGGGCCCTTTCACACGGGCTGACTGATCGGGTCCGCCTGTCAGTTTTTTAGGCGGACCCAATCAGATTCTCCAGTCTCCTCTACGTCCGTTGGGACCCACCGACATTCAATCCAATCCTGTCCGCTAAATACTGACGGATGGGGATCTGGCAGTTCGGAAGGCAGTCAAATTTAAATGGACAGGCGGTCCTTTACATTCGACTGTCCATAGAGGAAAGTGGGCTGTGTCTGTGTCCGCTGTGCAAAAGCAGAGCAGACACGGACCAGCCATCTGCTTGCTCATTGGTGATCAGCGGACAGATTCCCCGCTGAACAGGCAGACTCCAACGGAGCCCACCCCATGTGTAATGGAATTTAGGATTAGCCTGGTAACTGTGTGATAATAAATGTGTTCTACCTACTGGCTGGAAATTCTAAATAGGAAATAACATGTTACATAATAAAATGTTACATATTTATGTGACCAAAATTTTGTTTAGATTTTTTTTTTTTTTTACATTAAAGTGTAGTTATACTCAAAACTTTTGCCTAGTTTTGTCTAGAGCAGGGGTCAGCAACCAGTAGATCGCAGCCAGGTGACTGGTAGATGATGCTCTGGAATTGCTGACCCACCATCCCAGAGCATCAAAGAGAGTGCAATGCAGAGTTACCTGTGACACCTGAGAGATCTGTTAGATTACCTGCATGCCCTACCAGCAACAATTTATCCATATCCCCAGATTGTCCTTGTTCTGGTAACCATATAGGGGTGCATGGTACTACAGCTAACCTGAATTAGCGTTTAACCCTTATTGTTGTTCTTATTTTTAAAAACTTTTTTCTGGAAATCTTTTCTATTTTATTTTTTGGCTTTTAATAAACCTTTTTTGTACCTGGCAACGCTATTGCACTATGGGATTTTTTTTCTCTTCTCCCCTCAACTCCCCCTTATGAGGCCACCTTCCCATCACCCTGACACATCGGAGCGTTCTCAGTGTAGCCCAGCAGAGGAGGAAAAAGCCCGGACCTGTGACCCTAGCTGAGCCCTTTAGAGCGACCTACAGGCTTGTGACCCCTGCAGGGGTACAGGCATCCGGTGAGTGGGAATTTTGAAGGGGGAGCACTGAAGTCACCTGAAGAACCACTCTGAGCACAGCTTTACCACAAAATCTTCCTTTTCCCTTTGGGAATTTCTGAACGTGGACTGCCTTATTCTCATTAATATATGCAATGGACTCCCTATAGTCTAAATGGTTCTGATGTATGCACTAGAAAACTTTATAACCTGTTGAAATAATTATATACGGAATATAATAATCCAGTACCACTACTACAAATCGCAGCACTGATACCTTATCCAGATAGCCTATGCTGGGGTCTAACAGTTAGCTTATATTGTAGCCCTTCAGCATATGCGATTGGATTAGCAGGGTCTGCCCTGTGAGCACACCAGCCGACCAGCTTAAGGGCTTTTATGACACTTTAGGTCACGGCTGCATTTAATTCTTTTGTCTGGTATATTTATTTATTATTTGGTATATGTGCACATAATAATTTTTTCTTTATTTACGTAATCACAGAATATATTGTCACTTGATACGTTCATATCTAAGGGATGTAAATTGTTGTTATATGGTGAATTATTTATGGAATATCACCATACACGTGTATAAATTACATTTGCTTTATTAAGTGTGCACGCCACTAAGCACTGTGCTAATCACAATGGCACATATCATGTGGTGACACCAGCACAAACATTTATATGATTTTATATGATTTAGCATCCACACTTTGCTTGAGATTTATGTATTAGGGGGCTCCACTGTTTGATCCAAACAAACACCACTGAGACTTTATATACTGGGCCAGTTTTTCGCTTCGTCCTTTTGGTCGACGTTCCACATAGTGAATTCTGACCCCCACTCGCACATTTGCGACTATTATAGCAATTTACAATTTATTTTGTGTTTGATTCTTTAGCCCTCATCCTCTGGAATTAGGTGACGTGCCTTACACATATTTCCAGTGTTCATCTCATAATACAGGTAGCGCCTAACCACAGTATTACTTACCAACTTTTCCAAGGATAACTTTTATCCTTTCCCCTGAGGTGGCAGCAACCTATAAACACTCTACCTAAGCGCGGTTTACCACACATACACCTGAGAGATACCTGGAAGTTTGTGATAATCCTTGGCACCTGGACATCCCCAGTGGGATCCGTGATCCAATTTGCGTTGTCTGACCCCCCTTAACAAGGGGGTCACCGGGGATCTGGTAAGCCTCCGTCTTATTTTGGTGATTAGAGTTGACAGGTTCTACGTGTTAAAATTGAACGATTATAATCATCAAGTCACATCATATTATATTTTTCAAATTCATTTTTCTGATATATATATATATGGACACTTTATTTACACATGAATTTGGAATTATGAACTTTATGTATGTTGGTTGATTTTTTTCACCATATATTTTTCACTACTTTTTCATCATTTTTTAAGGCATATCTTCACAGATTTGCGGTTTAGATATTTTGTGTATTCAATTATTAATCAATTTTGCACATTTTCAATCACTTTAATATTTATTATTAGATATAGTTTGAGCGCTGCACTTTTTCTTTTCCTTTAGTTTTTGTGCCCAGTATCTGGGTTATGGTGTTCAGCTGCTTGTGTTACATAGAGGTTTGCTAAGCGCGGATTTACTCTTTTTCTTGTAATGCAGAGGGACTACTTGTAAAGATGGGAGGCACTGTTGCTCCTCTGAAAAGTGATCTAAATGTTAAGTTAAGTGTTTGACAGGTGGTGAGGAGGCGATATGTTGCCTCCTCACCACCTGATTTAAACCCATGATTGCCATGCATGCGATTGCGACACAGTAGTACGGCAATTAGAGTTTTAAATCAGGTGTGAGGAGGCGACACTGTGCCCGGAGAACTGTCTGTTTTTCTGGTGACCATTGGTGATCACTAGGGATGAGCCCGATGTTTGAGTCGAACATAAAAGATGTTCCCGTGCGTCAGGGGGGGAGGGTCACCCGGCGATGTCATCACGTGGCTCCGCCCTCAGTTATAAAAGAGCTGTCACCTGAGAGGCTGGTCATTACGGTGGGTGCCTCGTGGCCACGTGCAGCTTTTTTTATTTTATTTTTTTCGGTCCGTCGGAGCGAGAGAAGAAGATGAATGGACTTTGTGGGACACTTATTTTTTTATTTTTTAATAAAGGACTTGTTCCAAGCCGTGTCTTGTGTTTTTTTTACCATTTTCCCACTTCTTTTGTGAAAGGGTAGGGGTACATTTGTACCCCGTTACCATTTCACACAGGGGGGAGGCTGGGATCTGGGGGTCCCCTTGTTAAAGGGGGCTTCCAGATTCCAATAAGCCCCCCGCCCGCAGACCCCCACAACCACCGGGCAAGGGTTGTGGGGATGAGGCCCTTGTCCCCATCAACATGGGGACAAGGTGCTTTGGGGGGGCGCTACCCCAAAGCACCCTCCCCATGTTGAGAGCATGTGGCCTGGTATGGTTCAGGAGGGGGGGCTCTCTCGTTCCCCTTCTTTTCCTGCGGCCTGCCAGGTTGCATGCTCAGATAAGGGTCTGGTATGGATTTTTGGGGGGACCCCATATCAATTTTTTTTTTTGGCGTGGGGTTTCCCTTAGTATCGCATACCAGACCTAAAGAGCCAGGTATGGAATTTAGGGGACCCCACATTTTCTTGGGGGTTTCGGGGGCTCCCCTGTGGGGAATCCCATGCCGTTTTTTTCAATGACTTTTATGTGTATTGCCGGGACCGACAATTCTTTATAGCCGCGAGTACTTTTAAATTACTTTTTTTCCTTTAAAAATGTAATTTTGCTCTCGGATTGTTCTAAACACGGGAAACATGCACCACTTTACAGGCATATCCCTAGTGACCACTGTTGGTAAATACAAATTTTACAATTGGAACCCCTAACCCCTGAAGCAATAAGGGAAAACTTTCCTCTGCCCTCCTGTTGAATCTTCAGGACAGGAAGTGAAGGGAAATCTCCACATGGGGACATGGACATCACAAGATAAACGGATATGGATTTTAAACATTATCTACTTTATCCAAAGCTGAAAAAAGTTTTACCTATACAAATACTTTAATCTAAACAAATTACTAGATGTGAAACCAGAATGGTAAATATAAACACTGTGCAAACATCTGGTTGCATAGTTTGTGTATAGTATCCTTATTATTTACCAATATCTACATAGTGTAATATCCATTCAATTGATTTGCAATCAGGAAGGCTCTACTCAACATTTGCTGTAAAATCTAATGGAAATTGTCCATTCAGATTTGTAACGTATACAGACTTTTTATGTATATCATACATGGCCATGTTTCAGATCAAATATTGTCTTTTCTAAAATGTTTCCTGTAAGGAGAATAATTTTATTAACTTGACATAATGATTTTATATTAATTTTACATATTACAAATTACATATTTCAGTTTTTCAACTGCATCAACATGGAATTTGCCAGCATCTTTGTCACCTTCATCATACAATACATTTACAGTATCAGTGTAGTATATGTAATAGTTAAATAAGAAATTGATGATATCAGTGGGTAGATTCATGTAGATGATATGTCCAGCAGTAATTATATAGTATTAGCTGATATAATGACCACCGGCTCCCCTCATCCCCCTGCAGTGCCACCACTTCCCTCTCCCACGGCTGCTGCGCATGGGTTTAAAGGGGCCCGGGGCAAGGCAAGTAATTTGCGCCCCCTTACGCTTGGACTTTTTGCATTCCCTGAATCCCTTTCACTAGTACAGTTGGTCCCCGGGTTATAAACATCCGACTTGCAAACGACTCCTAAGAGGAAGAAGAAATGGTCGCACATGAGAGCCAACAGGATACTTGCTGAATAAAGTCTTTATTGTCATAAGCCAGACAATCATGCAGGGTTACAGTTGACGCCTTTTTTTACATGAGTGTACCATGCTTGTGCAAATGACTCCTACTTACAAAGAAACGGGAGACGACAGGAAATGAGAGGATATCTACCCTTAGGAAGGGAAATTCACACTTGTAAGAATGTCAGAAACCATGCAATCAGGCCGACACAGAAGTACAGTTAAATCACACTTGTTTAATAATAAAAGTAAAAAGAACAAAACGTAGTCAAAACATAGCCAAAGTTCAGTAAACAGGAACGGATAGTCAGCCAAATCCAACCCAAAATTTTCAAAATCCAATTGTCATAGGGACAGAAAGTGAGGTGAAATATTTTGAACAAGGGCAAAGACAGCAACACAGTTGTTACAGGGGTGTTAACCATTCCCTATGCTATCCAAAAAGCTTAAAAATATTTTTTTTGATTAGAACACTTAAACACTGTACCTGTTCTGACTTACAAACAAATTCAACTTAAGAACAAACATACAGTCCCTATCTTGTTTGTAACCCAGGGACTGCCTGTACTGTAGTACTGACCTACATGACCACTGCACTGACCTACCTAATCCCTACACTGACCTACCTGGTACCTACACTGACCACTACAGTGACGTACCTGATTCCTACACTGACCTACCTGTTCACTACACTGACCTACCTGACCACTACACTGACCTATCTGATGCCTACACAGACCACTACAGTGACCACTACACTGACCTACCTGACCACTACACGGACCTACCTGATTCCTATACTGATCACTACTCTAACATACCTGATCCCTATACTGACCACCACACTGACCTACCTGACCAGTACACTATTCTACCTGATTCCTACACTGACCACTAAATGACACATTTAGATTTGAAACGTATGCAGAATTTTTATGTGTATCATACATGCTCATGTTTCAGCTCAACTAGTGTCCTTTCTAAAATGTTATAGAAAAGAAAATGTAGTAACTACACAAGTGAAAAATAAACATGAATGAAAAAAGAAGCAACTGGCAAACATGAATGAAAAAAGAAGCAACTGGCAATCACACAACAGAACATTTGTGTAAAAACATGTAAAACAACAAAAGATTGCCGCGCTAGTGTCTAATGAATAAAACTGCATAATAAATCCAGAAAAGTGTCCATATACGTGTCCAAACACTCCTCATGATTCCTAGAATGAAGGATAACTTAGACACCCAAAGTGCACCTTCCACCCTAAAGTATAAAAGATGTGCCCTTACCGGATAGATAGACTCCATGTTATAGGAGCCTAGCAAAGCATGGATTCACACACCCCATTAAGGATCCATTCATGAAAAGCTGATGAAGATGGCATTGAAATTAGCCTTGCTGGTTTTTCCTTTTCCTTGTTCTCTCATGCAAGTGATATAAAGGACGAGAGAGTTTGAGAGATCGCCATAGTGTAAAATTGTGTTATTTATTGAATAAGTCCACAGGTCCAAAAAAAGTAAAAATATCCTGGGTTAACTAGTTTCTAGTTACTAGTTTCGTCATAACTGACATCATCAGGGGTGTGGAGTCTATGCCAGCAACCACGCTTAATATAAGATCCAGGGCGGAAAGAGCACAGCTGATTTGGTTTAACAATTAGTAGACATGTGCACACTGAAATATTTCGTTTCGGAATTTCGCTTTCGTCCGAAAAATACATTTATTTAGTTACTCCCGAAATTTGTTTTTATTTATTTAGTTTTTCGTTAAAAATTGCATTCGTCCGAAAATCCAAATGAATTAAGATCGAATCTGTCATTGAAGGCTTATGGTGTCTGTCGAATGTTCAAAGAATATTCAACGGAGCAGCTAAACTGTACGACGCTGTATAGTTTAGCTGCTCCATCGAATCTTCTTAGAACTTTCGACAGACACCATAAGCCAAAGATTTGACATTTGTATGTTTTTCACTGCTTTGTCGAATCTTTGTTGCTCATGTTCATAAAACAAAAGGTGAATTTCCCGGTCTTATATGAATAAAAAGGGTAGATGGCCAGCACATAAAGAATCCAAACCTTGTTTATGAATGAGGAAATTGCTACAAATTGCACCACGCTACATTCTCAATGAGGTAGAAGTTCAAATAAGAAAAAAAACAAACCTTGTTTGGAAAATAACATGGCTGCGGCGTAGAAGCCCCGTTTCGGGCAAGAAGCAAGCCTCACATCCAAAGAAGACAGGAAGAAAGCCTGTGGTATCACCCAGGAAGCGAGATGTATGGCATTGCGTCAAAAAAATCAAACAGATAAAACAGATTTTTCCATAAAATATACAAAAAAAATGTAAAAAAAAATTGGTTTTGTATTTAAAAATACATATAAAAAAGGGTATAAAGGGGAAAAAACATAGAAGGGAAAATACAATTAAAAATAAAAATTATTGGTTTAAAATGTATGTTATGCTCTTACCACACCTGGTCAACAAAAGACACAACATATGCCGCGTACACACGTGCGGACTTTTGCCGGCGGACCTAGTCCAGCGGACAATCCCGCAGGACTTTCCAGCTAGGTCCGCTGGACTTTCCGAGGGTGTGGACTTGCCCACACACGCACGGACTTCTCCAGCGGATAATCCGCCGGCCAAAAGTCCGCGGGACTTTTGAAAATGAACGGACTTGCCCACACACGGAGCAGTCCGTTGTTGACCCGACGCTCTCTCTGCCCGGAATGCCTGTGCCGCTCTGCGCTGAGACTTATATAGGGGAATGGGGACAGGGTCACATGTTCATGTCACATGGTGACCCCGCCCCCTTGCGATGTCACAGTCCCAGCATCCTCCAGGACTGTGACAACACAAGGGGGCGGAGTCACCATGTGACATGTGCATGTGACCCTGTCCCCATTCCCCTATATAAGTCTCAGCGCAGAGCGGCACAGGCATTCCGGGCAGAGAGAGCGTCGGGTCAACATCGGAAGAAGAAGAACAAGAAGAAGGACAAGAAGAAGGACAAGAAGAAGAAGAAGAAGGCGCCGGCGGCGCGGAAGACGACGACCGCCGCAAGAACAGAAGAGACCCCCGGAAGACCCCCGAAGGCGGATCGAGACCCCCAGACGACGGCGGCAACGATGAAGAAGGTAGCCGGACTCCCCCCCTCGTGAAAGAGCTAGGTAAAAGAGCAGAAGAGAGCGGGGGAGTCCGGCGAGAAGACCCCCAAGACGGAAGAAGACCCCCGGAGCAGTGCAATAAAATATTTTTTCAAAAGTGTGTGTGTTTTTGTACTTTACATTTTACACCTTAGGTGAATGGGTAGGGGTACATCGTACCCCATACTCATTCACATAGGGTGGGGGGCCGGGATCTGGGGGCCCCCTTATTAAAGGGGGCTCCCAGATTCAGATAAGCCCCCGCCCGCAGACCCCGACAACCAACGGCCAGGGTTGTCGGGAAGAGGCCCTTGTCCTCATCAACATGGGGACAAGGTGCTTTGGGGTGGGGGGGGGGCCGCACGGCCCCCCTTTCCCCAGGGCACCCCCCATGTTGAGGGCACGCGGCCTGGTACAGCTCAGGAGGGGGGGGGGCGCTCGTTCGTCCCCACCCCTTTCCTGGCCTGCTAGGCTGCGTGCTCGGATGAGGGTCTGACATGGATTTGGGGGGAACCCCCACGCCGTTTTTTCGGCGTGGGGAGTCCCTTTAAATCCATGCCAGGTCACGGAGCTAGCGCGGCGGCAGTAACTGCCTACGCTAGCTACGTAACCTGAAGTCACGTGCTAAATGAACGGACTTGCCGATGAGCGGCAAGTCCGTTCATTTCAAAAGTCCCGCGGACTTGCCCACTAACGGCGGGATTGTCCGCTGGACTGCCAAGTCCAGCGGATAATTTTAAAACCAAACTTAAAACTTTGGTCCGCCGGACTTTGGCGCCAAAAAGTCCGCCGGCGCCCACACACGAGGGGATTATCCGCTGGACTTCAGTCCAGAGGATAATCCCGCGGGATTGTCCCTTCGTGTGTACGCGGCATTACAGTAAAAAAAAGGATCAACAATATATTTCATAAATGAAAAATATGAAATATATGTAATAAACCATACATCACATAATTTGCAATATGTAAAAAATGTTCATAAAGGAGAGTAAGCCAAACACATTAGGAATTATTGATAAAGGCATCGATATCCCAGTCATTGTTTATACCAAAAGGGGCAAAGGATTTTAGTTCATAAATCCACCTAACTTCCATTTGCGATATACCTCTTCTGGCAGACCCTCCTCTCCATGGTGGTATGTATTTATCTATTGCCACAAAAGAGGTACTCGTAGGATCTCTATTGTGGCACTGAGAGAAATGTTTAGGAACAGTATGTTCCTTGTTGTCCTTTCACATTTTTTTTATATTATTCATGTGCTCATTGGCTCTTATGAAAAAGGTCCGAATGCTTCTTCCCACATACTGTTTGCCACTGTAAATTACATTTTTAGTAGTGTATTTAATAAAATGTTTGATCAAATACGTTTTACCTGTAGTAGTAGAGAAAAAAGTGCATGTCTTACTCTTGCTATTTTTTGTTAATGCAGCACACTGCACATTTTTTACAAGGGTAAAAACCTAACAGTTGTTGAAAAAAAGGAATCCATTTTGGTAGGTCTAATATGTTAGGTGCCACACTTGCCTGTAAAGAGGGCAATCCTCTAAAGATGAACCCTGGTTTGTCAGGAAGTGGATGGATCCATAATGGGGTATGTGAATCCATGCTTTGCTAGGCTCCTATAATGTGGGGTCTATCCGGTAAGGGCACATCTTTCTAAAATGTTTCCTGTAAGAAGAAGAATTTTATTAATTTGACATAATAATGATTTTATATTAATTTCACATATTACAAATTACACATTTCAGTATTAATATAATTTTTTTAAACCTTAAAAAGCATGTACCCCTACCAGTTTTTCAAGTGCATCAACATGGAATTTGCAAGCATCTTTGTCACCTTCATCACACAATGCATTTATCAGTGTAGGATATGTAATAGTTAAATAAGAAATTGATGAAATCAGCGGGTAGATTCATGTAGATGATATGTCCAGTGGTAATTACTTAGTATTACCTAGTATTAGCTGATGTAATGTAATGACCATTATTTCAGGCTCATCTACAAATGTTTTTAATGTCTTTTACATGATCTTGTTTTCATAATGAAGGAACATGACCAATTATAATATTTTGGATAACTCCAATGTATAGGAAATCTTTAAAGCTTTAAATAGGTTTTTCAGTATATCAAGAAAAAAAAAAACAACATCTACTGGGGAATTAATAGGGGTTGACCCCTTGCTCCCATCAATTATTTATTTTTTTAAAGGTGGGGTGTGGAGCAGTCAGGGGGCAGTCAATGCCATGTAAAATAGCTTTATATTTACCTCTTTGGCAGGTTGCTGAATGTTTGCTCTTGAAGAGCTCCAGGTATGGACAGTGGTGTATTTTGGTTTTGTGCTGCCCTAGGCAAGACTAACATTGGGCACACACGTGCAATGGCGAAAAACAACATCATTTTTACTATCCAGAGGTGATGATTTAAAAGCCTTTACAGGTTACCAATTTAGATTTACAGAAAACATCTAGATCTAGAATTACTGCCCATGATTTAATGTTTGCGGTGATACCTCACATAAGTAGGACAATTGATGTTTGCGCGTGTGCGGGCACGTAAAACATTTTTATTATTTTATTTTTTTACACTGTTGCTTTATTTAAAAAAAAAATTATCACTTTTATTGCTGTCACAATGAATGTAAACATCCTGGTGACAGCAATAGACATGTGATAGGTACTCTTTATGGAGATATCTGGGGTCTAAAAGACCCCAATCTCCCATCTGCACTTAAAAGCATTCTATGTTTTTTAATGCTTTAGATTTTAAAAACTGGCTCTGATGATTTCTGACTAAACCGGAAGTGATTAGATGTCATTGCTTCTGGGTTACTGTTATGAACAGCTGATCCCGGCTTTGCTTGGCTGTCTGGCCAGCCAGCCAAGACAAAGACAAATCTATCCCAAATCAATGCTGGAGATGCAAACAGACAATTGGCAGTTTCCTCCACATTTGGTGGGAATGCCCCCTCATTGAACCCTTTTGGACTAGGATACACAATCTAACAACAACTATAACCACCCAATCCATATATCACACACCAGGTCAATATCTCCTCCATCACCAAGTTTCCAAAGACTTTCCCTACTTTAAGTCATTGGCCATGATGCTAATTAATGCTGCTAAAATGTGTATTCCCACACTATGGGGTACTACAGCAATTCCCTCATTATGAGACTGGTATAAACGTGTAGACAAAATATCAGACATGGAGGAACTCATTGCAATCTCACATGACTCTCACATGCAAATTGCCCCTCCACCCCTGCCCCCATGCTTCGGCATATAAGCTCTTTTTTCTTTCAAAGGTTTTTTATTAGAACAAAATACAGAGTACAACAAGAAGTAGTCAAACACGGGGAATAAATATCATTCACGTTGCATACAAAGTATAACCATTACAAAACATCAGAGAAAAAGTAATATAAGTGCTATCATTGATTGCTAATAAATATGGGGGGGGGGGGGTATATTATCACGATGGAGCCAGTATGTATCAGCAGGAGAGGTCCCTAGAACTACGGTAACAATGAATATCGGTCGTTTGAAACAGGTTCCTAGGGTATCTAATATGTGGAATCATAGCCATGGAGGCTTGTTCTTGTTGGAGAGGTAAGTGAACAGAGGTTCAAGTAGAATTTGTGGAGAAGGGAAGGAAGAGCGGGGAAGGGAAAGGCATAAAGGAGAGAAAGAAGAGGAGGGCATGAGGGAGGGGAGGGGATCGGTGCCGGGGAGGCTGCGGCGTGGTCGAGGGAACCACTATGTATAATGGAAGAGATGAGTAGAATATCATGGGATAAGGAGATTGGGATCAAAATCTGGGGGCAAAAAATTGTCCTCCCAGGGGGTCCATATTTTAGTGTGCCGAGGGACCCGGTCTAGTATCGTGGCCCCAATTTTACTGTGGATCATGGCTTGGGTTACTCTATTCTTCATTTCTGCTATGTGGAATTTTGGGGTTTTCCAGGCCTTAGCGATGGTTTGTTTGGCAGAAGTGGTCATCTGGAGGAGGAGGCTGATCTGATTTCTAGTGTATTCTCCCTGAATATGATTTAGTAGGGCCAGGGCTGGGTCGGGGAGCACTGTCTCATGCAGTATTGTGGAGATCATTTGAAAGATAACCGCCCAAAATTGTTGAGCTATCTGACAAGACCACCAGATATGGAGGTGGATGCCATGTTCACTGCATCCTCGTAAACAGTGCGATGGATAGTTCGGTATGAACTTGGATATTCTTGCTGGAACCAGGTACCAGCGCATTAATACTTTATAATTCGTTTCAAGTGCTACCACATTTTGGGAAGAAGATTTGGTAGTGGCCCAAATGTCGGACCATTCTTCAGGGGTAAGGGATATATGTAGGTCCTTGGACCACTGTGCAGCATAATGAGGGAGGTCAGCAGTTGGTGTGGAGAAGTGGTTATACAGGTTAGATATAATGCCTGGGGCGTGGGGGTCTGCCTTGCAGATTTTTTCATATAGAGATTGGGTATTCAAGCCAGTGCAAGGACCAACTATAATATAAGCTCTTTTTTAAACTGTCGTGGTGAAATCACCTCCTACAGCGATTGAGTAGCTGATTTACATATCGTGAGAGCAAACGATGTTGCTGTCAAGATAAATAAATCAGTGCTGCAGCTGAATGGCATACCTGAAAAGAAAATAATGGTTAACAATAAAACACAGTAAAACAGTAAAGTATAAAAGAATCACATACCTGGAAAGCAAACATGATAAAACATACTAACAATAAAACATTGCAGTTAAGCATAAAATACAGTAAAAAAGAGCAGAACAATAGAGAGAGAACAATAGAGAGAGAATAGAGAGAGGGAAGAACAATAAAACAACAACTATGTTTGGCTTTTTTTTAAATACATTTTTTTTTTAACTTTTTTATTATACATTTTTTTACATTTTTATTTGTAACTGTAACTTTAACGGTTCCAGGTTTGGGTCTCTCAAAATGCGATGGCATTATTGGAGACCCTTTGACTGTGCCGTGCTGTACCTATGCTAATACTCCACGTGTGTGGTAGCGTTCAAAACATTCACTGATGCAAAGACCAGGTTGGCCAGGACAGGGGGGACAATAATAGCGGCTGTCACGCCTATATCCACGTTTCCTACAGACAGGACATTTTCTTTGAGGTGATCATTGGGTAGAGGTACCAGGGAGGAAAATGCCTCTCCTGCAGCCGGTTCACTGCATTTGCGTTGGGAAGGTGAAGCACAGCACCGTCTGGAAACAGAAGGGCTGTGACGATCTCTTCCTGGAATTTAAGGAAGGATCCAGTTTGTCCTCACGCTTTGTATAGCACATAAGCGTTCAGCAGATCCAATTGAAATAGGTATACAGACACTTTTTTGTACCAGCATCTGGTCTTAAGGGAAATTAAGTACGGCGCCATCAACTGGTCGTTGAGGTCCACCCTCCCCCCCCCATATTAAGGTTGTATTCATGGACACAGAGGGTTTCTCCCCAACACCAGTCGCTGTTTGAATTTGGATAGTCATATCTGCGTGAAGGGAGGACAGAACGAAAACATTCCGATTATCCCTCCACTTCACTGCAAGCAAATTATTACTTCTCAAGCAGGCTCTCACCCCCAGTCTAAGTAAGGACTCTACAAGCCGCTGGGATAAGCCCCGGCGATTCGATCGCACAGTGCCAAATGCTAGTTTAGATCTGATTAGATCAAATATATTGATCCGTTCAGGCACTACACTACTAAGGGAGATGTATGGCGAGTGCGTGGGTGTTAGCGCTTCGAACATGCTCTGAAACTGGCTGTGGTTTCCCAATACCTCGTCGCACGCCAAGAGGCATCGCGCTCCGAGCCACTCACATCTGGTCACCCAGCTGTCACACAAGATCAGCCGGCTTCTCCCCTTGGTTCACCATGGTTCCCAGGGTGGTATCACAGCTCACACAGGAGACGTTTTAGACGATCCTGGTGGAATTCCTTCCTTTTATCTGAAAAAAAGGAAAAAAATGGATTTGGGACTTTACTGTCAGGGCTGGGCTCAGCCCTTCCTTCTCTGAGCTGGCTGCTCAGCTGTCGGCTAATTGCCAGCTCCTATCTCTCCACAGTTACTCAGCTGTTGATGATATCCTGCTCGTCAGTCCTGCCTACTTAAGCCTTCCAGTCCAGAGGAGCTCTGCTTTCGCTTTGGTCATCATCACAGAAACTATGTCCTCCAATCCTGTTCAAGACTTTCTTTGCTGACATCCCTTCTGGCTCCAGATGCAGCTTGCTGTTCCACTACATTGATCCCTGACTTCTGGCTTGGCTGACTATCTGTTCCGGTTACTGAACTTTGGCTATGTTTTGACTATGTTTGTTCTTTTTACTTTTATTATTAAACAAGTGTGATCTAACTGTACTTCTGTTTCGGCCTGATTTCATGGTTCCTGACATTTACATGAGACATGTCTTTGTTGGAAAAAATTAATGAATGAAGTACCTAATTATAAATTGGTTGAGTGTCACAATCCCAGAGGGGTAGTCCATAGAAGTATATTATATTAAATGAATGACTTGAATAAATTAATTAACGGCTGATGTGGACGCTCTGAGAAGTGATGAACCCCTGGACTACTGGGTGGGCAGGCTTGAACTCTGGCCAGAGCTTGCACAATTTGCAATGGAACTGTTGGCTTGCCCCTCATCCAGTGTCCTGTCCGAAAGGACGTTCAGCGCAGCAGGGGGATCGTGACCGATAAGCGCACTCGCCTAGCTCGCGACAGTGTTGACTACCTCACATTTATAAAAATGAATGAGGCATTGATCTCGGAGGAATTCAACACATGTGACCAGTAGACTATGTATATGCATAACTGTATAAACGATTTATATAATCTAGCACACGGACCTTTTTTCTACCTTTGGCTCACTTGTAGAAAAAAAGCACACTGTACTATATGCCCGTACACTCCTGTTTGAAGAGGTTGAGCGGTGTCATATTTTTGGGTCCCGCAGCGAGTTGCTGGTGTCAGTGCTGGTGTCAGTGCTCTTTATCTCAGTGCTGGTATAAGTGCTCTCTATCTCGGTGCTGGTGTCAGTGCTCTCTATCTCGGTGCTGGTGTCAGTGCTCTCTATCGCGGTGCTGGTGTCAGTGTTCTATCTCGATGCTGGTGTCAGTGTTCTATCTCAGTGCTGGTGTCAGTGAGGGAGATAGCAGCGGAGAAGCCAATCAGCAGGCAGTGCCAGCACCATGGCTGAGGATCAGCACTGGACTGGCACCTCCGGACCACCGCAGTGGAGCCCTGCATAGGTGGGGGTAAGGGCCGGGCAGAGGGAGGGGTCAGGGGCTCAAGCACAGGTTGGCACACTGGGACACTGGCACAGGACTGCGCTGCCCTGACTGTGGCACTGATCATCTCCTGCACCCCCTTCATAGCCTGGCCTGACCTTGCCTCCCCTCCATGGCCTTCATGCGCTCCTGAATTGACAAAATGTCACAGATAAAAAAAAGAATGCTTGTCGTTGTCGATCCCAGATTCACTTAATACTTCAGGTATGTCAGTGTCCATGTTGTGGGACTATGTGTGCACAGCTAGTATTTTGTGGCTGCAAATATGACCTGGAGGTTTTTAATGTTCGCCTGCCGTTAAAATGAATGGGGCCTGCCGCGAACCTGCGGTTCACGAACATTTGGGCACATTCGCGTGATCGCGTTCGCGAACCGTCCCATCAGAAGTTGGTCCATCACTACAGTAATGTTCAGCTTTAAGGCGCGTTAAAAGACCCACTCCCTGCTAAACAGTATTTTTTTTTTTTTGCATTTATTCATGGCAGTTTCTAGCAACTAATTATTTATTTAACTGGTTGCTGACTAGTGCACGACGATATACGTTGGCACAATGGCGCGGCTGCGCAAATGGGCGTACAGGTATGTCCCCTTTAAGAAGCGGCATTGTGGGCGCGCTGCGTACTCCATGAACGTGCCCGTGGGTCCCACGGACTCGATGTCTGCCGGTGTCCCGCTATTGTGTCACGGAGCGGCAGAACAGGGAGATGCCTATGTAAACAAGGCATTTCCCCCATTCTGCCTAGTGACATGACAGAGATCCACTGCTCCCTGTCATCGGGAGCAGTGATCGCTGTCATATTAGTAGTAGCCCATCCCCCCCACAGTTAGAATCACTCCCTAAGACACACTTAACCCCTTGATCGCCCCCTAGTGTTTAACCCCTTCCCTGCCAGTGTAATGTATACAGTAATCAGTGCCTTTTTATAGCACTGATCGCTATATAAATGACAATGGTCCCAAAATAGTGTCAAAAGTGTCCGATGTGTCCGCCATAATGTCGCAGTCACGCAGATCGCCGCCATTACTAATAAAAAAATAATTATAATAAAAATGCCATAAATCTATCCCCTATTTTGTAGCCGCTATAACTTTTGCGCAAACCAATCAATATAGGCTTATTGTCATTTTTTTTTTTTTACCAAAAATATGTAGAAGAATACATATCGGTCAAAACTGAGAAAGAAATTTGTTTTTTTATATATTTTTTGGGGGTATTTATTATAGCAAAAAGTAAAAAATATAGATTTTTTTCCAAACTTTCGCAAATTTTTTTGTTTATAGCGCAAAAAATTAAAACCGCAGAGGTCATCAATTACCACCAAAAGAAAGCTCTATTTGTGGGTAAAAAAGGACGTCAATTTTGTTTGGGTGCAACGTCGCACGACCGCGCAATTGTCAGTTAAATCGATGCAGTGCCATATCACAAAAAGAGCTCTGGTCAGGAAGGGGGTAAATTCTTCCGGGGGTTGAAGTGGTTAACAAATTATTGCAAACTACGCTTGAAAAACAGCAAAAAAAAAATTACAAGATTTGACTTCCATAGACTTCAATGGGGTCCGGGATCTACGTTTGGCATTTGCAGATTTTGGGCTAGGTTCCAGAATCTTCCCGAGAACCGAACCCAGGCCAGTTTGCTCATCACTACTGCTGTCAAATCTATTAGAGTACTGTATGCAAGTTAATTATGAATTGATGTGTGGATTGTGCTAACTCCTAAAAAATTTTATTAAAAAATTAATACCATGCCACTTCTAATAGCCAAAAAAATTCGGTATATCTATTATCTATTTTAATGTAAATTCCTTGCGGATATTCTACTTCGTGCTATCAATTAAATTATGTATGTGCCCAAACGTCAACACAGTATCGTACCCCTATTTAAAAAATGTAACTATTGAAAGTAATTGTGCAAATATTAACAACAAATGGTTATCATTAATCAAAGTGCAAGTGCCAAATATATATGAAATATGGAAAATAAAAAAAAAATAAAATAAAATAAAAATAAAATATATATATATATATTATATACAAAAATTTACAAATATTGCTATTGTGTAATCAAACAACTCAGTCCATTGAGTCCATAAATCAAAAATATGTATATGACAAAGTATAATGAATGTCCACAGTGAGTGATCAACTTCTTCCAATGGTGACATTCCTTAGTAATATTTAAGTGCTTCTACTTCCACCGTTATAGTGACTGCACCACCACCTAGTGAGTTTGCCACTCACCAGATATAAAAGATTATGTGCCTTTGGTTCATTAATTTCATATAACCACTCCGTTTTTGATGGATCCAACAGCAGCCTTTCCAAGCAGTGCCTCTTGCTCTATTAGTTCCCATAAAACATATAGATAGACATCATGTAGTAGTATGTAACTATGCTTTTATTTAAAAAGTAAAAAAATACACAATTGAACTCACATGCTATAGTGCCTCTGAGCTGGCACCAAGCTAATCCAACCGTATACGTGGGGTGGGGACTATCAGTCTGTCTGCCCCTATGCTTCCTCTTAGCGGTGTGAGTTCCAAGCCTCGCTTTTGTTCTAACAGGAAGTGACGAAAATTATCTCCCAGCAGCCTCTACATGTTTCACATTTCCGTATGCGTCATCAGGAATCTTCAGGAAGAAATGTGAAACGCGTAGAGGCTGCTGGGAGATAATTTTTGTCACTTCCTGTTGGAACAAAAGCTTGGTCACATACTTGGTTGTTAATATTTATATTTTTTTGCGCCGGTAGCACACTTTTTCTTATAATAGAGTATGCAAGTTGCAGTAATTTTGGACCATAATTAATTTAGGGAATTCTCCATTTGAAACTCTGGTGGAGTGATGACATCTATAGTTTTGCCTAAAAGTCAAGCTTGGCCTCTCACAGCCAAGCCAGGATGGGGGGAAATTGTACTATACTGGTTCCTGAGCCAAAAGGGAATATAAACCAGGTTTAACACATCTAAAATAGTAGTAAAAAATGTTATTACATATTTTTGTGCCAGAAAATGTTTTATGTTCCAGAGCTATATTAAATGAAACTTGAATCTGGCTTCATTAAGGTGTGTTCCAGAGTAATCGGCTTAACTTTTGTCTTTTGTCTTAAGCATCCCCTTGTTTGATGAATCATGCCTACAGCATTTTTCACATTTGGTTAATCCTTGTCCTTGTGAAGTATGCATTAAAAATACTTCTGAGGGTGTATTATTCATGTGACGAAAGTAAACTGGCTGTTTTTAGAATCTAGCGTCACAAGGCTATGAAATAAGATTTGTATCAGTAAAAGATTATCAAATCAATCCACAGATTAAAACTTCAAATAAAAATATGGCTTGTAGGAGCAGTTAAAATTTTTGTAAAAAATAAATAAAAAAATAAAAAAAACAAAGATTCATGCATAAACCATTTTGCAATACTATGTTATTTAAAAATAAAATATATATAGCTTCTTCTGATCGGTGTCACCTATTTGGTCACATTCAAATTAACTTAGAACAATATCAAAATATATAGTTTAATTCATAAAAAATGCATTATTATATTAAAACCAAAAAATATATGTAAGAGAAGAAAAAAGAAAAAATACACACATGTATATATATATATAATTCAAATTAGTCCAAAAGCATGACATTAAACACTATTTGGACACTCCAGACTTGATCATCCTCAGTCCACCCTTTTATAAAAAATGGTTATATAAAAACCATATACACATATGTTTTCTTCCCAACCAACAAATTCAGAACATAAAAATTCAGAATATAAAATTCAGACCATAAATTGATTGAAAGGAACATTATAGATTAAACATTATTAAATCTATATCATTTTAAAAAGTTTTTGTTTAAAAAGTTAAAAGATCTATTCTCAACAAAGAGAGATCGATATTTAAAATTTACAAGAAAAGCAGAGAAAGAGTAAAAATGTATGTGTAAAAAAGTATCCAATGTCTGGGATTTAATTTGTCAATAAAGCAATGTGTATCCCACTCAATGTTGAGACACTGTAGGTCATAAATCCATCTTGTCTCACGACGACAGATATGCCTTTCAAGGTTATTACCCCTGCCTCAGTTTTTTTTCTTTTGTTATTTGTATCTAATTGGGGAGATTTCTCTTCACCTCCTGTCCCATCGCCAAAACAAGAAGTGAAAGGAAGTGAGAGAATTTCTGATCGTCACCAGGTCACCAGAACTAGTGTCCCCATTGGAAGATTTCACCTATTTTTCCTTTTCAGGTGACAACTCAGGATTTGGGGTTTTCTTTCACTTTTACTCTTGGTGTTAATGGTAAGCAGGACAAATCTGGCAAATCTCTATAATGGGGGCAAAACAGAAATAAAAGACAGGCAGGTGATCTAATTCCTCTCCATTCTATCCAAACTTAAGAAAAAAAAAATCTCTATCATTTCGGAGATTACGGGGGTTTTATCTAAGCCTGACCCTGCCCTAGCTATCCTTCACCTAGGTATAGAGAAATTCCCTCGTAACCTCAGAACGTTCATCTTACACATTTTAGTGTCAGCAAAAACAGTGAAAGCCAGGCATTGGACAAAAGATATGGCACCCAACCCTTCTGAAACCATAGATCTAGTCAACATGCAAATTTCCTATGAAAAAATGTATTCACATAAAAACACCACACAGGCTTTGTTTGATGGTCTATGGATACCATGGATAGGCAGCAAATACGTATGCTCTAAGATATATAATTTGGATCATCTTTGTGTCGCAAAATATGTTGTATAAGCCTCTTCTTTAGCTTTGTACTCTTTTCCTAATTATGTGTTAAACCTTGAAAAACTAAATAAAAATATTGAATAAAAAACAAAAACACAAGCAACATTTTGCTTTCAATAATATGTATGTATGTAAATGTAAAAGTAGCAAAAATTCACTGCTTTTAGAACAGGATAATTAAAATATGTTTCACACCTTTGTGAATTGAGTCTCCAGAGACATAAACTTAATGTTAGCATGAACAGTATGTAAAGTGCAGTATCAAGAAAAAAAAGATTTGTGATTTGGGTCTTATGGATGAAAATGTGGGATAATTATTCTGAAAAAAACATTTATAAGCGCATTAGCTTCATAATACATTGAAAAAAAAAAAAACCTAAAACACATTTCAGGCTGGAAGCCAATCTTAAGGAATACATTTTTAACATTTTGTTTGTCATACAATTAATAGCCAGGGTGTGACTCTCATCTATTTTAACTGTCATTATCATCCTTATGAGGGCAACAGTATTTCCCATCACTTGCACTGCAGGGATAATTTTACAGATTCACAACCATTTATAATGTATAGCCCTCCAATCACAATGCTTGGGATGGTGCTTATTTAACACTTCTTTTTTTTTTTATTTCTCACCTTTGCATTGTGTAAGCCGTAATGGAATGTGGTATGTTCCTTTGTGCAGCTGCCTTAGGGTATCTGATGTTCTTGTTAACATACGATAAGCTAAGTTACATAAGGAGGAACTATTAACTGTCTAAGTTCCAGTTGCAGTAATGGTTATCTAATCTACGTCTGAAGAATAAAATCACTCAAAATATCAAACTTCTAGTGTTTTAAACCAGCATTAATTGTTCCAGGCTCTTAACTAATTCTCTAACCACAAAGCAGACTTCAGTGGTTCTCAAGTATCTCTTTCGCTTTTGAGTCTTAAAATTATGACAGTTTTTGTAAAGCTGAAAATACGAAGAGTTCTGAGAAAAAAACAGGAAAATTCATGAGATGATCGGTACATTTCATGCCAACTAAATGAAGGAACAAAACGTTTGATGGCCAATTAATATGGCGGTTAAAATCCAGGAATAAGAAACAATCTTTAGAGGCAGACAGTAGAATAGGACAAAAATCACATCAAATTACAAACAGGACAAATTTGAGGACAGGAAGATTGTAGGAAAAGAGGGAAATCAGTAAAAAAAGCAGAACTTGTGGCCATAAAAGCACTGTAAATGTTTTATGCCGCGTACACACGATTGGAATTCTCATCGGAAAAAGCTCTGATGGTTTTCCCCATCAGAATTCCGACGGAATTTTGCTCAAACTGTCTTGCCTACACACGGTCACACCAAATTCCGACGGTCAATAACACCACAACATACAACACATTTGATGGCACTATAAAAGGGAAGTTTAATGCTTCCGAGCATGCGTCGAATTGTTTCCGAGCATGCGTCGGAATTTTGCGTGTCGGAATTGCATACACACGATGGAAAAATCCGATAGAAAGGTTTTCCGTCTGAAACATTAAGAACAGGCTCTCAATCCAAAGTCCGTCGGAAATGCAGACAGAAAAAGACTGATGGGCATACACATGGTCGGAAAATCCGATGAAAAGCTCTCACCCGACTGTTTTCATTGGAAATGTGTACGCGGCATTAGAAGTTGAAATGTAAAGAATTTCGGGGTTTATTGTATTTTAATTTTCTTTTTGTGTTAACAGGTTTTTATTATTTTATTTTTTAAATACCATTCTTCTCTTTTTTTATTCTTAATTTTTTTTTTAACAAACTAAATATAAATTGTGCATATGGATATTTCATATTAAGTTATCAACCAGCAAGCCAGGCCCCTTTTCCTTTTCACATATCTACCATTTAACAGACTGTTTTAACCGCTTCCCGACCGCCTCCTGTAGATATACGTCTACAGAATGGCACGGCTAGGCAAAGGCACGTATATATACGTCCCCTTTAATTGCCTAGCCGTGGGGTCGCGCGCGCGCGCACCGCCGGCGGTGAGCTCGCGACCCGGTCGGGAGCTCCGTGACCACGGCCGCGGGACCAGCAGATCGGGTTACAGAGCTGAAGAACGGGGAGAGGTCTGTGTAAACAAACCTCTCCCCGCGCTTCCTACTCTGCCTGTCATTGATCGGCTGTTCCCTGTCATCGGGAAAGCCGATCAATGACGTCAGACGTCAGCCACGCCCCCCTACTGTAAAAAAAAACACAACACGTCACACTAACTCCTCCCCGCCCCCTAGTGGTTAACTCCTTCACTGCCACTGTCATTTACATAGGAATCAGTGCTATTTAAATAGCACTGATTTCTGTATAAATGACAATGGTCCCAAAAATGTGTCAAAAATGTGCGATGTGTCCACCATAATGTCGCAGTCACAATAAAAATCACTGATCGCCGCCATTACTAGTAAAAAAAAAAATATTAATAAAAATGCTATAAAACTACCCCCTATTTTGTAAACGCTATAACCTTTGTGCAAACAAATCAATAATCGATAATTGCGATTTTTTTTACCAAAAATATGTAGAAGAATACGTATCGGCCTAAACTGAGGGAAAAAAAACTTTTTTTATATATTTTTTGGGCATATATATTATAGCAAAAAGTAAAAAATATTGAATTTTTTTCAAAATTGTCGCTCTATTTTTGTTTATAGCACAAAAAATAAAAACCGCAGGGGCGAACAAATACCACCAAAAGAAAGCTCTATTTGTGGGGAAAAAAGGACGGCAATTTTGTTTTGGAGCCACGTCGCACGACCGCGCAATTGTCAGTTAAAGCGACGCAGTGCCGAATCGCAAAAAGGGGCCTGGTCCTTTGGCTGCAAATTGGTCCGGGGCTGAAGTGGTTAAACAAAAAAGGCTAATAGGACGCAATGTTAAGTGACTTCTTTTTTTTTTTTTTAAGTTAATTCATTTTTTTTTTTTTAATTCCTCATTTAATGGTATGCAACCAGAAACAATGTCAGTTTGCATTAGATATACAAGCAATGAATGTGTAAAAATAGCAAGTAAATGCCACATCATCAATAAAAAACAACTAAAGCCGATAGGCTGAGGCAGGCCATAGAAGGTGTAAATTTCTTTCCTGCAACCATGGGTTGCAGGAAAGAAATTTGCACAAGGAAATGCCTCCTGCTAAGACATTGTATTCTCCCAGAGGGGGTGCAGGGGAAGCTGCCCCCGCCGAGAAAAGACAGGGATTATAGCTAGTGGCTATAGCAGACACTTGCAATAATCGCAAGTAAATCCCGCTGGCCAGTTGTACCCAAGTTGATCGATCGATCAACTTGGTACATTCAGCCTGCCCATATACAGTTCGAAGATTTGAACCGTCTATGGCCAGCCTAAGTTTATGCATTTTTAATCTGATGTTTTTAACCCTTTAACAATGAGTACATGCACATATGTGATCTCACTGAAGTTGGGCAGCATATGTACATACCTGTGTTCGTGATGGTAACGTGCTTCCCAGCATGGAGAAGCTACCAGTCTGATACTAATGATTGAGAGCCTGGAGGACTGGCTCTCGATCACATGACAGCCTGTGATTAGAAAAGTGGGTAAAAAAATAAAATAACAAAAAGATAAAATAACTAGATTAGGGTTTTATCTAGGTCAGGGTTAGGGTCAAAGGGTATGGTCAGGGTCAAGGTGTTTTAGTTACTATTTTGGGCAAATTTTCCTTTGATAATAAAAAAAAGATATCCATTAACATTTAATAGTAAATTAAAAAACTAAATTTGTCCTTAAAAAAACAAGGTATAATCCCAAAGCAGTGATTTCCAATTCTAGGTACGCATCAGTATGTTTAGGGGGAGGCCAAAAAAAAAAAGAATAATGGAGGAAAAGGACAATACCTGCCTGCCACTGCCTACTACCTGGTGAAGAAAGAGGAGGGTGAGCAGAGGGCTGAGGTGCAGGAAGCCAGGAATAGAAGTGGTTGGACCTGGTGGCATCAGTTGAACACAAAATGAATCAGCACAATAAAGGACACAATTCTCTAATGTCAGCAGTGGACTTAGGCCCCTTTCACACTGACGGACCGTTTGACGGCAAACCTGAACGGGCGCTCCATGTTAGTCTATGGAGCGATGGGTGTCAGCGGAGACATGTCATAGACATGTGCAATTTGTTTAGTTTTTTTCTTTTTTCTTTTTTTTCGTTCGTTCGTTTTCGTACGAATGAACGAATCGTTCGAATCGAACGAATCCAAATAACGAATCGTTCGAATCGTACGAATCCGATTAACGAATCGATCGAATCGAACGAATCCGAAAAACAACGAAAATCCGAAAAAAAATAATTAGAAACAACGAATGTACGAATGAAGAAAATCTGAAAAAAGGAACAGCGAAAATGAACGAAAAAATTCGTACATTCGTAACTTATTTTTTTGTTGAATTGGTAATTTTCCGTGTCCCTTACAATGGTGCTGCTTAACGTGCTTCGAATAGATTGAACGAAAAAATTCGTACATTCGTAACTTTTTTTTTCGATTCGTAACTTTTTTTTTCGATTCGTAACTTTTTTTTTTGTTGAATTTGTCATTTTCCGTGTCCCTTACAATGGTGCTGCTTAACGTGCTTCGAATAGATTGAACGAAAAAATTCGTACATTCGTAACTTTTTTTTTTCGATTCGTAACTTTTATTTTCGATTCGTAACTTTTTTTTTTCGATTCGTAAATTATTAAAATGTAATAATAGCATACACATTACATAAAATTATGAATTATGCTCCGATTACGAATCTACAAATGTTACGAATGTACGAATAAATACGAATGCGTCCAAATTTCGAATAAACGAAAATTAAACTACCGAAAAAACGAATCAACGAAAAATAACTCTTACGAATGTACGAATCGTTACGAATACGAACACCAACGACTTACGAAGGTACGAATCGTTACGAATACGAACACAGACGACTTACGAATGTACGAATCGTTACGAATCAACGGAAACGAAAAAAACGAAACGAAAAATAAACAATTTTTTTTCGGAAACGAAAAAAAACGAAACGAAAATAAACACATTTTTTTGTTGTGCACATGTCTAGTAAGTCATATATCCTTTATGACAAATCTCTGGACATGTTTATAGTGGTGTCAGTATGGTACTAATATTACACCCGTGGACATATTTCTGGCGGTGTCAGTATGGGACTGGCTGATTTGAGGGGGTACAATTTAATGGGCTATGCAAGTGAAAAAAAAGTTGGGAGCCATTGCTATACAGTTCACCACTTTACAAATGTACCTTGGAACAAGAGGTATATTACCATTTATATGTGAATACAGCTAAAGTTGTGTAGTTATTAAAGTGGACATAAATAAGATGTACTTTTTGTAGATTAGGTCAGAAGACATTTTGTGTGTACTTGTATTAAATGGCCTTTTGCTCATTGTAATATTTATAAAGGAATAGTTTGTTTTTTTGAACCAGGGTCTAGTTTTTTCTGGAAATACAGATAAGTTTAGAGCATATCAATTCACAAAGGGGAAATAATTAAGGTAAACTAGTCATTAAAATGCAGTGGTGCGTGAAGAACATTTTGACATGTTGACAAGATGTACACATTATACATCAACATAAATAGCCTGTTTTTGTTTTCTGTTTTATATTTGCTTATATAGCATCTATTTTACCGTGGGGAAAATGCAATGAAATGTAAAAGTTAATCCAAATCTCTACAACTTAATAAAAGATAGCAAACGTAATCTACATCTATGCGAGTGCATGACTATTTTAGATAAAAGCTGATTTTGCTGTTTTCAGAGAATTTTAATTTGAATTTATATGTTAATATAATGAAGAGCAATTAATTGTAATATATGTATCCATTCATTAACTGAAAATATATATTTTTTTACGGATATGTAAATCATAACAATGAGCTGCCCTTATTTTTGATTAAATATACCACTGAAAGCATGTTGTTATATCTGTTCAGTAAGTACAAAAAAATACCCTTTGGTTTTTGCAGAAATCTAGTTTGCTGAAAACTTTCTGTGTACTCTGCTGTGCACAAGGAGGTGTTATGGAGATAGGGATGGGAGAGGTCTGTGTTCTCTCTAATATATCACAAATGAAGCAAGCAGGGCTGACACCATGTGCCTAAGGCTGGTCATACATTCTGCTCTTCCTCTTCCTCCTCCTCCTGCGGCGTTCCAAGTGGAAGTTTGGCCCACTCCTTCCCCTCCAGCCTTCTGGGACACATCACAGGTCCCGGAAGACTGCGGGACCCTTCACAAAGTGATACATGGCTCATGCATGTGCAGTGGGGAGCTGGCTGTGAAGCCGCAAGGCTTCACTTCCTGTTTCCCTTAGTAAAGGTACCGGCGCCTGAAGAATTGGCTTAGGTGAGGACTTTGCTGGATCCTGGGGCAGGTAAGCATCCTTATAATAAGAGGCAGCAGCTGCAGTATTTGTAGCTGTTAATTTTTTTTTTTTTTGGGGGGGGGGGGGGTGGGGTGACTGGAGCTCCTGTTAAAGAATTCAGAATGGTTTTGTCATATAAAAAAGGTATGTAAGAGCATTCATTATGCCTCTTACATCAATAGTCATTTTTCTGTACTTGCAGCTTGTATGAATGGAAAAATATGGAAAAATGTGCATATAATCCAGAGATGTATTAAATAAGTTTTAATAAAGCAAGTTTTAATTTTAAACAGTCTATATATTTTCAAGAAAACTAATAACTAAACCAGGAAAAAACTATACCTATTTGTAAATAAGAAATTCCTCATGCTGACGTCTCCTTTGTAAAATATTTTTTCACAGTCAAGACAATTGTCTGGCTTCAAAGCTAAGAAGCTAAGTGTAACCATGGTTAACACTTCAAAATGATGTAATGCAGACTTAAAACTTCCATTACAGGTAGGACAAGACGGGTAGGACAAGCGCTGTTATGAGAGGATGTACCTATACATCATCCCAGTCTAGCCGCTCCTTTGTACCCTTGGGGGTTCACAGTGGTGTGACCTGTGATTGGACACAGTGGATCACTGATGTGATACAGTAGTAAACCAAGGGCTTTAATTCATGCAGCCATTGTTAGTTATTGTGATCACTATGATTGGCCATGGCAATCACATAGTACAGGGCCAGTGAAATTGGCTCTGTACCATTTGATCGATATGACTAATGATAGCTATCACAGTAGTGAAACACAACTGCATGAATGCAGCCGAACGGAGTTAGAAGTGTTTGCTTACACAGTGATCATGACTGTGTAAGCAATCACAGTGTAATAAAAAAAAAAGATTAACAACTTTCCCCCAGAGCAGTACACTCTGGTGACACTGCACTACTTTGGTGACAGTATGTAAAAAAAAAATAAAAAAATCTAATCTGATTGAAGAATTGGCTCAGGTGAGCCAGTATATATATATAGTATCTCACAAAAGTGACGTAATTTCTTCAGTGTTGTCAATTGAAAAGATATAATAAAATATTCACAAAAATGTGAGGGGTGTACTCACTTTTGTGAGATATTGTACACCCCTCATATTGTTGTAACTATTTTATTATATCTTTTCATGTGACAACACTGAAGAAATGACACTTTGCTAAAATGTAAAGCAGTGGGGTGTACAGTTTGTATGACAGTGTAAATTTGCTGTCCCCTCAAAATAACTCAACACACAGCCATTAATGTCTAAACAGCTGGCAACGAAAGTGAGTACACCCCTAAGTGAAAATGTTCAAATTGGGCCCAATTAGCCATTGTCCTTCCCCGGTGTCATGTGACTCGTTACAAGGTCTCAGGTGTGAATGGGGAGCAGGTGTGTTAAATTTGGTGTTATCGCTCTCAGTCTATAATACTAGTCACTGGAAGTTCAACATGGCACCTCATGGCAAAGAACTCCCTGAGGATCTGAAAAAAAGAATTGTTGCTCTACATAGAGATGGCCTAAGCCAGTGATGATGGACCTTGGCACTCCAGATGTTTTGGAACTACATTTCCCATTATGCTTAATTATCCTGCAGAGTTCATGAGCATCATGGGAAATGTAGTTCCAAAACATCTGGGGTGCCAAGGTTCGCCATCACTGGCCTAGGATATAAGAAGATTGTCAAGACCCTGAAACTGAGCTGCAGCATGGTGGCCAAGACCATACAATGGTTTAACAGGACAGGTTCCACTCAGAACAGGCCTCGCCAGGGTTGACCAAAGAAGTTGTGTGCACATGCTCAGCATCCTATTCAGAGATTGTCTTTGGGAAATAGACATATGAGTGCTGCCAGTATTGCTGCAGAGGTTGAAGGGGTGGGGGGTCAGCTTGTCAGTGCTCAGACCATACGCTGCACACTGCATCAAATTGGTCTGCATGGCTGTCGTCCCAGATGGAAGCCTCTTCTAAAGAGGATGCCCAAAAAGCCCTGCAAACAGTTTGCTGAAGACAAGCAGACTAAGGACATTGATTACTGGAACCATGTCCTGTAGTCTGATGAGACCAAGATAAACTTAGTGGTTCAGATGGTGTCAAGCATGTGTGGTGGCAACCATGTGAGGAGTACAAAGACAAGTTTGTCTTGCCTACAGTCAAGCATGGTGGTAGGAGTGTCATGGTCTGGGGCTGCATGAGTGCTGCCGGCACTGGTAGATACAGTTCATTGAGGGAACCATGAATGCCAACTCTGGGCCACAGGGCAGTATTCCAACATGATAATGACCCCAAACACACCTCCAGGACGACCAGTGCCTTGCTACAGAAGCTGAGGGTAAAGATGATTTACAGGCCAAGCATGTCTCCAGATCTAAACCCTATTGAGCATCTGTGGGACATCTTCAAACGGAAGGTGGAGGAGAGCAAGGTCTATAACATCCACCAGCTCCGTAATGTCATCAGGGAGGAGTGGAAGAGGACTCCAGTGGCAACCTGTGAAGCTCTGGTGAACTCCATACCCAAGAGGGTTAAGGCAGTGCTGGAAAATGGTGACCGCACAAAATATTGACACTTTGGGCCCAATTTGAACATCTTCACTTAGGGGTGTACTCACTTTTGTTGCCAGTGGTTTAGACAATAATGGCTGTGTGTTGAGTTATTTTGAGTGGACAGCAAATTTACACTGTTATACAAGCTGTACACTCACTGCTTTACATTGTAGCAAAGTGTCATTTCTTCAGTGTTGTCACATTAAAAGATATAATAAAATATTTACAAAAATGTGAGGGGTGTACTCACTTTTGTGAGATACTGTATATATACTGCTCAAAAAATAAATAAAGGCATACTTTTTAATCACAGTATAGCATCAAGTCAATTAAGCTCCTGGGATATTGATCTGGTCAGTTAAGTAGCAGAGGGGGTTGTTAATCAGTTTCAGCTGCTTTGGTGTTAATGAAATTAACAACAGGGGCACTAGATGGGCAACAATGAGACAACCTCCAAAACAGGAAAGGTTTTACAGGTGGAGGCCACTGACATTTTTTCCCTACTCATCTTTTCTCTAGTTTTGCATTTGATTAAGGTCAGTCTCGCTACTGGTAGTATGAGGCGATACCTGGACCCTATAGAGGTGGCAACATGCAGTCCAACTCCTCTAAGATGGCACATCATCACATGCCATTGCCAGAAGGTTTGCTGTGTCACCCAGCACAGTCTCAAGAGCATGGAGGACATTCCAGGAAACAGGCATTTACTCTAGGAGAGCTGAACAGGGCCATTGAAGGTCTTTAACCCATCAGCATGACTTGTATCTGCTCCTTTGTGCAAGGAGGGACAGGATGAGCACTGGTAGAGCCCTACAAAATGACCTCCAGCAGGCCACTGGTGTGAATGTCTCTGACCAAACAATCAGAAACAGACTTCATGGGGGTGGCCTGAAGGCCCAATGTCCTCTAGTGGGCCCTGTGCTCACTGCCCGACACCATGGAGCTTGATTAGCATTTGCCATTGAACATCAGAATTGGCAGGTCCGCCACTGAAAGTGGTACAGAAAGTATATACCAGTGATGGTGAACCTTGGCACCCCAGATGTTTTGGAACTACATTTCCCATGATGCTCATGCACACTGCAGTATAGTTGAACATCATGGGAAATGTAGTTCCAAAACATCTGGGTGCCAAGGTTCACCATCACTGGTATATACTGTAATAGTGGTTCTCAACTTTGTTATTTTTGTATCCCACTGTAGGTACATTTTGTGATTCGGATGTCCCCTGTATATACATGTAAATGCTCAGAAATCCTATTGTTTAGATTAATCTTTTAATGCAATTCAAATTGAACACAAATAGACATGCTGAAAATTGTCTATTGTTAAATACAAAAGAATTCTCCAAAAATGAAAATGAATAATAAAATAAATAATAAATGGATTCACCTAGTAAATCTAATGAGAGACCTGCTGCTGCAGAATTTTGGCAATATTGCTGTAATTAGGTGTCAGGGGTGATAAATGACAATGAATTTCTGCTGAAGCACAAAGCACATTCTTTGGCATAGTCACATTCACACATATATATGTTTTCAAAGGGCTATGAATTGCTTTATCTGTTTTACTTAGGAACGTGTCCAATAGACTAGTCCAGAATGAAGACAGAGGTGCATAACAAGGGTGCCTGGATAAAAGTGTCACATTGTTAACAAAATAGATGTATTTTGAGATTCTGAAAAGGGTTAAATATCCACCTGTAATTTTAAGCTTCCATAGTAAGGTTAAGGTGATTGATTAATTAATGTTTATTTAAAGAACTAATTAAAGATTGATAACCATATGATGCCACTACTTGGGCTCATGTATATAAGGACTGCCCTCTGAAGAGTGATCTTTGGTGGGCGATCTCTGCCCATTTTTCAGAGGGCTTTTAACAGGCTATGACTAGGTGATATTTCGCCTCCTCAACGTGTAAAAGCCCGCACCTCCTCATCCCAACATTATCCATTGCATGTAGTTTCAAGGTGGTTGCAGGGCAGTTGCGGCACAGCCTCATTCACTTCAATGGGTCATGTCTGCCTGCTGAATGTGATAGGGGTATCATTCTTGCCATGCCTTGAAGAAAACACTGCGGCTGCAACAAGCATACAACCCTGTCCAGCAGCCATTGAAGCTTAAGGGTGATGGAAATTTGGGGATCGTAAAGGCTCAACCAGTTTTTGCCTCCCCCAGCTGCAAATGTAAACTCAGCCTTTGGGTGCAAGTACTTCATGGTACGGGACTGATAGCTTTGGTTGTTAATATTTTCAGTGTAAGTATTGAGCTATTAGCCCAAGTAGGAAATTTAGGAGTTATATTATAGTTAAGCTTTTGGGTCAGGGGTTAGAGGATTAAGGTTATTTTTTATGATATTGGTATAATATTTGAGCAAAAAAAAAAACAATAAAATAATAAAATACACAAAACATTAAAAAAAGAAACAATAAAAAAGGATGGAGTTACCTGAAATGTCATTGTCCATATGTAGACCATTTTTATTGTGTGTGGTATGTTTTTAACTTGCCCGGCGTCATTTGTAGCTTGCCGGCGTCATTTGCAGCTTGCTAGTGTCATTTGCGGCTTGCTATCGTTTAAATTTCCCGCCGCGAGAAATACCGCGCATGCGCGGCCGAAAAAGACCGAACCGCGGCCGAAAAAGGCCGAAGTGTGGCCGAAAAAGACCGAGCCGACTGTTTAGCTCCGCTCGGAGTCCCGCCTCCCTGCTGTTTCGGGAGCGAGCGCAGGGAGGCGGGACTACGAGGAGCTGAACAGCCGGCTTCGGTCTTTTTTCGGCCGCGCTTCGGCTTTTTCCGGCCTTTTTCGCCGCGGTTCGGCCTTTTTCGGCCGCGGTCGCCATTTTTCGGCGCCGCAACCGATTTTTGTCATTTTTTTTTTGGGTATCGGCGTATAACACGCACCCACGACTTTCCCCCCCGATTTTAAGGGGGAAAAAGTGCGTGTTATACGCCGATAAATACGGTACATATATATATATATATATATAATATATACACACACACGTATACACACATACATACACATATTAGACACAATATACTACATATACCCCCACTTGGATCGGTTCGAATCAGAATCGATTCACAATCAAACCGCTCAGACATCCCTGGCTCTTAAGATTGAAGCCATCTCTATGCTTTCCTTATTTTTCTGGATTGTTCTTAGTTGTCTTCTACCACAACAATATAAACCAAACAAAAAACATATTAATATAAATTGAACAAACACAAAAATCATGGAAAGAGTTCTCAATAGCGGGTGAGAAAGAGTGTTATTGGGTATGCTCCACCAAGGCTCCTGAAATTCTTTAGCAATTTTATTAGAACTGATGAGGTTTTCCTTCACCAGTTCTTGTAATTCTATAATTTTCCTACTATCCCTCTTAAATAATGTATCCAATTCAACTGTAAGTGGTGGAATTTTCTTAAATAAAGGAGAAATCATAGAGTCCCAATTGCCAAGATCTGTTTGCTCAATGTTTACAGATACTTGATTCATGTGGATATTGGCTTGAATGTCTTCCTGTCCGATTGTTAACAGTCCATAAGTGAGGTTCACACACCAGCCTGTGATAGGTGTCCGGCACTGAACTTGCTTCTGCCAAGTGAATGAGGGAACCCCCAATGCACAGACCCTCGAGTCTTCTCCATGAATTATTCTCTTCCAGGCCGTTCAAATTTTTGTAATCGAACCAGGCAGTTTCCAGAGTGTGTAGCAGCACAACCCTCTACGTACTCCAGCCGCTCAAAAGAACAGGAACAAAGCCAGGCCTGGGCACGTTTGGTACAGCAGTTGGGGTCCATGGTTTTCCATACTTGGTTATCCTTACACTTATCGGCATGCAAGGGTTGAGGGGGGATGTCTTCTGGTTAGGTGACAATCTCAGCAAGAAAATTGGCTCACATCCATCAAATCCATTTTTCCTTAAATGCTGACATGCATGACTCCATGACTTGTCCCTCCCAAGTCTAGTAAGTAAACAGAGGTCCAATTTTATCTATTACTGCATAATGGCCCTTCCACTTTTCATATGTTACTGCAGCCTCCTTCGCTAATCTATCTACCGTATTGTTCCAGTAGTGCTCGGTTGTTTGCTTTTTGTGGGCCTGTACCTTTCGGATATTGATTTTTGAAAAGAATTGTGTTTCCTCCTCTATCATTTTCCATAAGGGTGCATATCTTATCTCACTTCCATCTGTTCCTTTAAAACCCATCACATTCCACCATGAAAGATAGACAACTGCACCCTTGCATACCTGGTCTGAGTCAGAAGCAATGTTAACAACTCCACCATCGTCTCTTAACTCACTGAGAACTTGCAGAAGTGCTGCTATTTCCACATATTGTGCAGAACGAGCTCTACATGAATATGAAAATTGTCTCTGACCTCGCCATCTTTTACACAAACACCAGCAAATCCTGAGATTCTACTTCCATCTTTATAATAAGAAGAACCATCAATGTACCAGCAGTCATTTTCAAGGTCAAAGGGTTTGGATACGGCAGTAAAAACTCTGTGTTGCAAACTACTTCCTTGTACTTGACATTCATGAGCTTCACCTTCAATCATCAATCCACCAATCAGGACACTAGGTTCCTTTAACATCAAACCCTCAATATTCTCTGACAATAAAGCTGTAGTCCATCTGGCCAGCCTTTTACAATTCACATCCGCTTCTTTCCATTTCCCATTGGCTAACATGACTATAGGAGTGTGATGACTAGCAATGATGACCCTTTGTGTACCTGTCAAGTATCTGAATTTTGTTGATTGCCCAATAACAACACAGCACCATACGAGTACATAAAGGATACTTTTGTTCTACAGATGATAGTAAACGTGATGCATAGGCTAAAGGTCTTTGTTTTCCAAAATAATCTTGGGTAAGTGCAACGGACAAAGTGTTAAGGCCTACATGTGGATAGAGTCTGAATTCTTTGTTGGGGTCTGGTGATGCTAATGAAGGGGCATTGCCTAAAGTTTCCTTTAACGCTTCAATAGCTTGTGTGTGCTCTGATTTCCATATCCATTCATCTTGCTTCAGCAGATCATACAAACACTCTGTTAATGATGCATAATGAGGCACAAACTCCCTGCAGAAACCTGTCATGCCTAAGATCTGTCTCAGACTTTTTTCATCAGTGGGCAAAGGTAGTTTAGCTATCAGCTCAACCCTTTGTTCATTGATACTCCGCCCTGACTGTGCTACAGTAACACCCAGAAATTGGACTTCCTGCTTCCCCAATTGTATTTTCTTTGGATTAACTTTCAAACCTGCTTCTCTCAAAAGCAATAACATTTCACTCACATCGTTCTTGTGCTCCTCCATAGAGGCTGACCCAATCAAAATGTCATCAACATATGAAATTACTCTTTCAGGTTTTGAAAACTTATCAATCACTTCTTTCATATGTGAGTGAAATATTGCTGCACTGTCTTTGTAGCCTTGTGGAAGAACTGTCCAATAATATTGAAGGCCCGCCCAGCTGAAGGCTGTTTTGTATTGACATGTTGGGTCAAGGGGTAAATTCCAATAACTGTTACTGATATCAATGACCGTAAACCATTTCATTTCTGGTGTCAACTTGGCAATCATTTCAGGGTAAGCTGCCACCACAGGTGCCATACTTTTAGCATATTTGTTTAAGGCACGGTAATCTATCGTCAGCCTGAACGACCCATCGGGCTTGATGACTGGCCAGGCTGGCGAATTGCAAACTGATGCACCCCTTTTTAATGTACCTTGCGCCTCCAATTGTTTTATAGCTTCTGTTATAGGTTTAATGGCCTCTTTCGGAACTGGGTATTGCTTAACAGGTGCAGGATCAAATCCTTCCAATAAAATCATTGTATTCATCCTACCACAATCTTGTTTATGTTTAGCCATTATGTCTTCAAATTCACCCATCAGACTATCCCAACAGGGATCCCAATCTCCATGTAACACACCAACGGGCTTCACTGCTGCTGTTACTAATTCCATGGGAGGATGCCACACATGACCCAATCCGTCATTTTCCGACATTATCCACAACTTCATGTTTGCAAGATCAATCACCAAACCCCGCTGTACACAGACATCAGCACCAATTATGTCCTGATTTTCACAAACAACGTCACACTCCCACTTCTCTCCCCCTATTTGCATCTCAACACCACGCACAAAAGGAGCTTCAATGGAATGTCCAGTGACACCTGTTATTTTAATTTTCTCATTCCAGGGACAACTGATTTACTAAAACTAATAGCTGCCCCACTATCTAACAGCGCATTTACACGAGTTCCCCCTAATGTTACATCAACAGTGGGCCGCCCCCAGGAATCTAATGTTAAATCGGTTAAGAATCGGCAAGAAGGGGCGTGGGGGGCTCGGAACCCCTAACAATGACTGGTAGAGGGGGACACAGCACTTTCCTTTCCTACTGCTGCTACTTTGACCCCTCCTGCTTTTATTCTTTTCATTTCCTCCTGTATTTTATATAGCTCCTCCTGTAAACGATCTCTTTCACTTCTCATTTCACTAAACGGCACCCAAGGCTGTTTACTAGGTTTTTCTCTGGATTCTGGCCTCCTGTAACTACCTGAATTGTTATAAGATCATCCTCTCCATGGTCCTAAATCATCTCTATTTTGCTGCCCCTCGACTCTAAAAATTCTAGCTGCATCAACCGCAAGACTGTCTTCTCTACACTTTCTCCTCCACAAATTATCCGCTCTTACCAAGATATCACTATAATCACTAGGATCAGGTGTAACAGATAAAATGCCTTCCCTGACATCACCATCCAATGCTTCTAATAACATTGACCTATGAACCAAACCACCACGTTCAAAACCAGGATTCCCAGTCATGACATTTTCCATCACACTGCTAATCCTATCTGCAAGTTCATATGGGCATTCATTCTTCATTTGCTTAATTTTTCCTGACAAGCACACATAATGTCGTCGCACCATACAATGCTTTCAATAATTCCTTTAAAACATCCTTAGTTTTATGACGCTGGCCACAATTTTGCAAAACCCGTGCCCATAATCCATTGCCTATACTTTTCTGCAAAATTCTAGCTAGGTCCTCAATATTCAAGTTGTATGTGTCTCTGACTCTCTGCAAATCACAAAACCATTTCATGAACCTATTTACATCATAGCGGGTAGACCAACCTTAATATGCATGCAAGGGTTGACTGGTTAGATATATATATATACACACACGTATACACACATACATACACATATTAGACACAATATACTACATCGGCATGCACGGGTTGACTGGTTAGGTGTTCATGGAAACCCTAAGACCAGGCCTCCATGGAGGGACCACCTATCTGCCCCCCCCCCCCCCCCCTTTTGCAGACACCTCTAGTCTGTCAGCATTGGTGCACTGATGCTTTTGGAATAGGACCCATAATTGTTGTGGGAACCTCTCCTAAACCCCCCCCCCCCCCCCCCCCAATGCTAACGATCATGTGGACTGGTATCAGCATAATACAGGGGAAGGGAGGCAGAGTTCCCTCTCCCTGATTACAGCAGCTCTCCTCCTTATGTGTAGTAGTTGTGTGTCTAGGTGTTGGGCTACCCACTCAGTAGTTCACATTATTTATTGATTGCTATATTTATATTTATAATTTGAGGCCATATTCATGTTACACATAGGGATTGGTTTACTAATGGCAAATCCACTGTGCACTACAAGTGCACTTGGAAGTGCAGTCGCTGTAGATCTGAGGGGGACACGCAAGGAAAATAAAAAACAGTGTTTTTGCTTGCACATGATTGGATGGGAGAAATCAGCAGAGCTTCCCATCATTTCAGATCTGCCCCTCAGATCTACAGTGACTGTACTTCCAGTGCACTTGTAGTGCACTGGAATGCAGGCACCAGATTGCATGTCTGACGTGTCTGGCTTTTTAGTTTTGTGAGGTTGAAGGGCTATGCAGTTGTTTTTTTATGGCAAAATAAAAACTAAAAAATGCCATGCTGCCAGTGTTCTGTCGAGAAGTGCCCGCTATCGAGAAGTGCCCGGGATGTACTGCGCATGCACTGTACGGAACAGCACAACAGCTGCTTTGCCAATCAGCTGGGCTGACGTAACCATGGCGCATGCGCACATCGTAGGAGGTATCTCTCGATGGGAGATACCATTTCAAAGGCACAATTTAAACCTATACAAACAGCGGGGGGAGACCGTAGTTCTCAGATTGTGCATTGCTGCTACTGGAGGGTGGCTAGTGACTGTGTTGAAGGGCTGGTTTTGTCTGTGTTGCAACCCGCCATTTGACACATGCAAAACCGGCTGTTTGAAGTGGTTGCAAACTCTCCCCCACAACTTTGTCCTATGTAAATCAGCATAAAAAAACCCTAATGAACACTGCTTGTAGATATCTCCTTACTTGCTTAGTATTATTGTAATCCTTTTTGTTCTTTAGAATGACGTCACTGAGCATGCCCAGATCTCCCCTGATTTACGGCACACTCTCTGTGCTTGTCTATCTGTTATCAAGACTTCCTATGGCACACCACTGAAATCCCAGGAGACTTCATAATCACTCAGAGCTTCCTCCTACACCCCATGTGACCATGTGACATCACATGCAGTGTAAACCTGGCCATCGGACAGCATTACTGCAGTCTTATCAGCTGAAGCTGATAAGACTAACACAGGCAAATACTAGATAATCGGAACAAGTAAATACTATGAAATAAAACAAGTCAGCAATGAACAGGGAAGCAGGGTTGCCATAGAAATGTTGGATTGAGAAGGAGGCTTGGTTAACAGTACAGGAAATTCTCAATGTAAGGGCGGAAACACACTCCACTGTGGACTCAGAAAACAATACTTAAGATGGCGCTGCCTAACCCCTAGAAACAAGCTTTTTAAAGTCTCTTTAAACAGTAAGTAATATGCGATTTGGGCTGGATTACAGTGGCTATAGTTTGATAATTACTTATTATAATGGACTAAATGAAAAGAAGCATCAGAGTGGGAGAGTTTAACACAGCAAACCCGCCCTGCAACACAGACAAAACCGGACCATCAGCACACTTTAAAGCTGCCCCACAACAGCGAGGCACAATGGGAGAACTATGGTCTCCCCCTGCTGTTTGTTTAGGTTTCAATTGTGGCCGTGAAATGGTATCTCCCATCGAGAGATGCCTCCTACGATGTGTGCTTGCGCCCTGGTCATGTCACTCCAGCTGATCGACAACTATTCGATTGGGGGCACTTCTGGACAGAACAGCAGCTGCTAACATTTGATAAGCATGATGCTGAGACTGTGTTTATTAACCTTGATTTACTAAAGGGGTTGAGGATCTTCACTCAATAAATTGTATTAATATTCACTTCAATTATTCCATTATGTATAGATTAAATAAGTAAAAAAGGAATTAGCTTTTTACATGATTGGATAATTAAAGTGAATTTTCTCTGAACTCCTTTAGAAAATAGGATTCATTTCTGTGCAACGTGGACAGCAATCATCAACATATGCCCAAAAGTTTTCTCACAAAGATTAGCCAAAAGATGAAAAATACAGTGGCTGCTACTGTATCATTAATATTTGCCACTGCTAGATTCGATCTAACAAGATTTTGCCAATGAAAACCTGGCCAGAGTCATACGCGGAACGAATCCTGCCTTAAAAATCCCTTTAAATCGTACAAAGGCGCAATTAAACTGGACAAATTTCTCCAGCGAATCTTTGATAAATATTCCAAACAATTTAAAGAATACAGTGCACTAATTTCAGCTAAAGACATTCATTACTAGTAGTGGGTGCTGAAGTAAACTGATGGATGGAGCCGTCGCATACAGAGCCCAACAGTTTAAAAAACTCACCCATACTTCAATTGCTGAAAAATAAAAATGTTATATTTACTCACCAACACAGAATGTGTCAGAACCCTTCCTCAGACAGCAGTTTGATAAATTCAGCCTCTTAAATTTTTTATGTTTCTATTTTTACCCTTTTTCTTAATGAGACAAAATGTCAAATAAGAAAAAAAAAAATACATAAAAAGGGTCTAATTTGTTTTATTTTTTTATTTATTTTTTTTACAATTAGAGAGACAGAAAATAGTAAAATACTGTAAAAATGTATGTTTATATTTTATTGTTATGTGATTATTTTTCTCACATATGGGAAGGTATTTTTTTTTCAAGTAAATATTTCCTTAGTAGATATCCACATAACAAGATTAAAGGAAATTTTTTGCCAAAATGTCTGCAATGATGAAATTGAAAATTTAGCTTAATCTTCCTGGTGGTAATTCCGAGTGTGGCTCAGCGTGAATTTTCAGTACCAAAAGCGGTAACCCCCGAGCCACACTCGGGATCGCATCGCAGGATCCAGGCAAAGTTACTTACATTGTTGCCAGGATCCTGCAATGTCTCCCCGCTGTGTGTGAGAGCCGTCCTCCGCCAGATCTATTACAGTGCTGAGCTTTGTTCCATGTGAGCATTGCGATGCACGGGGACGGAGCCCAGCGCCAAATTCAAAAAGTAAAAAACACATTACAAATACAGTACACTGTAACCTTACAGATTACATTACCGTATCAAATTATTTCACATCCCTTTTGTCCCTAGTGGTTTGTCCCGTGCCCTGCATGCAGTTTTATATTATTAATACTGTTCTTTCTGCCTGGAAACTGGAGATTGTCCATAGCAACCTAAAATTGTCCTTTTATATTAAAAGTGGTTTTAGACAGCTAGAAAACAGCAATATTAAATTAGAATCACTCGCAGAATTGAGTGATAGTGATTTGTGGGGAAATCCGTCATCAATCACTGAAAGTAACGACAGCGACAATTCTGCAACTGAGCAAATTTCAGTGTTTTTGATTTGATTACATTTGTGAATACATTTTATTATTACTACATTATTATTTGTTATAATTATTTATTATATTATAATTTATGATTTTGTGTTTCAAACTTTTATCATACCCGGGATGTCTACTAGACTCTTGTTTGGACAGATCTAAGCACGTTATTCCTAAGAATTAAAGGCCTATAATATAAAACTTAAAATTTCCATGCAAATCAATTGTACCGCTCTGCGCATCAAAAATCTGACAAAATCATACCGCCAGGGAGGTCAGCTGTTCATCCCTCCCGAGCACGCACCTATTCATCTCCTTACTTATAGTGTCAGGGCAGCAGAGTTAGGGAGGATGGCACCAACCCTCAAAGTAGTGATATTTTTTGTCCCCTTTTCTGTTCACCTCTGGACAATTTAGACTGGAATTCAACAGTAACTGTGGGAAGAAGCGGGTGCAGGGGATTTTGAGAGGAGTCAAAGGGCTCTATAATTTAGGAAAAAATAAATCCTCTCTCTCTTTTCTCGTTAGAAAAAGGACCTGTGGGATCACTGGACAATAGACGCCTGGAAACCTGGAAAAGTTTAAATATATACACTGTGTGTGTGTATATCTGTATGTGTGTGTGTATGTATGTATGTATGTATGTATATATATATATATATATATATATAGCTATATTGCGCTGGCTCCTAACGAGCAGGCGCTATTGTTTTTCCAAATTAAGTTTTCTGAAGCCACAGTTGGGCTTCAGACTAATTATTCTAAAGTTCTGGTTTCTGTACCAGTTCAGCATGGGTGCACTGTATTCTCCTTGACTGTGGGTATCGCTGTCACCACCGGTAGGTGTGGAAATGCAACAGGCTGAATGCATTGGGTACCCCCTTTACTCAGAAACAGCCCGGTGGGAGTGGTCTGCCCACTGTGAATTCTGGGTAAGGGTACTTAAGGTACAGGCGCCATTTTTCGGGGGTTCTTGTTTTTTTCTGTTATCCTGACCTCATGACCCTCCTGACCTGGGGTGCGCAGCCCATGTATCCTGTGTCTCGGGGCCGGCTGGCCCGAGGCTACGCAACTGAGGGAGTAGGCCCAGAAAAGTCTTGGGGCCTACTGATCCAGGGATGATCCGGTGCTGTCTCGCCTGCAAGAGAGGCCCAGAAACTGGAGGATCCAGGGGAGGACTTTCACCATGAGAGGACAGAGCACATGGCTGGTATCTCTGGAGAAGCCTGGAAACTCAGTTAAAGGACGCAACCCGGATTAACACCCATACAGTATCGCCGGACTGGCTGAAAGAGACTGGTACTGTATGGCAGTTCTCAAAACCTCTCAGTAATTCTAAAAATGTAATTAACAAGTCTGTGGCACAGACTTTGCCGAGCACCCCACCAGCTGCTAGGCCAAGTGAGAAGGGCCTATCCGGGGGTTGCTGGATTCAGTCTGTGGAACTGTTTTATCCTCTAGATTCTTCTAATACCTTTACCCCGCAATTACCAAGTGCCTGAACTCACCCCTTAACCCTCTACCCTTTTATTGAGAGACCTTGCCTTTATTTTAAATAAATAACCAAAAAAGGACTAAGTGTCAGACTCAACATACTTTGGGCCATTTTCCACGGGAACCTTAAGATGAAGATGCCAGCAGGTGAGGTAACGGTAAGCCCAGATAAAACCAACAGCTCCTCCGGGGGTCAGTGCTACATATATATATAATATATATATATATATATATATATATATATATATATATATATATATATATACGCTTTTTTTTTTTTTTTTGGAAAGGGTATTGGGGGTGCACTAAAAGGGAAGGGGGGGACTCAAACCTGTAGTTGGGCTTTACAGAAGTTTACATTTCTTTTTCTGTCCTCTACAGTTTGGTTCACAGGTTTATTTCTATTTGGTCTCCAGTCCAGTTTTTTATTTTCGAAAGCAAATCTGATGATCACCTGGTTGTACAGGCAGATTACTGTTTGCTTTTGTAATGCAACATGATATTTTAAAGTATCTTGACGTAGTAGAAGCTTAGCATTGAGTAATATTAATGTGAGAAAAAAAGCAAACAGTAAAAAAATAAAAAATGAACACATATTCATGCATTAGGCAGAGTAAATAATCAATGACAAGAATTCATTTGTATTTTTCTGTATGGATGTTGCTTTACACTTATACAGTTATTGAAGTATCTTTAGTCAACCCTGCATTTGCATTCATTGGACAATTACCAATTTAAACAGCCGTGAACAGTAACCACACTTCCACCTCAAACCAGTCTCTTACTGAGATAAAGGCTGAGTGAACAGAGAATGTCTCATTACTGTGAGGCTGCTGTGCCTTCACTGTCCAATCACAGCAGAGATTGCGAGCAGAGCCCATAGTCACCAACCTGGACTGCTGTTTGGCAGGTAAATCTCAGGATTTCATGAGCTAAAATACAAATCTGTTTTGCAAATAAAACAACTCCCATATATTTATTTTTCCCTGTGAATTAAGCTGTTTGCTTGGAGTTCATTCTAATCATTTATTAACCACTTGCTTACTGGGCAGCTAAACCCCCCTCCTGCCCAGACCAATTTTCAGCTTTCAGCGCTGTCACTCTTTGAATGACAATTGTGCGGTCATACAACACTGTACCCAAAAGACATTTTTATAATTTTTTTCCTACAAATAGAGCTTTCTTTTGTTGGTATTGGATCAACTCTGGGTTTTTTATTTTTTGTTAAAAAAATGTAAAAAGACCAACATTTAAAAAAAAAAATACAAAACCGTTTTATATTTTGTTAATAAATTTTGCAAACAGGTAGTTTTTCCCCTTCATTGATGTACGCTGATGAGGCTACACTGATGGGCACTGATAGGCTGCACTGATGGACACCGATTGGCTGCATTAATGGGCACTGATGGGCACTGATAAGGCAGTACTGATGGGCACTAATAGTCGGCACTGGTGGGCACTGATGAGGTGGCACTGGTGGGCACTGATAGGTGACATTGGTGGGCACTGAGAGGTGGCACTGATGGGCGGCACTGATGGGAGGCACTGAAGGGCATTGATAGGTGGCACTAATAGGTGGCACTGATAGCTGCCACTGATGGGTGCTGATGGGTGGCAGTGATGGGCACAGTGATGGCACTGATGTGGCAGTGATGGGCACTGATCAGCACTGGTAGGTGACACTGATAGGTAGCACTACTAGGTGGCACTGATGAGGCACTGATTGGCACCACTTGCGGGCATTGATAGGTGGCACTCGTGGGCATTGATAGGTGTCACTGATTGCTGGAACTTTTATGTACTGCTGGGCACTGATTCGTGACACTGTGGGCACTGACTTGTGGCACTGTGGGCACTGGCAGGTGGTACTGGCAGGCGGTACTGGTGGGCACAGATGACACGGCTTTGCCTCTTCCTCTTCGGGTCCGATGTACCTTCAACAGAAGCTGCGATCTGCTTTTTTTTTTTTCTCCTCATGCTGTCAGCGGAAGAAGAAAAAAATGTATTACCGATCTTTTGTTTACATCATGTGACCAGCTGTCATTGGCTGACAGCTGATCACATCGTAAGGGGCCAGGATCGACCCCTTACTCCGATCTGTGATCACCAAAGTCTGATTGACGCAATTGCCCTGTAGGAGGCAGGCAGGGAGCGTGCAAATGGGAGGATGTCTATTGATGGCCTCCCGGCAAAGTAGATCTATGCTGTAGCTGTCATTTGGCTATAGAGCGGATCTGAAGGGGTTAAGGGCCCTTTAACATGGGGTAGCACTACCCCCACAGGGGCTACTTAGTGTAACTGGTTCTTTCCCAAACTGTACAGAGGCCACCAATCAGCCAAGCAACAGTCTATTCATTCCAGCTTCAAATAAACAGTCTAGGGGTTTGTCTTTTTGTGATTTATTGCTTGCAGAACTTGCAGTAACAGGAGGGGGATTGGGGCATGGGATACTCTAAAACCACTAAGAAACATTAAGCACACTAATCTCCTCTAATCTCTCACAGCTGGGGACCATGAGGTGGTTTTAGAGAAGTCTAAGGCCTCATGGCTGGGGACCACGAGGCAAGTCTCGGGCATTTGGTTATCCTGCAAAACTGTGCAGCTATGGGTGACATTTGTAGGGCACTGCACAGTCAAAGGAGGTCAATCAGGATCTTTACTCACAAGACCCGAGGACAACTGCCTCCTTCCAGCTTCCTCTGGAAATGGTCCAGTGAGTGAAACTCTCCTTCCAGACCCAATCCCCTTGTAAAGAATCCTTCATCAAGCTCCAGGTTAATCTCAGGTCTCCAGCCCTTCCACAGCAGAGACCCAGCAGAACAGCAACTCAGTACAAAGGTGCTTCAGAGGCAAGCAGCCCTCTGAAGCACTCAGAACCTACTCTGCTGGGGAAAAGAACAGTCTCCTCAGGGCTCCAGGCTATTTACCACCTCCCAGGCCACCTTCTGGGCACACTTCCCCAGGGATTGGCCAGGGCATAGTAAATATTCAGGCCAAAATGATAAATAAGATATGTGGAGCTATCTTTCTTAAAAAATATCGTAAGGAGAGTGCTAATAATATACAGCCTGATAGCTAATATATAAACAGCCTGATAATAAATATTCCTGATGTGTAAGAGAATATAAAATAAACAATGACAATAATAAAATTCATCCAGTGATAGTATCCAAGGTATTCAAACAATAATAAAGTGGCCAGTATGGTGTAATTCCTCTAAAAGTTGTGCAAAAACAGTGTCCAAACATCAATGATATGTGCAAATAAGCATTTAAAAAACATCAATGAATAATATGCATAATAAACAACATAAATAGATAAAAACGATATGCAAAAATATATATATATATAAAGTGCAATCAGTGCCAAAAAAACGTGTAAATAAAATATCATCAAACTTCCAGTGACTAAGAAAAAATATTGCAGCAAACAGTCCGCAAGAATAGTCCTTAATAGTTATTCATTGAAGGGTTGATGTGAACAATTAGCAGCAACTCAGTGCTTTAGCAGTGTAACTCTGTGCCTAAATTCATGCATCCAGTGAAAAAAACGTGTCCTTCAGGGTGCTCCCCACTGCTTCCCCCAGCCTCTCACCTCTAACAGCGGCCTCCGCAGGCCTAGTTGCGCTGTATATGCACTATGGCTCGGGCGGTCAGTCTCCCTGTATCCAAACCAGGAAACACAGCAACAGCTCCCGATTTCCAGATATTAATAATTTAATCCAATAGGCATTAAACGGAAGAAAGAGAGGGGGGGGGTCCAATGTGTAGTAACTCAAGAATTTGTTTAATAAAACAGAGAAAATTGAGTACTGTCCATGATACTTTTTTTATTTGCACTAACATATCATTTTTCATGGACAAGCTTTCGGGGTGTGTCCCCTTCTTCAAGGTCTAGGCAGTACTGATTCACAAAAGTTTTAGCAGAAGGTAAAATGTTAAAAACAAAAGGAAAAAAAGGAAAAATCTCTGAGGGGTAGGAAAAGAAAAACAAACACATACATATACAAATCAATGGTATGGTAATAAAGCTATCAGCAAGTGAGATAAGACAGAGGGAAAGCTATAGACTGGAGGGGGGGGGGGATCACAGTCACAGAGGGGGGTCATAAAACTGTAGTATAGTGGGTGAGGAAACCAATATCCAAATTGAAGCCATTGTTTTTTGTGTCAAAAAGAAGTATCATTCTTAGCTCAAATGTTTTCCTTTCCTGGATAGTTCTGAAATTCCCTTTAAGAACTAAAACATTGAAGTCTTCTATAGTGTGGTCCGGTTGTGAGAAATGATGTCCCACAGTTGTGCAGAGACCATCTTCCTTATGTTCCTTGATGGTATGTCTGTGCAGAAGCAGTTAACCAACCTGATGAATCAGTACTGCCTAGACCTTGAAGAAGGGGACACACCCCGAAAGCTTGTCCATGAAAAATGATATGTTAGTGCAAATAAAAAAAGTATCACGGACAGTACTCAATTTTCTCTGTCACAATTGCACTAATACGGCTCCAATCACTTCAAGTTTAATAAAACAAAAATAGCAACCTACATTAAAAATAGATGCAAAGCGATGAAGATTCAAGTAATTTCCGGTCTCAGCCGTGACCGGAAGCACAACACTGACACCTGGCTTCTTCCCTGACGCGTTGCGTCACTGATCACGTGACTTTTTCAAAGGGTCAACTGTTGTTTATTATGCATATTATTCATTGATGTTTTTTAAGTGCTTATTTGCACATATCATTGATGTTTGGACACTGTTTTTGCACAACTTTTAGAGGAGTTACACCATACTGGCCACTTTATTTTTGTTTGAATACCTTGGATACTATCACTGGGTGAATTTTATTATTGTCACTGTTTATTTTATATTCTCTTACACATCAGGAATATTTATTATAAGGCTGTTTATATATTAGCTATCAGGCTGTATATTATTAGCACTCTCCTTACGATATTTTTTAAGAAAGATAGCGCCACATATCTTATTTATCATTTTTACCTACAGTGTGAGATCACTTTTATGTTGGCAGCTTTCTATACTCTTTTCTTAGTTTAGTGAGGTTGTGCGCACTAGTTACCCCCCCCCCTCCCTTTTTTATTCAAATATTCAGGCCAGTATTCTTCTCTAAAAGTTCTCCTAGAGGCAGGGGAAATAATCAAACTCCCAGCCTGTGAAACTATGAGCAGACCAGGGCAAACGATCGCTGCTCCTTGAAGAAGGAGCCAAAAAGTTAATCAACCTAGCATTCTACACTAGGAGGGTGCTACAGGGGCATTCTGATCAGGTCTGCATGCCCATTTTTCTGGTAGACCTTATTGGAAACTCCATGTAGCTATATGGACAGGCGGTTATAGTCTGTTTACCTCCAAGTCCATCCAGGTCCGGAAGAGAAAACAGAAAAGGGCTACATCCTTTTCTGTTTTTCTACACCTAAATGTGAGGGATCCAAGGTAGCCTTGTGTAAGCAGAGTCGGCAGGAATATGTTTGTTCATATTTATGGGATCAATCATATGTATATATGTTTGTTCATCATGAACCATTTTTTGTTTGAGGATTTTTCCGTTGCTGTTTTTGTAAAGGTCTGGGTGCTGTGTATAATGGTGCCAATATAGTGATGTTTTCTCGTGCCTTTTTATGGGCATTTTTCTTCATATTTTAGGGTTGGTTTATATTTCAGCCAATACGGTTTTTGGGGTGATTTAATGCTCTAACAATTTCAATACTCATATATTTATACCATATTTATATTCGTATCGATATGTCTATTGATATACATTTCTTTACATGTGTGGGGGTATTGTCTACCGGACATGTATGTTTATGGAATGAGTTATACTCCTGAGATATTGGTGCCCTTTATCCTTGTGCACATATATATGCATGCATTTTTTGTTATTTATTATTTGTATATTTTATTTTGCACTTGGTAAACATTGGTCTATGCGAGGAGATTTATGTATACACATACAATATACCTTTATACATGAGATTTCTCCTGCTACGGCTTCATTACTATATTTGGTTGTTTCTGTTTGTGTTCTTTTGAAAGTATATGTATATATGTTTATTCTTTTATGTATACATTTTATCCCTTTAAATATGTGTTTTTCTTTACAATGTAAAAATTGTAAATTTTATCTTATTTTGTGTCTGATAAAAGTTTTTTTATTTTTTTATATATTTTGAATTATATGTATATGTGTATTTTGTTCAGGTGTATATGTCTCCTTTGATACATTATTCCATTTATTTACGGTGTGCAGAGGATTCCTTTTAAGACAGGTGATTGATTTTTACCTGTCCAATTTTGATTGGTTCTAGCCACACACGTTGGTCTATAAAGGTGTATGGACACCTGGAGGTAGTTAGCAATGATTAAGCACTTTATATGAAACGCGTCTACTGAACAGTGTGGATCTTTTGTGTGTCATGTTTTTATTCTTTTGATTCTACAATAAACAACATTTTTCATTACTGGATATGCTGCTTTCTCTCTTCGTTTGTATGGACTTCCTAGGCGGTTATAGTATGTTTATCTCCAAGTCCGTCCAGGTCCAGAAGAGAAAACAGAAAAGGGCTACATCCTTTTGTGTTTTTCTACACCTAAATGTGAGGGATCCGAGGTAGCCATGTGTAAACGGACAGCAGAGTCCGTTTACTTCCAACTGCCCATAGAGCTGTCACGGGTCTGCCCATGTCCACTGGGCACAGACTGAATCCAAACTGATCCAATTCAGCAGGGGATCTGATCACAGATCAACAAAAATGTTTTATATTGTGACTTACCAGTCCTTAAAATGTGGTACTTTTTTAAGACTTTTTCCTTTCTTTTCATTTAGCAATCCTGAGAAAAACACACTTCCTGTGTCTTCAGGGCTATACTTACTCCTTGGCTGTATCTAAGGAGGAAGCCATGGCTGGACCTCAAACAGGTCTGCCTTTGTTAATTTTAATTTCCGGTCCTGAAGAAGCATTTACACGAAAAATGTTGACCTTTTCGGATTAAAGAATAATTCCTACATAGCCAAGTCCATGCCATTTATGCACCTAGGTCCTCAATCAGGAATGATAGCAAAGGTTTATAATACAATTGATAACTGAGTTTGTCTATTAGCTGAATCTCTTCTATTTGTATAGACTGAGCTAAGTTTTCTTGGATTTGGAGCACCTTTAACTGAAATAATTAAATATCACTGATTTTCTGATTTGCTAGTGTAAGACCCCATACACAATATTAGATTTTCTGCAGATTTTTATCTTCAGATTTACCAAAACCACATAGTGCAAGGACCTGCCTGATTGCATACAAATTGAAACTCTTAAGGTTTGACCTCATATTATATGGTTTTAGTAAATCTGAAGACAAAAATCTGCAGAAAACCTAATATTGTGTATGGGGTCTTACACTAGCAAATCAGAAAATCTGTGAGATTTCATTATTTCAGTTAACGGTGCTCCAAAGCCTTGTATACAGTATCGGATTTTCGGCAGGGAATTGTGTGATGACAGACTGCCTAAAATCCGACCGTTTGTACGCTCCTTCAAACAATTGTTGTCCAACTTTCCACCAACAAATGTTGGATGGCAGGCTACTACATTTTCGGCGGACATCAGTCTGTCGTCAGATTTTCATATCATGTGTACACAAGTCCGTCACACAAAAGCCCAATGCTCGGAATCAATGCTCACCAAACATGACATTAGCAGAAGGTGCCCAAATGGTCATGCTCAAGAGCTGAAATTCCACATAGTATTTTACTACAATTGTGTTTGTTGGCCGACAATTGGGTGCCGATAGTATGCAAGACAAGTTCCTGGCACACGCCCTTTGGACAAAAGTCTGGCGCTCTGTTGGCTAACAATCTGATCGTGTATACAAGGCTTTAGACCCCATACACACTATTAGATTTTCTGCAGATTTTTGTCTTCAGATTTACCAAAACCATATAAGAGTTTGAATGTGTATGCAATCAGGCAGGCCATTGTACTACATGGTTTTAGTAGATCTGAAGACAAAAATCTGCAGAAAATCTAATAGTGTCTATGGATCTTACAATATACAACACAGAGTCTGATTTTCAGCTTTAGGTTACTATACTTTACAAATAGCTCTTGGTAATACCATAAGAGGAGGACCAGTGCTATGAAAACTGTGCCCAACAAAAAGGCAGGCAGAGGTCAAAGGACTATTCACCAGTGTTGCCTGTGATCTCCCTGTAGTTGTTGCCTGGTGGTGATCTGATGACTGTTGGAGGAATAATTAAAGTGATTGTAAAGTCTCGTTTTCTTTCCTATAAAAATAATCAACATTTTACTTGCTTGCCCTATTGCAGTGGGTTTGCACAGAGCTGCCCTCATTCTCCTCTTCTCGGGTCCCTCTTCTGTGCTCCTGGCCCCTCCTTCCTGTTCAGTGCCCCCACAGCAAGCGGCTTGCTATGGGGGCACCCGAGCCGAGTCACCGCTCCCTATGTCCATTCAGACATGGAGCCCCGGCCCCACCCCTCTCTCTCCCCTGATTGGCTAGCTGACTTTGATTGAAGGCACCATTGGCTCCTGCTGCTGTGTCTCAGCCAATCAGGAAGGAGACTCTCGGATGGCTGAGACACTCGTGGACATCGCTGGACAGAGAGGGACCTCAGGTAAGTGTTAGGGAGGCTGAGGGGGGCTGCTGCACACAGAAGGCCTTTTCATCTTGATGCATAGACTGCATTAAGATAAAAAACCTTCTGCCTTTACTACCCCTTTAAGCAGTTGCTGCAGCAGAAGAAGTGAATGAAGCACAAATCCACAGTGAGTGGGTGAAAGACGTAATGGTTGGGAGATCCTTGCATTGCAGGTCTTTTTATATAGCTTGCTGTCCAGCAAAGAAAACAGTGAGCAGTACAGTAGTCGCATCCTCAAATTTCTCTCCAAGTCAGCTGAGACTGTACCTTAGAAAGTACATTTTTCAGGGTACTGCTTAGGAACAAAAACATTTTTAGATGTCTGATAATGCATAGAAAATCTATACCAACCAGCCATAACATTTTAAGCACCCTCGATAACCCAGCATGGACTCCACTAGACCTCTGAAGGTATGCTGTGGTATCTGGCATCAAGTTGTTAGTAGCAGATCCTTTAAAGTGATACTAAAGTCAAATTTTTTTACATTTAAACATAACAAACATGTTACACTTACCTGCTCTGTTGTAGTGGTTTGCACAGAGCAGCTCCTCAGATCCTCCTCTTCTCAAGTCCCAATGGTGCCCAGCTGCTGTCTCAGCCAATGAGGAGGGAGAGTCCTGGGCAGCCAAGACTCTGGTGCAACATTGCGGGATCGAGATAGGCTCAGGTAAGTATTAGGGGGGCTGAGGGGGGCTGCTGCGCACAGAAGTTTTTTTATCTTAATGCAAAGAATGCATTAAGATAAAAAAACCTTCTGCCTTTACAACCACTTTAAGTCCTGTAAGTTACAAATCGGGACCTCTATGAATCACACCCCACAGATGCTTGATTGGATTGAGATCAGGAGAATTTGAAGGCCAAGTCAACAACTCAAACTCATTGTTGTGTTCCTCAAACCATTCTTAATTTTATCAGACCAGGCCACCTTCCATTGCTCTGTGGTCCAGTTCTAATGCGCACCTGCCTATTGTAGGCGCTTTTCATTGTGGACATGGGTCAGCATGGGCACCCTGACCGGTCTGTAGCTACTCAACCCATATGCAACAAACTGCAATGTACTGTGTGTTCTGACACCTTTCTATCAGAATCTGCAGTTTGAGCTACAGTAGCTCTTTTATTGCATCAGACTACATGGGCCAGCCTTTGCTCTCCACCTGCATCAATGAGCCTTGACTGCCCATGACCCCATCGCCGGTTTGACATTTTTAGCTCCATGGCCCAGTTTTAGTAGGTACTGACCACTGCAGACTGGGAACATTCCACAAGAGCTGCAGTTTTGGAGATGCTCTGACTCAGTTGTCTTGCCATTACAATTTGGCCCTTGCCATAAGTTGCTCAAATCATTACACTTGCCAATTAGTTTCTGATTTCAACACATCAACTTCAGGGACACCATGTTCACTTGCTATCTGATATATCCCACCCACTTTCAGGTGTCATTGTACTGAGGTTATCAATGTTGATGTAATGAGATAATCAATGTTATGACCGATTGGTGTATGTAGGGCAGATAATGGCAAAAGTGCAGAAAAACTGACAACAAAAATCAGATGAAAAAATAATCTGAATTATAAAATAGCCTGCTATGGAAACTCACTTCATCACACAGACTAAGCTATGAGTCAAAGCTGAACATCAGCAGAAAAATGTAAGTGCATATTGCATTACAATATAACAAAAGGGCTTAAGAGCCCTTGTGACATTTGCAACAATGTCTTAATTTAAAAATTGGCAAATCTCCAGCCATTTATGAAAAAAAAAAAAAAAAAAATTGAGCTTCTGATACACATTACAAATATTCTAGATAACAAATCAAGGTCATTCTAAAGCCTCGTACACACAATCGGACTTTTCGGCTGGACTTTCCGAGCGTGTGGACTTGCCCACACACACCCGGACTTTTCCGCCGGACAATCCGCCGGAGTTTTGGCGGAAGTCCGCGGGACTTTTGAAATGAACGGACTTGCACCACACATGGAGAAAAGTCCATTCATTTAGAACGTGACTCCAGGTAGACGGGACTAGCGAAGGAAGTCAATGCCGCCGCCTCGATCGGCGACATTGACACCTTGCTAGCCCCGTCACCTGGTATGGATTTAAATGGGAATCCCTACGCTGAAAAAATGGCGTGGGGGTTCCCCCCAAATCCATATCAGACCCTTATCCGAGCACGCAGCCCGGCCGGTCAGGAAAGGGGTGGGGACAAGCGAGCGCCCCCCCTTCTGAGCTGTACCAGGCCCCGTGCCCTCAACATGGGGGGTGCCCTGGGGAAAGGGGGGTCCTGCGACCCCCCCTCCACCCCAAAGCACCTTGTCCCCATGTTGATGAGGACAAGGGCCTCTTCCTGACAACCCTGGCCGTTGGTTGTCGGGGTCTGCGGGCAGGGGGCTTATCGGAATCCGGGAGCCCCCTTTAATAAGGGGGCCCCCAGATCCCGGCCCCCCACCCTATGTGAATGAGTATGGGGTACGATGTACCCCACCCATTCACCTAAGGGAAAAAAGTGTAAATAAAAAACAACACAATTTTTTAAAATACTTTATTGCACAGCTCCAGGGGTCTTCTTCCGTCTTGGGGGGTCTTTTCGCCAAACTCCTCCGCTATATTCTGCTAGTTTTTTTACTAGCGGAGGAGCCCAGCTTTCTCCTTCGTCGCCGCCATCGTCTGGGGGTCTTGTTCCGACTTCGGGGGTCTTGTCCCGCTCTTCTGTTCTTCTTGCCGGGCCTCCGCTTTCATCTTCCAGCTATTTTACTAGCGGTGGCCCGGGCTTCTGTCGCCGTCGCTGTCGCCTTCTGCTTCTTCTGCTTCTTGTTCTTCTTTCTTCTTCCGATGTTGACTCGTCGCTGTCTCTTCTTCTAATAGCTCAGACGTGTGTTGCGCTGCCAGTTATATATGGCCAAGGGGAGGGTCACCGTCTCATGTCACGTGGTGACCCCGCCCCTTTATGATGTCACAGTCCCGGAGGATGCTGGGACTGTGACATCATATGGGGGCGGGGTCACCATGTGACATGAGTCGGTGGCCCCGCCCATTGTCCGATCGTGTGTATGCGGCATAAGAGAGTACCTGTTATTTTGAGCCTTTCATTTCTACACAGAATGCCTTTATGAGAAATTTCCAGCCAGAGCAAAACAGACACTATCTTGGAAAATATCTATATACAGTTACAGTATTTTATTATTTACTCCAAAAGTTCCTTTTTCTGATGACCGAATCTATTCCCACCAGGTGTATATATATTTTGAAAGGAACAGCATGTTGAAAAGTCAGCGGAGATAAGTGATGAGCTGTAGGTGACCGTACGCCACCACTGACTTTGGTCTGATTTGCAGCTGATCAGTTAAACCAACCACTTCTATCTTTTATTTTGGTTTTAAAAGATTTTTCAGCAACACAAATCTTAAACAAAATGCTACTCATATCATATATATATATAAAATATATATAATATATATATATATATATATATATATATATATATATATTTATATTTATATTTATATTTATATATGTATATATACACACCGTATCTCACAAAAGTGAGTACACCCCTTACATTTTTGTAAATATTTTATTCTATCTTTTCATGTGACAACACTGAAGAAATTACACTTTGCTACAATGTAAAGCAGTGAGTGTACAGCTTGTATAACAGTGTAAATTTGTTTTCTCTTCAAAATAACTCAACACACAGCCATTAATGTCTAAACCGCTGGCAACAAAAGTGAGTACACCCCTAAGTGAAAATGTCCAAATTGGGCCCAATTAGCCATTTTCCTCCCCGGTGTCATGTGACTCATTAGTGTTACAAGGTTTCAGGTGTGAATGGGGAGCAGGTGTGTTAAATTTGGTGTTATCGCTCTCACTCTTATACTGGTGACTGGAAGTTCAACATGGCACCTCATGGCAAAGAAGTCTCTGAGGATCTGAAAAAAAGAATTGTTGCTCTACATAAAGATGGCCTAGGCCAGGGATATGCAATTAGCAGACCTCCAGCTGTTGCCGAACTACAAGTCCCATGAGGCATAGCAAGACTCTGACAGCCACAAGCATGACACCCAGAGGCAGAGGCATGATGGGACTTGTAGTTTTGCAACAGCTGGAGGTCCGCTAATTGCATATCCCTGGCCTAGGCTATAAGAAGATTGCCAAGACCCTGAAACTGAGCTGCAGCACGGTGGCCAAGAGCATACAACGGTTTAACAGGACAGGTTCCACTCAGAACAGGCCTTGATCGAAGATTGGATGATGGAGAGCTCCCTTAAACTCAATGGATCCAAAACAGAACTCCTCTTCCTTTCACGCAAACCGAAACCAAAAACGCGTCACGAAGTCCACACCACTCACCATCCTCGGACAACCCATCACCCCCAACACTAAAGCCAAAAGTCTCAGAGTCGTCTTTGACTCAAACATGATGATGGATACACAAATAGGATCAGTAGTCAGTGGATCCCACTACCTTCTTCGCCTATTGCGTAGACTCATCCCCTTCATCCAGGAGGGAGACACAGCAGCAGTAGTTGAAACGATCCTCAATTCCCGACTCGACTACGCAAATTCCCTCTACCTAGGACTTCCAAAATACCAAATTTCACATCTACAAACTGTCCAGAACACAGCAGCCAGACTGGTAACTGGGAAAAAACCCTGGGAATCAATCACCCCGTCCCTGAGAACCCTCCATTGGCTAGCCGTGAAGGACACGGTTACATTTCAGACCCTCTGCCTCACAAGGAAATGCCCTGCAATAACTCTGTAACAAAATAAAGCACTACACCCCAGGTCGCCCACTCCGGTCAACTAACCAGAACCTCCTCCACATCCTCAAGACCCGTTATAAATTAAAAGGCGAAAGAAGTTTGCAGTCCATGGAACGCTCTACTCGCGGACATCCACTCGGAAGAAAACCATCTGGCCTTCAGGAAGAAGCTCAAGACCCATCTCTTCTGAAGACCCAGATGGACACTGGCGGCAAAAAGCGCCTTGAGGCGATTTAGTTTGCATATGTAGCACTATATAAGTTATTCATTCAGGCCTCGCCATGGTCGACCAAAGAAGTCGAGTCAACATCATATCCAGAGGTTGTCTTTGGGAAATAGACATTTGAGTGCTGCCAGCATTGCTGCAGAGGTTGAAGGGGTGGGGAGTCAGCATGTCAGTGCTCAGACCATACGCCGCACACTGCATCAAATTGGTCTGCATGGCTGTCACCCCAGAAGGAAGCCTCTTCTAAAGATGATACACAAGAAAGCCCGCAAACAGTAGATATGTACACACTGAAATATTTCGTTTCGGAATTTCGTTCGATAAATACATTTATTTAGTTACTCCCGAAATTCGTTTTTATTTATTTCGTTTCATTAAGAAATGCATTCGTCCGAAAATCCGAAAATTAAGGTTGAATCTGTCATTGAAGGCTTATGGTGTCTGTCGAATGTTCTAAGAAGATTAGACGGAGAAGCTAAACTGTACAACGCCGCAATCGTACATTTCCGGTCGAATGTTCCGCCTACAAGCTATAGTAGAATTCTAATGTTGTATGACACTAGTAATAATTATATTTATTAATTATTATTACTAGCCAACCAACATTAGATTTCTTCTATAGCCTATGTGCAGAGCATTTGACCATAAATGTCCGCTCGCGCCGTCTGCTTCATCGAATCTTCATGTCGAATCTTTTCTCTCTATGTCGAATAATCTTGGACTAATAGAGTTAGGTTAGGCACATTCAAACTTTTTTGATATTGTCTCTATGATGTCGAATCTTTTCTCTCTATGTTGAATCTTTTCTCTCTATGTAGAATAATCTTGGACTAATAGAGCTAAGGTTAGGCACATTCGACCACAGGTTCAATGGACACAAATCGCTATTGTCAGCGTCATGTCAAATCTCCTATCTATATCAAACTGTTGTCACAACGAAAATGAAAATAAAGCATTTGTTTATGTTGGATCTTTCGGTTTTTGTATTCCGCACGTTCGTTATCGTTTGTTAAAAAGATAATGAAAATTCGGACTAAAATGCATTCGGACAAAAACGAATGCACATGTCTAGCAAACAGTTTGCTGAAGACAAGCAGACTAAGGACATGGATTACTGGAACCATGTCCTGTGGTCTTATGAGACCAAGATAAACATATTTGGTTCAGATGGTTCAGATGGTGTCAAGCGTGTGTGGTGGCAACCAGGTGAGGAGTATAAAGACCAGTGTTTTTTCCCTACAGTCAAGCATGGTGGTGGGAATGTCATGGTCTGTGGCTGCATGAGTGCTGCTGGCACTGGGGAGCTACAGTTCATTGAGGGAACCATGAATGCCAACATATACTGTGCATGTTCCCCTCCCTTCGGAGACTGGGCCGCAGGGCAGTATTCCAACATGATAACGACCCCAAACACACCTCCAAGTGGACCACTGCCTTGCCAAAGAAGCTGAGGGTAAAGGTGATGGACTGGCCAAGCATGTCTCCAGACCTATTGAGCATTGGTGTGGCATCCTCAAACGGAAGGTGGAGGAGCGCAAGGTGTCTAACATCCAACAGTAGAAGAGGACTCCAGTGGCAACCTGTGAAGGTCTGGTGAACTCCATGCCCAAGAGGGTTAAGGCAATGCTGGAAAATAATGGTGGCCACACAAAATATTGACACTTTGGGCCCAATTTGGACATTTTCACTTGCTCCCCATTCTCCCCATTCACACCTGAGACCTTGTAACACTAACAAGTCACATGACACGAAGAGGGAAAATTTAGTTAGGACATTTTCACTTAGGGGTGTACTGTACTCACTTTTGTTGCCAGTGGTTTAGACATTAATGGCTGTGTGTTGAGTTATTTTGAGGGGACAGCAAATTTACACTGTTATACAAGCTGTACACTCACTACTTTACATTGTAGCAAAGTGTCATTTTTTCAGTGTTGTCACATTAAAAGATATAATAAAATATTTACAAAAATGTGAGGGGTGTACTTACTTTTGTGAGATACTGTGTGTGTGTGTATATATATACATATATATACATATATATACAGGACTTTTTTTTTTTTTTAGAAAGAATAGGTGCAGGAACTCCCCCCTTCTGAGTCACTTATTGTCTCTGCCCCTACCCACCTCTGAGCACCTCTTGGTTCCACCCCCTACCTAATTCCCACTACCACTCCTTTTAGAGAATACAGAACCAAATATCATTTGTATGAAAAGTGTTGACATTAACCAGAAAAGCAGTAAAGTAGATCCCCCTGCAGCCAGCAGCAATATACCCTTCCCAGCAACAATAGATTCCTCCAGCAACAATAGACCCCCAGCAACAACAGATTTCCCAGAATCAGCCCAGGATAAATAGACTCTCCAGCAGCCAGCAGCAATAGACCCCTCCCTCAACAGTAGATCCCTTCCAGCAACAATTGACCCCCCAGTAACATAAGCTCAACCAACAACAACAGTTCCCCCACCAGCAACAATAGACTGCCACACAAAAATAGATGTTCTCCAGCAACAATAGATCCCCCAACAGCCAGCAACATTAGGTCCCTCACTCAACAGTAAATCCCTTCCAGCAAAAACTGATCCCACTAACAACAAAAGATCCCCCACCAGCAACAATAATAGACCTGCAAAAATAGATCCTGTCCAGGAACAATAGATCTCGCAGCTGACAGCATTAATAGATCCTCCAGCACACCCCAGCACCCCTTGCCATTGCATATTTTGAATGCTGGAGGTGCCGGAACTGTATATATATTGTAAAGGCATTGGTTTTTTTACTGTAATGCATTCCCTGCATTAAGGTAAAAAAAGTCCCAGTATTTGTATAGGTCCCCTCCTCCTAAATAATTACCTGAGCCCTCGCTCAGTCCGAGCCGTTCCCATTTACAGCAGCTCTGTCTACTCTCCCTGCATTCACAGGACAGAGAGTCAGCAGTGGAACCCATTGGCTCCTGCTGCTGTCAATCAAATCCTGTGAGCAGAGAGCGGGGATGGGGCCGAGCCACGCTGTGTGTGTCTATAGATATATGCACAGCCTGCCTCAGGAGTGAGCCCACGCGTGCATCCCCATAGAAAACAGCTTCCTATAATGGTGCACGAGGCAGAGGAGGAGCCTAGAGTTCCAGTGGGGAACCCCAGAAGAAGAGGTTCAGGGCTACTCTGTGAAATACCATACCACATAATGCAATACCACTCTGAGCAGGTATGTATAACATGTTTGTGGCAGGGGGTGTGTCCTTTGCTTACATACTTTTGCTAATAGGTGTCCCTTGTTCCCATCTCAAAAGGTTGGGAGGTATGCTTATGATAACAAAGTAGAGTATGTATTTTTTTTTATTTTGGGCTTACTTTGGCCTTAAAAAAAGCCTATGCAATCTATAGACAAAAATGTATTAATCAAAACAAAATTATTTTGTTATTATTTTGACAAAATAAAGGTTTACAGTATTACAAAAGTGAGTTTTATTTTTGTATTTTTTTACATGTGAATTTTTAAGGGTGTTCAATCTGAATCCATCTTCCTAGAAACAGGCATAAATGGAACAGACATATGCAGAATGAACGGAAATAGACATCTGTTTATATACATTTATATCTGTGTAATTTTCTGTCCGCAAAAAAAAAAAAAAGGAAAGGTCTGCTTCCTTTTCCATTTTTGTGGACAAAATCAGATGTAAAAAATCAGATGTAAACGTAGGTAAACAGATGTATTCCACTTACATCAGTTTTGTTTATGTCCGTTATTAGGCACCAATCATATTTTTTATTTATTACTTTTGTCACCTGACTAGCTTCCGCAACAATTAAAAAATGAAAGCAAAAATGTATGTAAATGAATGAAACCAAACTGAACGGATATAAACTTAAGTAACCGTAACCACTTGACCTCCGGAAAAGATTTATGAACAGGCCATTTTTTGCGATACAGCACTGCGTTATTTTAACTGACAATTGCGCGGTCGTGCAACACTGTACCCAAATGAAATTTAAGTATTTTTTTTCCCATAAAGGAGCTTTCTTTGATGGTATTTGATCACCACTGGGTTTTTTATTTTGTGCACTATAAACAAAATAAAGACATAAAAACAATATAAACCCCCCCTTTTTTTTAATATAAAATAAAATGTAAAAATACAGACTTTTATTTCTGTTCACATAAAATGTTCCTAAAATCATAAATTACAAATATGTCTGATGTTACATATTTTTCTTTTTACATCTGCATGTATATAATTAAATACCATAACCTCCAGCTATCTCATAGCTTTTTGTTCTACTGAATCGATTATATAAATTTTTGATATCACATAAGCAATGATCGCTCAGTTTTCCCTCTCAGCACATTTTCCAGATATTAAAATCTGGTTCTGTAGGAGAAAAAAAAGGAGATAGTAGATGCACAAAACCATATTAACACAGTTACCTGTAACAACATGTACTGTATATAGTATAGTAAGTTATCTTTGTATTTTTTTTAGTCCATAATTCTACTTACACTCTTGCTTATACACTTGGCCAGACAAGCATGTAGTCCAGCTTCCCCCAGTATTTGGAGGAAGGGGCTGCAGAGGATAAAAAGGTTCCATCATTCAATGCAAAAGTCTAGCAATTGTATACAGTGTATTATTTAAATATTAATTCTTTTTTTTTTCAAATATAATCTTTATTAGCACCCCACACGTGCGAGATCAGGTTGATACAATACATTTCCAGAATAAAACAACATACAAATCACAACTAAAATCTTATTCTTCTCATATATAATGGTACAGAACAGCGAGGTCGCTTAAAAAGCTACTCGCCTACCGCCCTGTTATTTCCTAATTAAACATATGGAGAGAAGAGAAGACGGAAAAAAAAAAAAACACCAAAAGAATAAGTTCAAGTACCAAACCCAACCTCGCTCGTTTCCCTTTTTCTTATTTACCAAACAGACAAAAAAAAACAAAAAAAAAAACAAAAAAAAACACTAAAATAAAATAAAACTAAATAGACAACATCAACACACAGACCACAAAAAAAAATAAAAAAAAAAAAATAAAAAAGAATTTTAAATAAATAAATAAATTAAACCCCCCTCCCAAGAAAAAAAAGGAGGGGAGAAATTAGGTGTCACTGGTTCTGGACAGCCCTAAACCATAGGGCACAGCACTCTTTTATAACTCTCCTATCTAAGGAGGGCTATCCCCTCCTTGGATACAATGAACTGTTTCCAGGCATTCCAAGTCAAGGAGTGTTTGTCCCGTTCATGTTTCTCCACTGCTAACAAGTCCTCCATTACACAGATATCTACTACCTTACGCAGCCAATCGGCCACTGTTGGCGGTATTTGTTTTTTCCAATAGAGTGGGATGCAGGACTTTGCAGCGCAAAGAAGATGTCTTAAAATAGTTTTTTGATAGCATTTAACCGGAATATTCGAGACCTGAAGTAAGAAAAATGCCGGATCACCAGGAATCTTATACTCCGTGCATTTTTGAGTCACCTCTTGGACTGTCGTCCAGAAGTGATTCAATTTAGGGCATGACCAGAATATATGGAGTAACGTACCTCTATCTCCCTCACATCTCCAACAACGATCTGTAGTCTCCGGGTAATATTGATGTAAAAGGTGTGGAGTGAGGTACCATCGTGTCAGTAGTTTATAGTTAAATTCCTGAGTTTTTGAGCAAACTGAAGACTTCAAAGCCAGGGTTAGTATATTCTGGATTTGAGCCGGTGTAAATTTTCGTTGTAAATCCTGTTCCCATTTATCCAAGAACGGCGGATGTGATAAGACTGCCGGGCAGTTCAGCATAGAATATGTTTTGGACAAAACCTGTGTTATAATGCCCTCCCCCGAGCAACATTCTTCAAATTTCGTCAAAGGGCGAATGTAGTTTCCTGGGTTAGGTATAGTGTCCAAAAAATGTCTTAACTGAAGTGCTGGCCAAAAGTTCAGTTTAAAAAGGCCGTCCTCCCTCACTAATTCCTCAATTGAGGGCCATCTGCCATTTATAGAGAAATGGGATGCCTGGGTCATATCTGAGAAATATAAATGGCCAAACTTATGTAGGCACATACCCGGAGAGAACTGTGGGTTCCCCAAAATAGGGAACAAAGGAGAGTTCACAGAGGAAATGGAGGGTCTTTTAATAGCTACGGAGCCTATCCGAAGCGTCGTACCTATTAAAGGATGGCTTTTCAACAATGACTGAAGATGTTCATAGCACCACAGGGCCCTTGATAAAGGAATGGGTGCTTGAGCTTGTTCTATCTGGGTCCATAGTTTAAATTGACCGTGACGGCACCAATCAATGATTCTGCCTATGTGTATTGCCTGGTAGTACACTAAGATATTCGGAAGAGCCAAGCCACCATGTTGCCTGGGTAAGGTCATTAAATGAAAAGAAAGTCTTGGTTTCTTGTAGGCCCACACAAACTTAATAAAAAGCGAATTAACTTGTTTAAAGTAAGATAAAGGAAGTCTGATTGGTAGTGCTTGGAGTAAATAAAGAAATTTTGGTAAAATACACATTTTCAATAAGTTAATTCTACCAAACCATGAGTGCAAGCCCTTATTCCAGGTCTCTAACAGCATACGGATCTTGGTTAAAAGCGGGGAGAAATTCAGTTCAAGAATACGTGACATATCCATAGGTATATAAGTGCCTAGGTACTGCAGGGCTGTCTCTGTCCATTTAAATTTAAAGCTAGATTTGAGTGTAGTTAGCATGCGAAGAGGTATCCCTATCCCCATAGCTTCTGATTTATGAAAGTTAATTTTCAGATTGGAAAGTGCTCCATATATCTCAAACTCCCGTAATAAATTAGGGAGCGAGATGGCAGGATTTGTCAAGGAAAAAAGCATATCGTCCGCATAGGCTGATATTTTATATTGTTCTCCTCCCACCCTTATGCCTTGGATATCTGGGTTCAATCTGATTCTATTTAAGAATGGTTCCAGGGATAGGGTGAATAACAGGGGGGATAACGGACATCCCTGTCTAGTACCATTCTGTATAGAGAAAGAGTCAGAAAGAACCCCATTAACTTTGACCTGGGCCATAGGTTTTGAGTAAATTGCCCAAATCCATTGAATAATAGTGTCCCCTAGTCCCAGATGTCGAAGGACTGAAAACATATAATGCCAATACACTCGATCAAATGCTTTTTCCGCATCTGTGCTAAGGAAAACGCAGGGGATAGAGGAAGTTCTGGCTACATGAAGCAAATTTAGGGCTTTGATCGTGTTATCCCTAGCTTCCCTAGTAGGGACAAAGCCTACTTGGTCCAAATGCACCAGATCTGGTAAATGAGTTGCTAGGCGGTTCGCTAGGATTTTAGTAAACAATTTAAGATCTGCATTCAACAGAGAGATTGGCCGATAGCTGCCACATAAGGTCGGGTCCTTACCTTCCTTCGGAATAACAGATATGTAAGCTTTTAAGGTATCCCTAGGAAGGGGTTTATCCTTGCCCAGCTCATTGAATAAATCTACCATATAGGGTCCTAGGCTAGGAAGCAAGGTTCTATAATACTGCAGGGTAAGTCCATCCGGACCCGGTGCTTTTCCCAGTTTGGTAGAGTTCACCACTGATGTCAATTCCTCCAAGCTTATCGGCTTGTCTAGTTCAACTTTGATTTCAGCCGTAATAGTGGGCATCTTAGCTGATTGTACAAATTCTTCTATCAACGACTGAGAGTTTGTCGCCGTTGATATGTTATAAAGGGACGCATAAAAATCCCGGAAAACTTCCGAGATCTTTGAGGGAAAAGATGTCTTCTGGTCTTTTAAGGACATAATATATGGTATATATGATCTGAGTTTTTGTTCCTTGATCGACCTAGCTAATGTTTTCCCGCACTTATTACCGTATGCATAACTGATTTTCCTGCATTTCTGTAGAGCCGCCTTAGCCCTATATTGTAGAAGATCATTAATTTGTACCCGTATCCCAGCCAAGTCCTGTTCTATATCAGGAGTGGGGGCGTGTTTATGTTTAGACTCTGTATCTTGGAGTTTGGTCAAAAGCAAATTTAATTGCCTTTCTCTGTCTCTTTTAAGTCTAGAACCATGTTTGATAAAAATACCTCGCATAACGGTCTTGTGAGCCTCCCATACCATGCCTGGGCTACTGTCCGGAGTTCTATTCGTCTGGAAATATAGAGGCAGCTCTTTTGTAATTTCTAATATCACTTCCGGAACCTGTAGAAGGCTTTCATTTAATTTCCAGACACGTGACACCCGAGAGGTGTCTTGCGACAGAGCGTAGGTCATTAGTATGGGAGCATGATCAGACCATGTAGTTGAATATTAATTCAATCGGAACTTAAAGTGTTACTAAACCCAGGAGCCTGCATTCACTATATCTGGTCTCCCACAGTACACAGAACATGTAAATACAATTATTTTAGTCAGTGCTTTATTTCTCAGAAAATAGGTGCAGGTGCGTTCCACCGAGTTCTGGCAGAAAAATAGCCCTGATTTTAGTAAATATAACCTGCTAAATACCCTTTCTCATCAGCAGTATATAGCAGTCTTGTGACTTCTATCAGTGTCTGGTTAAAGCTTGTAGGAAGAGTTTTCATTCTCCTACGGGTTGTCCTATGAGGCCCCAGGACCCCTGACCCTCTGGACAGTGCTGATTGGCCCTGTGCACTCTCCCTAGAAAAAAAAAAACTCTCTATATGATAGTACCTGGACAGAGCTGTAATAACCAAACCACTCTGTAGAAAGCATCACACAACCATGAGATCGGTAAAATGGCAACTCGAAGTCAGGCAGGGGAAGCTTTCACCCACACACAGTTAGATCCTGACAGGGGTGTGTGGGTGCTGTGGCTAACTACCCAATCTCACTGAGCAATGTGCGGTACAAGTCAGTACAGAGTCCTCCAAGAGAATATAATGTACCATTTCAGTTTAAAGACCTCTTATAGTTGTACCTGTACTAGCTGAGTTATATAAGTTACTTCTTGATTGTACCTCTTCTGCATTTTATCTGTATACCGAAATTAACAATGTATTTCAACAGTTTATTTGAAGCTTGTAATGATATTTAGCTCTATGTCTTATTGTATGTACAATGCAAAGTCTTTAATAAAAACATTGAAACAAAATAAACCTCTCTAGCAACACACACCAAACTGAGCATGTGCAGCCTGACTCCAGTAACTCTGTCTTATTTGGACCTGTTTTGGAGCCAGTGGAAAAAGGGGAGGATCACATAGCCTTTTTACACAATGCAGAGGATTAACTGCTTAGGTTCCACAATGAGTATAACAAGCATGCTTTACTGCATATACAGACTGGTTTTACTGTTGTGGGTTTAGTAACTCTTTAATTGTATCTGAGCACCACAAACTGAAACCGCTATTTTCTGTTTCAATCTTTTTATTCCGTTTTTAAAAAACAATAGAAACATTATAATATAACAAAAGCGAGTGCAGAATGGCACAGTCATCATAGTCAGTAAACAAAAAGACAGCAACAATAACATATTTAAAGTATGAGGGGTTCAGCCAGGAACCCATGGAAACTTCATCAGTAGATACAAGGAACTGTGCCAATGTGGTCAACCGTGAGGAGTCCCATATAGCAATATTCCAAGAAGAGGCCAAACCACGATGGGCCTTACTTCAGTCCAACATTGTAGGAGGGACCAGTCAGGACTACATACACCCACCCTACTGTCAAGGCAGACGATAACCATGATAATACATCTATATCAAATACAGTAACCAATGAAAATGCTTCTTTATTTACTGTTACTATTTAGAGAAGGCTCACCCATCCACCCATATCTCAATGCTTTATTTGGTTGAGAAATCACTTTTAAAAACACCACCTTTAGCTCAGACATGCAGGGTTGACATCATTTTAGCCTAGACCAGAAACCAGGAAGCAACAGAAGAAATGTAAGTAACAATTTAAAGCAAGTAAATATATTATACCTTTCTATGTATTTACTAATGCTAGCAGAATATAGATTAACAAAAGTCAATGCTTATTGAGAGAGTTTTGCTCTGCTTCAAGAGATCAAAGTCTGTCTTACCTAAACACAAAATCAATAAATGCACACACAGGATTGTTCCCATGTAGTTACTAGGGATGAGCCGAACACCCCCCGGTTCGGTTCGCAGCAGAACATGCGAACAGGCAAAAAATGTGTTCAAACACGCGAACACCGTTAAAGTCTATGGGAGACGAACATGAATAATCAAAAGTGCTAATTTTAAAGGCTTATATGCAAGTTATTGTCATAAAAAGTGTTTGGGGACCTGGGTCCTGCCCCAGGGGACATGTATCAATGCAAAAAAAGTTTTAAAAATGGCAGTTTTTTCGGGAGCAGTGATTTTAATAATGCTTAAACTGAAACAATAAAGGTGAAATATTCCTTTAAATTTCGTACCTGGGGGACGTCTATAGTATAATAATGGTTTTTTTATCCAGTTTGGGCATAACTAAGAGAAGAAATGCCCAGATAGGATGAAGATGGCTACAGTGGCAGTAGCGGACAAATAGGAGAAAAAAACATTTTATTTAATATCCAAAATATATTTATTATTTTACAAAAAGTAGATGTAAAATCAATTGGACCTAAAAAGTTAGTGTCACTAACATTCGACCCAATGTGTCCCACATATATATCCAGATGATATCCAATGAAAGGATATCTTCATGTTATCACCTACAACTCAATAAAAAAAGACATACGTACATATAACAAATACATAACACAAACAGACGGACAGGGCGCCTTTATAACCATATCTGCATCAATTTGCCGCTTCACACATAAATGTGTGTGTATTAAAAAAATATTAGAATTAATTTATTATATATTGTAGCGGAAGATCGATGCATGTATGGTCCCTAGGGTAGTGGAGAACAGGGATATTGCATATGCATCAGCTAGTTGAAGGATATAGTGAAAACTAACTATAGGTTAATCTGCCCAGGTTTTCCACAGCTAATTACTAACTGGATTAGTTGTTATTTATTGAAGGTAAGGTAAAAGGAGAAGATATGTCATAGTTCATCTAAATCAGTTTCCTTGTTTTTCCAAGTTTTAGCAATATTGATCTCAAAAGTCTAGTGGCAGTATTTTCATCACATAAGAAACATGTATGTATTCCCATAGATAGATATTCTTGCGGCAAGGAACGGGAAGGAATGTACGCCAGTATTTGTGAAGGTAGTTATATTCCTTTTATGGAAAACAGGAGATTATATTTGGACTTTCTAACTTGTACCATCTGTTAACTAGAAGCAACAATATTTAGATATTTCCTATGACTGTTTCCAGCGAGTACCTTGTACTCAACAAAGGTGTATCTTGATTGCTCTTAATTGTATCTTATTAAGTATTTTTGTAGGAGATGGTTAAATTAATGCAGTATAGCATACAAGTCCTTCGATAGATATATTGCAATGAGCAAGCAACTTAAATCTCCGCTGGTTGCTGTTCATTAGATCTCACAGACCCATATGAATGACAGTCAGGTAATCACCAACTCAATATCACATGATGGGGCAAAAATCTATATGTTGATAATGTCAACATATGGTTGGATACGTTACCGCTTTCTTGTGTCTCCAAATCTGCGCTAGGAAGTTTATAGTATGCCTGTAAAGTGGTGCATGTTTCCCTTGTTTACAACAGTCCCTGCACAAAATAAAATTTCTAAAGTCATTTAAAAGTACTTGCGGCTATAATGAATTGTCGGTCCAGGCAATACACATAAAAGTCATTGAATAAAACGGCATGGGATTCCCCCACAGTCCATTACCAGGCCCTTTGGGTCTCGTATGAATATTAAGGGGAACCCCGAACCAAAAAAAAAAAAATAATAATTGCGTGGGGGTCCCCCCAAATTCCATACCAGGCCTTTCAGGTCTGGTATGGATATTAAGGGGAACCCTGCACCAAAATTAAAAAAAATGGCATGGGGTCCCCCCAAAAATCCACACCAGACCCTTATCCAAGCCCGCAACCTGGCAGACTGCAGGAAAAGAGGGGGGATGAGAGAGTGCCCCCCTGAACCGTACCAAGCCGCATGCCCTCAACATGGGGAGGGTGCTTTGGGGTAGCCCCCCAAAGCACCTTGTCCCCATGTTGACGGGGACAAGGGCCTCATCCCCACAACCCTTGCCCGGTGGTTGTGGGGATCTGCGGGCAGGGGGCTTATAGGAATCTGTAAGCCCCCTTTAACAAGGGGACCCCCAGATCCCGGCCTCCCCCCCTGTGTGAAATGGTAACAGGGTACAAATGTCCATTTCACAAAAAAAGTGTGAAAATTGTAAAAATGACATGACACGGCTTGGGACAAGTCCTTTATTAAAAAATAAAAAAATAAAAACATCACACAAAGTTTTCTTCTTCTTCTCTTGCTCTGCCGACGGACCGAAAAAGAAAAAAAAAACCTGCACGCCGCCACCGATCTGCCTCCATGGGAGACACCCGCCATAATGACAGTCCTCTCAGGTGACAGTTCTTTTATAACTGAGGGCGGGGCCACGCGGTGACATCCCCGGGTGACCACGTTCCCCTCTGACGCACGGGGACATCTCTATGGCTTCCCCGTGCATCAGAGGGGGGCGGGGTCACCCGGGGACATCACTGTGTGGCCCCGCCCTCAGTTATAAAAGAACTGTCACCTGAGAGGATGGTCATTACGGTGGATCGGTGGCGGCGTGCAGGTTTTTTTTTTGCTATTTCAGTCCGTTGGCGGAGCAAGAGCAGAAGAAGACTTTGTGGGACATTTTTATTTTTTAATAAAGGACTTGTCCCAAGCTGTGTCATGTCATTTTTACCATTTTCACACTTTTTTTGTGAAATGGTAGTGGTACTTTTGTACCCCGTTACCATTTCACACAGGGGGGAGGCCGGGATCTGGGGGTCCCCATGTTAAAAGGGGCTTCCAGATTCCGATAAGCCCCCGCCTGCAGACCCCCACAACCACCGGTCAAGGGTTGTGGGGATGAGGCCCTTGTCCCCGTCAATATGGGGACAAGGTGCTTTGGGGGCCACCCCAAAGCACCCTCCCCATGTTGAGGGCATGATGCCTAGTATGGTTCAGGAGGGGGGTGCTCTCTTGTCCCCCCTCTTTTCCTGCACCCTGCCAGGTTGCGTGCTCGGATAAGGGTCTGGTATGGATTTTTGGGGGGACCCCCACTCCATTTTTTTTATTTTGGTGCGGGGTTCCCCTTAATATACATACCAGACCTGAATGGCCTGGTATGGAATTTGGGGGGACCCCCACGTAATTTTTTTTTTCATTTTGGTTCAGGTTTCCCCTTAATATTCATACCAGACCTAAAGGGCCTGGTAATGGACTGTGGGGGAATCCCATGCCATATTTTTCAATGACTTTTATGCGTATTGCCGGAACCGACAATTAATTAGAGCCGCCAGTAATTTTAATTGACTTTTTTTCCTTTAGAAATGTCATTTTGTGCAGGGACTGTTGTAAACACTGTAAACATGCACCACTTTACAGGCATATTATAGACACCCCCTAGGTACGAAATTTTAAGGAATATTTCACTTTTATTGTTTCACTTTAAGCATTATTAAAATCACTCCTCTGAAAAAACTTCAGTTTTTAAAACTTTTTTTGCATTGATACTAGGGTTGTCCCGATGCCACTTTTTTAAGACCGAGTACAAGTACCGATACTTTTTTTCAAGTACTCGCCGATACCGATTACCGATACTTTTTTTGGCACGCACTGATGGGCGGCACGCACTGATGTGCGGCACGCACTGATGGGGGGCGCGCACTGATGGGTGGCGCGCACTGATGGGTGGCGCGCACTGATGGGTGGCGCGCACTGATTGGCACTGATAGGTGGCACGCACTGATGGGCGGCACGCACTGATGTGCGGCACGCACTGATGGGGGGGCACGCACTGATGGGGGGGCACGCACTGATGGGCGGCACGCACTGATGGGGGGCACGCACTGATGGGGGGCACGCACTGATGGGCGGCACGCACTGATGGGGGGCACACATTGATGGGTGGCACTGATTGATGGCTGGCTGCATGGGCACTGGCTGCATGGGCACTTATTTATGGCTGGCAGTGGATTTAGGATTTAGTTTTGCTCTGAAAAAGCCCATCTTGGTACACCTAGCACTCAGCCTCAATAAAGTAGCAGCGGACATCTTGTTACACCCAGCCCTAACTATATGGGCTGGGTGTAACCAGATGTCCGCTGCTGCTTTATTGAGGCTGAGTGCTAGGTATACCAAGATGGGCTTTTTCAGAGCAAAACTAAATCCTAAATCCACTGCCAGCCATAAATAAGTGCCCATGCAGCATGGGCACTGGCTGCATGGGCACTTATTTATGGCTGGCAGTGGATTTAGGATTTAGTTTTGCTCTGAAAAAGCCCATCTTGGTACACCTAGCACTCAGCCTCAATAAAGCAGCAGCGGACATCTTGTTACACCCAGCCCTAACTATATGGGCTGGGTGTAACAAGATGTCCGCTGCTGCTTTATTGAGGCCGAGTGAGTGCAGGGTGTACCAAGATGGGCGTCGGGATAATAAACCACGTGGCGTGTAACGGCAACACGGAGCGTCACTTGCATTACTGAATGTGACGGCTCCGGTCGCCTATCTAGTTGCACGGGAACACGGAGACACGGAGTACTCACTCTGTACTCTCCGCTCGGCTCTCTGTAGTGTACTGTTCTGCCCTCCGCTCCGCCCGCTGACTCCGCCCGCTGACTCCGCCCTCCGCTCGCTGACTCCGCCCTCCGCTCCGCCGCCCGCTGCCGCTGACAAGGTATCGGCTAAGCATCGGGCGCATTTGTGCGAGTACAAGTACTCGCGCAAATGCTCGGTATCGGTCCCGATACCGATACTAGTATCGGTATCGGGACAACCCTAATTGATACATGTCCCCTGGGGCAGGACCCAGGTCCCCAAACACTTTTTATGACAATACCATGCATATAAGCCTTTAAAATTAGCACTTTTGATTTCTCCCATAGGCTTTTAAAGGGTGTTCCGCGGCTTTTGAATTTGCCGCGAACACCCCAAATTGTTCGCTATTCGGCGAACAGGCGAACACCCGATAATCGAGTCGAAAGTAAGAACATCGGGCTCATCCCTAGTAGTTACTAACCTGTATTAACCACATAACGACCGACCCACACTGATGTACTGTACGTCAGCAAAATGGCACGGACAGGCAAATGGGCGTACCTGTACGTCCCTTTGAATTTGCCGCCGTGCCATCGCGTGCGCGAGCTCTGTGAGTCGGACCGCGGATCCTGCAGACTCAATGTCCGTGGGGACACCCGCAATCACCTCACGGAGAGGAAGAACGGGGAGATGCTAATGTAAACAAGCATCTCCTCATTCTGCCTAGTGACACTGTCACTGATCATAGCTCCCTGTAATCAGGAGCGTAATCAGTGATCTGTCACACACAGCCCCTCCCCCCATAGTTAGAATCACTCCCCAGGACACACTTAACTTTTCCCTAGCCCTCTAGGTTAACCCCTTCACTGCCAGTGTCATTTTTACAGTAATCAGTGCAATTTAATCGCACTGATCACTGTAAAAATTACAATGGTCCCAAAAATGTGTCAAAATTGTCTGATGTGTCCCCCATAATGTCGCAGTCACTATAAAAATCGCAGATCGCCACCATTACTAGTAAAAACTTTGTAAACACTATAACTTATTGCAATTTTTTTTTTTACCAAAAATATGTAGAAGAATACGTATTGGCCTAAACTGAGGAAAATAAAAGTTTTTTTTTATATATTTTTGGGGGATATTTATTATAGCAAAATGTAAAAAAATATTGCTTTTTTTTCTAAATTGTCGCTGTTTTTTTGTTTATAGCGCAAAAAATAAAAAACGCAGAGGTGATCCAATACCACCACAAGAAAGCTCTGTTTGTGGTCTTTTGCCAGCCAAATGGTCCAAGGCTTAAGTGGTTAAAGCAGCCATCTAGTAAGATGTAGGTAAGACCTATCATGCCAAAAGATTCCTAGATTAGAGATAATATAAGATATTAAAAACCACAAATTAATGACTAATTGTCATTCATACTATCAGAACCAGGAATCTTTTGGCATAGTAGGTTCTACTTACATTATCATCTTAATAAAGAATCTTTCTAATAAATTTAGATGTCTACTGACTATGCCACTACCTAATCTTGATAAAGAAGATTGCAAGAACTCATGCAATATCACAAGGACTTTGTTGAAACTTTATTAGGCCACTGCAATCCTGTTGATGACGACAACTTGACAGCAACAGTATCTGTAACAAAACAAAAATAATACTCACCTGCTTCTGCAGCATAGTTTTGTCACTTGTTGAACGGCTTCTTGGCTATACATACTGTATATCACTAAGTATTATTATGATCCCAACATCGGGTGTTCGTTTGTTCTCAAACATATGGGGTGTTCGTGGGAAATTTGAGCGCCGTGGAATGCCCTATAATGCACTGCGAGATCTCAGTGCATTGCGAGAGCTGCCTTTGGCCAATCATGGCTCAGGGGGACTAAGTCCACGCCCCACACTATATAAGGCTGCTTACATAGCAGCCATGTATAGTGTGTGAACTGGAGATAGATAGATTGAGCTAGAGTAGGCAGGCAGGTTAGTGGCATGCAGGCAGTGTATTTAATATAGGTATACATAAATATAAAATATATTAAAAAAATGGCGTGGGGCCCCCCCATAATCCATACCATATCCTTATCCAAACATGCAACCTGGCAGGCCAGGATGAGGGGGGACAAGTGAGTGCTCCCCCTCCTGAACCGAACCAGGCCACATGCCCTCAACATGGGGTCCCCCCAAAGCACCTTGTCCCCATGTTGATGGGGACAAGGGCCTCATCCCCTCAACCCTTGCCCGGTGGTTGTGGGGGTCTGCGTGCGGGGGGCTTATCGTAATCTGGAAGCCCCCTTTGACAAGGGGCCCCCAGATCCCGCCCCCCCATGTGAATGGGTAAGGGATACTTTGTACCCCTACCCATTCACCACAAAAGTGTCAAAAAAGTAAAAACAACAGGAGACAGTTTTTTACAATTCCTTTATTAAAAAATTAATGAAAAATAAGTGTCCCGCGATGTCCATCTATCTGCAATCACGGTGCCGACAGGCCTAAAAAATTGAAAAAAAACTGCCTCAAAGGGAGGCGCCCCGCCGACTGCTGTCTCCTGGCTGTGACAGCTGGTATATAGGCAAGGACGGGGGCCACCTGGTGACGTAACTGGGTGACACGCCCCCTTCTGATGTCATGTGACGTCAGAGGGGGCGGGGTCACCCATTTACATCACAGGGTGGCCCCGCCCTTGTCTATATAACAGCTGTCACAGCCAAGAGACAGCAGTCAGTGGGACGCCTCCCATCGAGGCAGAGTTTTTTCTTTTTTTCTATTTTTCAGGCCGTGATTGAAGAAGGATGGACATCGCGGGACACTTTTTTTTTTAATAAAGGAATTGTCAAGAACTGTCTCCTGTCGTTGAGTTTCGACCATACCTACTAAGCCTCTTTAACATCATGGCTCCTCTGATCCGGGATATAGACTGGAGACTAGATAGAGCACACAGGTCACTGGCTCCTAAACCCCCTGCAGGAGCAAATCCCAGGAACATTATAGTGCGCTTTCATTATTACGACAGCAAAGAAGCCCTGGTCATGGCCACTCGTAATAAATCTCGGCTGGAATTCAAGGGGACTAAAATACAAATCTTCAGCGACTTGTCTCCCATAACCCTTGCTAAACGTCGCAGCTTTGGCCCGGTGACCATGCACCTGCAAAACCATCGTCTCCCATATCGCTGGGGATTCCCCTTTCGCTTGTCTGCCTCGAAGGATGGTGTCCAATATTCCATGAGGGACCTTCAGGAAAGTGAAGTGTTCGTACGCAATCTTGGTCTTTCACCGCTACCATAGGAAGACCCTGTGCCGTTCCCGACGACACCTAAACCCACATCCATTCCAGGCCGGATTTGGACCCCTGCTTGTCAGAAACCACAAAGAGCCTACTCTACACCCCAGCGACACCCCTTTCCCAAGCTCCCACCTTGAGAGATGTATCTCTTGCAGCTTGTTCAATCTGGCTTCGGCCCCTGTTCCACCAAGTTTCCCTTAATTTGGGGCGTTTACACCCATGCACATGGGATGTCTTTTTTGCTGACTATGGTTCAATTTTTCTATTTTCAAATTTAGTCGGAAGACGGCGGGGATCACTCCAGATGAGCTGGAGCCCCTCGTGTGCCTCTTTTTGTTCCACGGCCACGGCTGTGGACTCCTGGGTGGTTTTTACCCCCCAGGCTACATTTCAATGTTTTTCTTTGTTTTTATAGGTCCTTTTTGACCTATTTCCCTTTTTTTGATTGTCTTGTTTACAACTTTGTCCATCGACATTTCTAACTAATGTTAAAGTACTATTGCATGCTTTTTTCCCACAGGATACACCATGGAATTCTTTGCTCATTGTATCTGTACATGTACTCATGGATATTGTTTTCTTTTTATGGTTACTATAGCCTGACCCCACTTCACAATGATGGCTCTACGGGTTCTTACTTATAATGTGAAGGGTTTGAACTCTGTTCATAAACGCTGGTTAGCCTTGAAGGAGTTCAAATCTTCGGCTGCGGACGTAATCTTAGTCCAGGAGACACATTTCCGCTGGGGGGATCCCTTAAATTTGCTGCTAAACACTTTCCAGTCTCATTTATGGCATCTGATCCCTCAGGCAAAGCGGGTGTTGCCATATTGATTAGGAAATCCTGCCCCTTAAGGATAAAATCCTCATTCACAGACCCTCGGGTAGATATATTCTCCTGGACTGCGATTATCTCTCACGCTCTTTCACTCTGATCAATGTTTATGTCCCTAATTCAGGTCAAATTAAATTTCTCACTGAAGTACTTGGGAATCTCGGCAAATATGCTCAGCCCTTTATGATTGTAGGGGGAGATTTCAATATGACCTTATCCTCTAAAAGAGACAGACGCACGCTATTCTCTTCCATCCCCTCATCTAAAATAGAACGCCAATCAACCTCATTCCGTAAACTCATTAGATCTTACAATGCATAAACAATTTTCTTTCTTCTCCCCCCCACATAAGATGTTCTCCAGATTGGACTATCTTTTCGTCACGGCCCCCTTACTAACATCCTCTGTAGCCTCAGAAATAAACCCTATAACTTGGTCGGACCATGCCTCTGTCCAACTTGATCTTACACTTTCCTCATCCACACCTAGAACCTGCCATTGGAGACTTAATGATTCTCTCCTACATAACCCTATCACTGAAACTCAATTGTCTCAAAATCTAACTGAATTCTTCCAATTGAATGACAAATCTGTGGCGGATGTGTCCACCCTATGGGAGGCCCATAAGGCCTACTTTAGAGGCCTATGTATCTCAGCGGGCTCCCGCTTAAAGAGGGACTCGGCAGCTCAGAGACTCGATATTCTCTCACAGTTACGAAAAGCAGAAGGTTTGCTTTTGGCCTCCCCTACGGTGGCTCGTCTGCACACAGTCACCTCGTTACGCGACCGGTTAAAATCTATCGATATGAACAAATGCTCCTTACTCTGGGCAAAACAGAGATGTTATGAATTCGCTAACAAGCCCCATAGGATGCTAGTGAATAAGCTCAAACCACGCCCGTTCCATTCCTATCCCGAATTTCTCATCCAGGTGGATGGAACCCCAACTCACTGCCCACTAACAATGTCCAAAGTCTATGGAACATTTTATAAAAAGCTATATAACTGCCTAGATACAGATCCCAAACACCTATTTTCCCAAGATGAAATTAATTCCTTTTGCGACCCTTTGAAATTGCCCAAATTGTCACCATCTCAAGCAGCTGCCCTTAACGCTGCTATCACACCAGAAGAACTAGCTGCAGTAGTTAAAGAACTGCCTTTGCATAAGTCCCCAGGTCCGGATGGTTTACCCTATCTTTATTATAAAACCTTTCTCCCTATTCTAAGCCCACATTTATTAAACCTTTTTACCTCCCTACAGAAGGGTATTATCCCTCACCCTCAATTTCTACATGCTCATATTACAGTTCTCCCGAAACCTGGCAAACCCCCATCACTACCAGATAACTACAGGCCCATAGCCCTACTCAATTCAGATTATAAAATCTTTACAAAAATCTTAGCTAATAGACTTTCCTCTATAATACCCAACCTCATTCATAGGGATCAAGTAGGCTTTGTCTCAGGTAGACGGGCAGGAGACAACACCAGACGCACCATTGATCTGATAGATTTACTCGACAAAACATCCCGCTCTGCCCTTATCTTGAGCTTAGATGCGCAGAAAGTGTTTGTTAGACTCGGCTGGCCTTACATGTTTGCCACACTTACGCGCTTTGGGTTCTCAGGTTCCTTTATGTCAACTCTCCAGGCCTTATACTCCCGCCCCACTTCCCAGGTACAACTGGCATCCTTTGTATCCCCACCCTTTGCACATAGCAATGGCACCAGACAAGGGTGTCCCCTCTCCCCCTTATTGTTTATATTATGCCTTGAACCCCTAGCTGCAGCCATCCGCGATATAAGTGGAGTCTCTCTGAGACAGAGGGAGTACAAATTATCCCTTTTCTCAGATGATATACTACTCACTTTAACGAAACCACATATTTCGCTTCCCAACTTCCACGCTTTATTAGATATATTCAGTAACCTCTCAGGTTATAAAGTTAATACGGCAAAGACGGAAGCTCTCCCTATCCACATTCCCCCCACACTTCTTACCACCCTACAAAACAACTTCCCCTACCATTGGTGCTCGGTGTCCCTTAAATACCTAGGCATTCACCTAACGGCATCTTATCACACTTTGTACCAAGCTAACTCCCCCCCTTAATTTCGGAAACACATGGCCTATTCCATAAATGGGTGGATTGCCCTCTGTCTCTTCTGGGCAGGATAAATGTCCTCAAGATGGCCATACTTCCAAAATTCTTGTACCTTTTTGAAACGTTGCCAATTGCGCTCCCAATGTCACAACTTCGAAATATCCAAAGGGCCTTCACTAAATTTATTTGGGACAACAAAGCGCACAGGATTGCTAGCTCAGTGGTATTCGCTCTCCGCTCCCAAGGAGGGTTGGGAGCACCCGATATTAGTAAATACTACTATGCTACCCATCTCACAGCGACCGTTTCATGGTCATCACGCTTTGCAACAAGTAGATGGTCGGAACTGGAAATAAGTGTTACTAGCCCTGTACATCCTTGTTCAATGCTCTGGTCCGACCTGACCTCTTCCATATCTCAGCTCAGACATATATGCCTAGGACCAATGCTGTTCACTCTTTCTATCTGGAAAAAATTTAACAAGAGGTTCTCTCTCTCTTCTCCATGCCCACCTCTCTTGAACATTATTTTTATCCCGGACATGCCGGACAGCCTTTCCTATGATAACATGTATCCGTGGTCTCAGGCGGGCATTTTTCAGCTCCGTCACATAGTGCATCCTGTGACCCGCAAGCTACTCCCCTTTCAAGATATCCAAAACAAATTTGACATACCCAAAAAGCTTTTTTTTTCTTATCTTCAATTTAAGCACTACTTCCAATCCGTATCACCTGCCATGGCCTTAGAAAAACCCAATGCCTTTGAAGCTTTATGTACCCAAGGTCGGGCCTCATATCCTCTATATATAAGATACTTCATGACTCAAAACTTCCCACATTAGACTCTCATGTATATATGCGGAGATGGGCCAAGGCACTCCCATCCCCTATATCCCTCCCTCAATGGCAAGAGATCTGGACTTCTACATCTAAGGTTTCCAGGTGCGTGGAGCAGAGAGAGACAGCCTATAAGGTCATCATGTTCTGGTATAGGACCCCAGTGGTTATACATAAATATGATCCCTCTGTATCCCAGAAATGCTGGAGATGCCTACAGGATGTGGGAACACACTATCATATCTTCTGGGAATGCCCATTAATTTTGCCATTCTGGTCCTCGGTCCAGTCAGTGCTTCAATCTGTGTTGGAGATGGACTTCCCAAAAGATCCCGCTCATTACTTGTTAGGTCTCCCAGTCCCGGGAATATCTAAACATGCCAAGAAGTTGATGTCATATATTCTCTTGGCTGCCAAGAGAGTGATACCTACCCATTGGTTATCCTCCGACCCTCCCACACAATCCCAACTGATCTTAGCTATAGCGCAGATGCGCAGAATGGAACATATGACGGCGATGACTCAGGACTCCCTGCCTCAATTCTCAAAGATATGGGATCCTTGGGACAAATCCTCATTTAATCCGGAATCACTATCCGAAAATACTATCGAATCACTTCATGCGCAAGTGTTCAGCCTATCTGCTATTATTACATATTCTATGAATATACAATTGTTGTACCAAGATCCATGGTGTACCTTCTCCCCCTTACTTTACTCTTCTTTCGTCTTCCCTCCTCAGACTATATCATCCACTAAACGATGCTATTTTTTCTTCGCATAAGATGACAGTGATGCTTCTCTGTATCGTGTTTGTTTTTTTTTTTTTCCTGTTTTGTTATGAAAAAATCTTCAATAAACATACATTTATAAAAAAAAAAGTGGTGGGCCACCCTGAAAAACAAAACTAGATAAAAATGTTAGTACAAATTTAAAATGAAACATTTTTTTTCTACTTACCAGAAATGGCTGTTGCTAGGCAGATCGTCCTAATCTGCCTCTTCTTGTTCCGCGGAGCTGTTCTGTCTTCTGCTCCTAGCGCCGCCTTCTAGTGAATGGGGCGCGGTGTGTTATGGGAACTATGTCCCACAACACATCGCGTTCCCCATTCACAAATTCGACTCGCGCATGCGTAGTAGGCCGCGCGCCGACTCGCGCATGTGCAGTAGAGCGCTGCCCGTTTCCCTTGCTGAGGATGGCGGCGCTGGAACCGGATCGCAGAGGGACATCTCAGCCTCCACGACCGACATCGCAGGCGCCCTGGGAGGGTAAGTGTACTTATTAAAAGTCAGCAGCTACTTTTTTTTTAGCTGCTGACTTTTAAATTTTTTTTTTTTTTTTAGGTGAAACACCGCTTTAAGCCATGTATGTCTGTCTTGGTTAGGGATAGGCGCTATAAACAAAAAAAGAGCGACAATTTTGAAAAAAAAGCAATATTGTTCACTTTTTGCCATAATAAATATCCCCCCAAAATATATAAGCAAACACATTTTTTCCGCAGTTTAGGCTTTATGTATTTTTCTACATATTTTTGGTAAAAAAAAATCGCAATAAGTGTATATTGATTGGTTTGCGCAAAAATTATAGTGTCTACAAAATAGGCGATCTGCAATTTTTATCATGACTGGGACATTATGGTGGACACATCGGACACTTTTGAAACTATTTTGGGACCATTGTCATTTATACAGCGATCAGTGCTATATAAATGCATTGATTACTGTGTAATGACACTTGCAGGGAAGGGGTTAAACACTAGGGGGCGTTCAAGGGGTCAAGTGTGTCCTAGGGAGTGATTCTAACTGTGGGGGGGGGGTGGGCTACCACTCACATGACAGCGATCACTGCTCCCGATGACAGGGAGCAGTGATCTCTGTCATGTCACTAGGCAGAATGGGGAAATGCCTTGGTTACATCCCCCTGTTCTGCGGCTCCATGACACGATCGCCGGGAGACCGACGGACATCAAGTGGCATCAGGATATCATAATCCTACATGCTCCTTATAGCTTGCCCTCTGGTAAGCGCAATATCCATGTGGTGGTGGATCACAGTGTTTTGGTGTTCACGTTACTGTTCTATATAAGTCACCCATTCACCATTGGATTTTTTTACATGGACTTTACTGAACTTTATTGTTTGAATTTATTTGTCATTTGAATGTCCAATTAGTTGATGTACAGGTACGCCCATTTGCCCACCACTGCCATTGTGCGGACGTATATCGGCGTGCAGTGGTCGGCAAGTGGTTAGTAGATTCTGCCAATTTTTAGGTTGATAGGTACACTACTGTTAAAAAAGCATGGGAAGCTGGACAGTGCCATGGGGGGGGGGACCTGTGGCAATGCCAAAAATGAAATATTTACTATTTAATGTATTTACAGTTGGGACAGAATACTGTTAAGACAGCTTTGTGAGTGAAATGGAAAATATATATAACAGGTTTAAGGGATGCCATAAATCTGTGCAGCATGGTTTAAAGGGACATTCTTGGTCACAGTGTACTGTGATTTTCTTGGTCATAAAAATGATGGCATTGCTCATTTTCCTTGCTTAAACTGGATCCAGGGGAGCACTCCATTTCTGGCTTGCTGCAGAAGCACCACAAGCAGCATTTGCAGGGAGGAGTATAAATATGTGAAGTTCTCTTTTGAGTCGCTATTTCTTCTTGACTCATCTCTATCTATCTATCTATCTATCTATCTATCTATCTATCTATCTATCTATCTATCTATCTATCTATCTATCTATCTATCTATCTATCTATCTATTTATTGATTTTAATTATCAATGCTCTGAACCCCCCACCCCTCCAATATCTATATCCCACCAGACCCCTTCAATCAGCTTACACCTTGAGAAGGCGGAATTATTTGAGCACTCCCTGTCTGCCTTGTTGCATGTGGAGCCATGCATATCTCTCCCTTTGTTCCAAGAGGAGGACTGGCATTGACAAAAAATTATTAAAGAATGGTGCAAGAGAGCACCCCCATCCAGTCCTCCTCTTGAGATGCCCAGCTCCAGGCAGAGACAGCAGCCATGCAGAACCACCATCCTTCAAATCTCCATAATGATGTGTCAGACTGCACTTGGGTGGCAGGGAGGGGAGAGCAGGACATCCCTAAAAGAGAGGCAGAAGTGGGAGAGCCATGGCGTGCTGGAAAGGGAGCAAGAGGAAGTTACTGTCAACAGTGGGCATCATTTGCTATCTGGAGCAGCATTAAAACCTTCTCTAGGTCCAGCGGTCTGAGCCCCTTTTTGTCCAAACTATTCTAGTTGTAACCCCTCAGTTATAATCTACTGCATATCTTGGCCTGGGTTATCCCAGAATGACAGATTCCCATCCACAATTTATTTTTTATGTTTTTTTTTTCATATGTACTGCAATCCTATTTTTCTGATTTTTGTTTGGTACTGTTGCAGTGGTTGGACTGCACACAGCAGAGGCCAGTCACATCTGCAATTTCTCTGCTTTGCCTGCATCGTCTTTCTCCTTCCAGGTACTCAGCAGCTAGTGTAATTTAAAAAAATATTTATTTATTTCATTATAGTCAGGACATTGGTGGCATAGCTGCTTGGGGAAAACATATGGCCATAAGCAAAGATAATAAAGCACCTGAACCATACAGTATATGGTTGAAGAACTGGCAGAAACAGACCCCCTCCTCCAGTCCAAGACTTGACCTGTCCCATGTTAACATATTTCAACTCACCATGTTAAAAGATATTTACACATTTCTTTTTTTTTTTTTAACTTTTATTATTTTAGTTTTGTTTTTTTGTCATTGTTTTACCCTATTTGTGTTTCCATCTCTGCCCATGTTTGCTTGACTTCGGTAGGGATGGCAATGCAAACAGGGTTAAAATATTGGAGGCTAAGAAGAATGCTGCAAGGTAGACTCATCCAATTTTGTAAGTCTGCTACATTTGATGGGAGACTCATTTGAATTTCCCTTCTACCCTCATTAACCTTTTTCTGTGAGTCTTACTCCAGGGACAAAAGAGAAAAGACTGGCAGTCGCATAAATTAAATACAAACAGTGCAGCACTAAAACTTTATATACAATAAGTGAAAAGAACTACACAAAAAAATCTGTGATAGTAACAAATGCTCCAAAAGAAATTAATATATGTAGAATAAAGTCCCAAATCTCCAGAATCTGAATGGTTAAATAGAAGACTGGCAGTCCCAAAAGTCCTAATAAAATCATCCCCGAAACACACCCACCTTCAGCAATTGACAGTAAGCTTGGCAAAACTTCAATACCCACCGGTGAAGACAGTCCACTTCCTTTAGTTCATGTGGTAGATGGTCCCACATTATCAGATTTCCACCTGCCAATCCTAGATTTATATATATGCTTTTATTTTTTTATTTTTATTTTTTTAACAGTATTTACCAATGTCATTTTTTCATATTTTTTTCATATTTTATTATTATACTTTTTTCCTCATAAGGCCATCCCCACCCTGGTCAAGCAAGCAGGGACAGGGACATCAAGGATGTAAATAAAAATAATGGACTACTAGGTGTTGAAGATGTTCCACTGTCTGGGGATGACCCAATATGTGCTCAAAGTAGTGGCCTGCCCTGCTACAGCAGATGTTATGTCAGAGAGGGACTTGTGACTGAAAAACTGAATTTTATGCAATGCATACTAGCACATTATGCCATTGCCTTGCAGGTTTTTTTTTTTTTTTTTAATCTGTATTTTACAACTGCTTTAATTTACTATAAATTTGGCAAGACGGGACATAGGTTTGTTTCTGCCAAATTCTTATGGTGGACTTGGGGTCTCAAGTTTGTGGGGTTTACTATCAAGCTGCACAATTAAACCTTAGTTTTTTTAGAGGACTAGATGCCAGGGTGTTTAAATAATGGCTTAATAAAGGCCTGTATAGGATTGGTCATTTTCTTACCTCCCAGGGTATCTTTACTTTAAAACATTGTTTGGAAATATTGGAAATGCCCTAATCTGAAACATTTAGATTTCATCAGATTTCACAATTTATGAAATCTTTAGGGTCAGATTCCTTAGAACTACCTCACCTTACACCCTACAAAATTTGGTTTAAACAGGAACCGGGTCAGCGGGGAGGTATTTCCACAATCTATAAGCTATTTCTCAATACCCTCATAATATTACCTTATATGGCGGACTGGGATAGGGACTTCTCAGTGGATACGGAACTGGATAAATGCCATAAAGTTTATTGATCTTCCTTTCGAAGAATTTTGACTGTTTCCTTACTGGAAGCCAATCCTAAATTTTTATGAGGTGGTACCTTGTTTCTTTTTGCCTGGACAAGTTATATCCTGGTTATCATCTTTATGCTTCAGAGGGGGTAATCTATGGGTCACCATGCTTCATATGTAGAAGGAATGTCCTAAAATCAGGTGATTTTGAAATGTCAGTTTAACCTTACTTACAGGATTGAATATTCCACTACAATCTCAAATTGCCCTGCTTAACGAACCTATTACAGATATACAACATGCCTTAAAAAGGCTAATCCTTTTATATTTTTGGTAGCTAAGATAACCATAACTAGTGCATGGAAGGAGTCTTCAGTTTCTTTGTACAGGGCTAAAGATAAGGTTTCCTGGATTATGGTATGTGAAAGAATAGTTAGCATTGTACTGCAATACTACTGCATTGAAATGATTCTAAAGCCCCATACACACGGTCGGATTTTCCGATGGATTCTGTCCTATCGGACAATGTTGTCGGAAATACCGACCATGTGTAGGCACCATCGGACATTTTCCATCGGATTGTCCGACGGACAAAGTTTTATCTCCTGCTCTCAAATTTTGCGACAACAAAGTCCTATCGGACTTTTTCCGATCGTGTGTAGCGAATTCCGACGGACAAAGTGCCACGCATGCTCAGATCACATTACAAGACCAAAGCTATTGGCTACTAGCCTCTATGTAGTCCTGTCGTAGGCAACAAACGTCACCACGTTCAGAATGATCGGATTTTCTGACAACTTTGTCTGACCGTGTGTATGCAACACCAGTGTCGGACAAAATCCGTCGGAAAAAATCGGATGGATTTTGTGGTCGGATTTTCCGACCGTGTGTATGGGGCATAAGACACAATTTAAAAAAAAAACATGGGACCCCTAGGCTCAATATATGGATATTCAACTCTCCGATTATTTTCGTTTAGGCCCTGAGGCTCATGAAGGTCCCCAGGTCTTGAACTTTTCCTCTTTTTCTTCTTTCCCTCTTCTCTTATTCCCTCTCTTTCATAGTCGCTTGTCTCAAATTTGTGACTGGTCATATGGTTCCACATGCCCTAAATAATTAATAGCTTTTCAGTCTTTCTAATAAGTTTTTGCTTCTTATCACAAGGTTCAAACAGCAGAGTTTTTTCTTTATTACTGTCTTAATACGTTGTTTACAATTCCACATTTTGTATTGATACTTTAAGACTCATGTGCCTCTGTACGAACTCCGTGAGATATTGTACTCTTGTTGGTTCCTATTCCAAAAAGAGTCAATATACATACAACATTTAACAAGATGGTTACAAAGAGTACAGCACAGAGGTTGCAGGTTCGGCTTAGCAGGAGATAGGACTGCTGGATGAGGGCTGCTGGGGAGCAGCCATGTAGTGAGTTTGTGTTGAATAACGCATTACATAATTCATTCATCTGTATTTGTGCAGAAACCTCATGTTTTGAAACATGGTTGTCCCTTGTACAAAATTATACATAGTAATAATGTTTCTAAAATATTAACACACACTAAAATGTTTTTCATTAAGATATATTTGCATATTTAAAAATAGTAAAAGGAACACAGATTCCCATTAAGAGGTTTTATACCATGATACTGTAAAAAAGCATTCCACAGTGTGCCTGTCATGATCACTTAGTGCCCCTGTTCCTCATTCCAGCACCCAGGTGTTGGATGTTGCTTTTCCTCTGTCTGTGTTCACCTGCAAGAAGATTGATCTGATCAGTCACCTGATATAAGCAAACCGAACACTCTATCCCTTGCTTGTGATAGAGACAGTTACCTGCATTGTTCTTATCCAAGCCTCCCGTTTTTCTCCCTTGCTTTGCTGTTGGATTTCCCTGTGTATGACCTGGATCTAATATTGGACTATTCCTTGAACTCAGCCTGCCTTATTACCTAGACTGTCATTGGACCAGATATTGGACTATTCCCTGAACTCAGCCTGCCTTATTACTTGGACCGTCTTAGAACCACGCTATCTGTCTGCTAAACTGCAAGTAGTCTGTTGTTTGCTCTGCTCGTGTCTGCCCTAGTGTGGTGGCCAGTAAGGGATGAGCCGAACACCCCCCCCCCCCCAGTTCGGTTTGCACCAGAACATGCGAACAGGTAAAAAATTTGTACGAACACACAAAAACCATAAAAGTCTATGGGACACGAACATGAAAAACCAAAAGTGCTAATTTTAAAGGCTTATATGCAAGTTATTGCCATAAAAAGTGTATGGGGACCCAGGTCCTGCCCCAGAGGACATGTATCAATGCAACAAAAAGTTGTAAAAATGGTTGTTTTAGTAGAGATATTAATAATGCTTAAAGCTTAAAAAAATAAAGATTAAATATTCCTTTAAATATTGTGACTGAGGGGTGTCCTTAGTATGCCTGTAAAGTATCGCATCTTTCCTGTATTTAGAACAATACCACAGCAAAATAAAATTTCTAAAATAAAAAATCTAATTTAAAACTGCTTGCGGCTGTAATGTATTGTCAGATTCCGGCAATATAGATAAAAATCATTGAAAAATGGCATGGGGACCTGGGACCTGCCCCAAGGGACATGTATCAATGCAAAAAAAAAGTTTTAAAAACAGCCGTTTTTTCAGGATCAGTGATTTTAATAGATATAAAGAAAGGATTTGCGCTAGGTGAGAAAAAAAACTTATTGACAAAAATTGTGTTGATAAGGAAATTAAACCAAAAAACCGTGAAGGTAAATCCTGCAGCTGGACATTAATAACCCCGGTATAGGGCACAAAAAAGATATATGTAAACAGAAAATGCAGCGCTGGATAGTGGAAAACTGAAAATTACCAGTTTACGTGACCCAAATTAATTAGTGAAAATAATAATAATTCAAACAAAATGCATAACCAGTTAATATAAATAACCCAAAATGATTAGTGAAATAAATGTTCAAACAAAGTTCATACTCAATCAATGAAAAAACCCCCAAATGGGGGACGTGAATAAATGAATACTCAAACGAAGTTCATATGTGAATGAAAAATTCAAAAAGTCCAAAGTGATAAAAGAAAATGAATAAATGAATTCATAAAAGTTCCTGTGAAATCAATCCAAAGTGTAGATGTTGGTAGTAGTGCAGCCCATCACCACAAAGATAAAGCAGAAGGGGGGGAGGCTTACCAGAAAGCCAGCGACCGCCCTTATTCAGGGGGGTCAAACTGAGCTTAAGATGAACAGCCTTGGTGCTGTTGGGGATATCCCACGTCCGAAACGATATCCGACGGCAACGGATCTCCTCCCGAATGGTGGCTGTTCCCCGAGATTCCTCGTGTATCACTGGCAGTATAACGACCGGATGGATCGAATAGATGATATAGATGGAAAACAAAAGGGGACTCGAATAGTGTAGACGTTTCCAGTGGGTTTATTGAATTAGCCACAATAGCATAACAAAAAAAATCGATAAAACCTTGCAAGGTAATGGCGGCTCCGTTCGGTCTATGGGGCAATACTCGCGCATGCGCAGTACGATCGTACGTAACGAACCCTACGGCGTTTCGTCACAACTGACGTCATCAGGAGTACGTACGAACGCAAGCGCACGCGCCTTATATAGCAGTCAGCGTTCGTCAAAACGCTGCGCTATTGGCGGTCACCATAGACACAAGGGAGCAAACAAGTAACAGGAAGTACTCGCCGGCGGGGGCCTGATGCTCCCCCAGCGGTAAAGATTGACACATATGTAGACCACTAGACGGCCTCCAGATTTATCTGGTTAAATTAGAGCCATCTTGTGGTGAGACAATGGCAGTACCTCAATGTTTACTAAAGGCTACTGAATATAACATGCATAGGCTAAACATATATATGCAATAAAAATAAAAATATAACAATTAAGAAATTACATACATTCCAATTAAAGCGATACTTTCATAAATGTTTTGTTTAAAAAAGGAAAGTCCGGAGAATTAAGTTTGTAAACTTAAGTACAGTAAAATTGGAAATTAAAAATTAAAAATTAAAAATTAAAAAATACCCTTCAGAGATGAGCAGAAAACATCTGCACATTACTGCTACCCATACGGCCTCTTGGGCATTTTAATAGCTCTAATGTTAAGCAGAAGATGCTCAATCCCTAACAGTGTTCAAATCAGTAAAATGAAAAGCTGTTAGATAGATAGGGAGTATGATATTAAGAATATATATCAACCCACTATCATCTCGTCACCTGACCCTTTGAGAGAGATGAACTGATGAGGTATTGGCATGTTTAAAATGAACAATATTTTGTCACCGCGAATGTGAATTAAAACATGTCCCCTGAGGTCCATGTGAAAAAAGAAGAAAACTCACAGTAGATAAGGTAAGGGAGAAATTGATGGGGGGGACATCAACTGTTATTGATAAAACAGTTGATGTCCCACTCAACATTAAGGCCATTCGGAATATGGCACCCCAACCTGTATATCCAATTGGTCTCGGAGCGAGAGATCACCCTCTTGCCATTGCTCCCTCGCCAGTGGGGGATATACTTTTCCAAAGCAATGAAAGTTGTTCCTCTAGGGTCTCGATTATGCACAAGGTCATAATGTTTAGAAACATTGTGTTTATCAAAACCCCTACATATATTGGCAATATGTTCTCCCAATCTGATGTGTAACTTTCGAGTCGTTCGGCCCACATATTCCAACCCACAAGGACACCTCAGAAGGTATATCACACATTTTGTGGTGCAGGTAATGAAGGACTTAATGGGGTATGTGACTCCAGTTCCTGTGGATGTGAACTCCGTGAGTCGCCTATCCCTTATGGTATTGATCCCACATACCTTGCATTTCCGACAAGGGAAGAAACCCCTGAGATCCCCAAAAAATATGGGACGGGTCGGGGGGTCAGGTACATTAGGGGCGATGGAGTGTCTAAGATTGGATGAACCTCTGAATAATACCCGTGGGTTCTCCGACAATAGGGGCCCTAGAAGGCGGTCATTTTTTAGCACCGGCCAGTGCCTCTTTATAATTCGCTTGATGGCCCAGTGCTGGCTGGAATATGTCGTAAGAAAGGCTAAGCCAAAATCCTCACGATTTTCAACCTGTGGGGGTCTATCTTGCAAGAGATCTTGACGGTCTCTCAGTCCCACCTCAGTAATCAAACAATCAATAACTTCACCATTGTAGCCCTTATTTAAGAACCTGGATTTTAGAACCAAAGCCTCTTTATGAAACTCCTCAATGTTTGAACAATTCCGCCTCAAACGTAGGAATTGTCCCTTAGGGACCGCTGAGAGCCAAGATTTGTGATGACATGAGTCTAAAGGGATATACCCATTTCTGTCAGTAGATTTAAAGAAGGTAGAGGTGGTAATCCTTCCGTCTACGATGTTGATATTTAGGTCCAAGAAGTGTATCTGAGTGGGACTGCTTTCGTGACTGAGTACAATACCCCTGTCATTATTATTAAGAAGAGACAAGAAAGTGGTTACCGACTCAGCATCACCATCCCAGATGCACAAGATGTCGTCGATAAAACGCCTCCATAGAACCAAATGGGGGGACCTATCCTGCAAAACCACCTCCTCTTCCCATTTGGCCATGAAGAGATTGGCCATACTGGGGGCGAACTTCGCCCCCATGGCTACTCCCTTAATCTGCAGATAATGCTTGCCACCATACCAAAAATGATTGTGCCCCATCGAGAAGTCGAGTAGCTCCATCACGAAGTTAGACTGCGTGATGGAGATACTCGAGTCCCGATAGAGGAAGTGTCTTACGGCTTCATGACCCAACTTATGGGATATAGCTGTATAGAGCGAAGCGACATCGGCAGTGATTAGCATATATGTCGGCTTCCACTCTATCCCATCCAACAAGTTAAGGACATGTTTGGTGTCCCTAAGGTATGACGGAGTACCCACCACCAGTGGTTGCAAGTAGTGGTCTATGTACTTGCCAATACGCGAAGTAATAGAATCGATACCACTGATGATGGGTCTGCCAGGTGGGTTATCCAAAGTTTTGTGAATTTTAGGCAGAATATACATAACCGGCAGCCTGGGGGCAAGGGGAACTAGATGTTCTTTTTCTTTTTTGTTTAGAATACCTAGGTTATGGCCCTTTTCAACCAAGAGTTTTAGCTCTCGCTTATATGGGACTGTGGGGTCACCATTTAGAGGGGAATAGGTGTTGGTATCCGAAAGGATTCTCAACATCTCTCCCGAATAGGAGTCCTTGTCTTGAATAACAATGGCTCCCCCCTTGTGGGCCGGTCGTACCACTATATCCTTTCTTTGGCAAAGTGTTTCCATTCCCACCTTAATATCTAATTGGGGTTGCACCGATTTGGTTCTTAGATTGTTTAGATCTTTAATCACCAGGTCTCGGAATACACTGATGTTTGGTGCCGAATTGCCCGGAGGATTAAAAAGTGAGGCATTAGACATGCCTGAATGTGCAATGACACTTTCTTCCCTGATGGATTGTCTAGTGGGATTTGATAAAATATACCTTTTGATGTTGAGTTTTCGGGTATATTTCTGCAGATCTATGAAGGTCTGGAATTTATTCAAATTTCGGGGAGGGGCAAACTTAAGGCCTTTATTTAAAGTAATTAGTTCCTCCCTGGAGAGTTCCTTAGTACTGAGGTTTATGATGCCGTTTGTGTCTATGTCCTCCTTCTTTTTGGGGTGAAGGTTCCTCCCCCCTCTGCTCCCTCTCTTGCGTCTCCGTTTCTCTTGTGTCTCCCCCTGCTGGCCAACTGAAAATCCCGACCAAATCGATTTTCCCCTTGTTGGCCATAGGGGGGTTGGGAATAGAGACGACCCTCATTAGGTCCAGAGGAGCTACCCCCGGCATTATCGTCCAGGGGGAGGTATCTGTTCCCAATGCTGGCAGGGAAATAGTTATAGTTGCTGTTTGGAGGATATGACCCCTCAGCATGATTGTGGGAAGTCTGGCGTGCATCATTATTTCGCCAAGGTGGAGGTGAAGGGTTAGAAGGGCGAGAGGTAGAGCCCCTTCTATTACCCCTTCCTCTTTTAAAACTTGTGGGATGTTGAAAGTCCCTATCGCTGAATTGATTCGGGGCTGGAAGTCGCATATGGTTAATTTCAGACGCCGTTGAATTGTTGCCCTGGTTACCCTGGGCACCCAATCCACGGTGAGAGATGTTTGATGTGGCAGGCGGGGGGTCAGGGTGGGCCACAACCTGCCATTTGAACACTACCTGATCCCTGTAGTCCTTCACATCTCTATTATACTTTCTTTTTTTCTTAATTTTTTGTTCGGATTCCTCTTTAATTAATAGAGTTTTTAGGGCTTCCGATCTGTTAGTGTAATCTTGTTCAGATTTGAAAGGGACCAATTTACTTTTCAAGGCATTGATCTCCAAATCCAACATCGTGAGCTTACGCTTTTTCTTAGCTATTAAAAATTGTAAAAATGACACCCCTGCCTCATTGAAGTATTTGAACCATTCTAATAATTCGGTGTCCTCTTTCTGGGGGTTAACGTCCCATCTGAGGCTCCTGGGGACCATGTTACCTTTCACATACTCCTCCAAGTATGCGATGTCCCACCTTGTGTGAACCTCAGTAATGGTGAGGTTTTTCAATCTTAAAAAACAACCCGCTAGATCATCTCTGGGGTCATCATTGCCATCGAAGACCCCCGCTGTATTAGTAACAACCTGTGATCTATAATCAAAAATATCCATTACGGATACACCAGCAGCAAAAAAAACTGTGTACCAAAAACAAGAAATAGATATAAAGAAAGGATTTGCGCTAGGTGAGAAAAAAAACTTATTGACAGAAATTGTGTTGATAAGGAAATTAAACCAAAAAACCGTGAAGGTAAATCCTGCAGCTGGACATTAATAACCCCGGTATAGGGCACAAAAAAGATATATGTAAACAGAAAATGCAGCGCTGGATAGTGGAAAACTGAAAATTACCAGTTTACGTGACCCAAATTAATTAGTGAAAATAATAATAATTCAAACAAAATGCATAACCAGTTAATATAAATAACCCAAAATGATTAGTGAAATAAATGTTCAAACAAAGTTCATACTCAATCAATGAAAAAACCCCCAAATGGGGGACGTGAATAAATGAATACTCAAACGAAGTTCATATGTGAATGAAAAATTCAAAAAGTCCAAAGTGATAAAAGAAAATGAATAAATGAATTCATAAAAGTTCCTGTGAAATCAATCCAAAGTGTAGATGTTGGTAGTAGTGCAGCCCATCACCACAAAGATAAAGCAGAAGGGGGGGAGGCTTACCAGAAAGCCAGCGACCGCCCTTATTCAGGGGGGTCAAACTGAGCTTAAGATGAACAGCCTTGGTGCTGTTGGGGATATCCCACGTCCGAAACGATATCCGACGGCAACGGATCTCCTCCCGAATGGTGGCTGTTCCCCGAGATTCCTCGTGTATCACTGGCAGTATAACGACCGGATGGATCGAATAGATGATATAGATGGAAAACAAAAGGGGACTCGAATAGTGTAGACGTTTCCAGTGGGTTTATTGAATTAGCCACAATAGCATAACAAAAAAATCGATAAAACCTTGCAAGGTAATGGCGGCTCCGTTCGGTCTATGGGGCAATACTCGCGCATGCGCAGTACGATCGTATGTAACGAACCCTACGGCGTTTCGTCACAACTGACGTCATCAGGGGTACGTACGAACGCAAGCGCACGCGCCTTATATAGCAGTCAGCGTTCGTCAAAACGCTGCGCTATTGGCGGTCACCATAGACACAAGGGAGCAAACAAGTAACAGGAAGTACTCGCCGGCGGGGGCCTGATGCTCCCCCAGCGGTAAAGATTGACACATATGTAGACCACTAGACGGCCTCCAGATTTATCTGGTTAAATTAGAGCCATCTTGTGGTGAGACAATGGCAGTACCTCAATGTTTACTAAAGGCTACTGAATATAACATGCATAGGCTAAACATATATATGCAATAAAAATAAAAATATAACAATTAAGAAATTACATACATTCCAATTAAAGCGATACTTTCATAAATGTTTGATTTTAATAATGCTTAAAGTGAAACAATAAAAATGAAATATTTCTTTAAATATCGTGTCGGGGGGGGGGTCTCCTTAGTATGCCTGTAAAGTAGAGCATTTTTCCAGTGTTTATAACAGTACCACAGCAAAATGACATTTCTAAGGGAAAAAAGTAATTTAAAACTGCTCGCGGCTGTAATGAATTGTCGGATCCCGGCAATACAGATAAAAATCATTGAAAAAAACAGGAAGGCCCCCCCCCCCCCCCCCCAGTCCATTACCAGGCCCTTTTGGTCTGGTATGAATATTAAGGGGAATATAGAAAGAGGGATGTGGGTGTACCAATGGAAGTTGTTAGTATTGGAGCTGGCTGCTCACCCCGAATAAATTTATAGAAAAAAGTATATAATATTCCCCGTGGGGTTTTTAGGCAGCAAAGAAAAAAAAACGCTATCTTGAAAAAAATCAACAAGTTTTATTAAATGTAGTATCCAAGAAAACCATACATGTGAATTTATGTTATTAAAATGCGAGCTCTGGTTTACATTTTACAATCTATCTGGGCAAAGAGAGGTACATGCGAAAATCTATACAACAATATGTTAGGTTCATAAAACAGTTGTGGTACAGTAGTTTTTTTTTTTTTTATTTTCTGCCTAAAAACCCCACGGGGAATATTATATACTTTTTTCTATGAATATTAAGGGGAACCCAGCACTGTTGTGGAAATTTTATGAGGATGTACCTTATTTATCAGTGTATTTAACACGCACCCCAAGTTTAAAAAGGAAAATTGAAGGAAAACATTTTTTAGGAGCGAAGTTTAAGGAAAAAAACATACATTTAAATGCCCATCAATACAGCCTTATCAGTGTCCAACTGCAGCCTTGTCAGTGTCATTTGCAGCCTTGTCAGTGTCATTACAGCCTTGTCTAGTGTCCTTTGCAGCCTTGTCAGTGTCATTGCAGCCTTGTTCAGTGTCATTTGCAACCTTGCTTAGTGTCATTGCAGCCTTGTCAGTGTCATTGCAGCCCTGTCAGTGTCATTGCAGCCCTGTCAGTGTCATTGCAGCCTTGTCCAGTGTCATTGCAGCCTTGCCCAGTGTCATTGCAGCCTTGTCAGTGTCCATGCAGGCTGTTTAAATATGGCGCCGCCGAGATACACAGAGCTGGATGTCCTGTGTATCTCGGCTCCTCTCGGCTCCTCTCGCAGTCCCGCCCAGTCCCGCCTCCTATGATGGACATAACACAGGTCCAATGGCGGGACTGGGCGTAAATGTGAGCGGAACAGAGAAGAGCCGAGCCTAGCAGAGTACACTCGGCTATGTGTATGTCGGCGGCGCTCACTCCACTCACAATCAGCGCAGAGCGGCTGGGATCAGTGTATAACATGCACCCACGATTTTCCCCTGATTTTAAAATACGGTATTTTAATATGTATTGTCATAAGTGTCTCCCAGTGTTAGTGCTCCTGCAGCACGCTCTAAATAGCTGACTGGGGTAGACTGACGCTGGTTGAGATCCGTTTGGTAGTGAAAGGCTCCTTGGGAATGTAGAGAAGTGTTTGCGGAGTGGGGACATGTCAGCCAGCTAAGGGCCCCTGTGCGATGCACAGAGCGATCGTCTGGTGGGGGTGTGTTCGCTCTGCAAAGACATTATCGGTTTAGCGGTAACGGTTTATCGGTGTGCGCTCGTGTCGCCCCAGTATGACTAATCAACATATTTGTGGCCCCATGAGCGTACACCTGCAGATTATCTCTTGTCCACAAAGACAGTAGAATAGTCCGGGTATGCCTTGTTCTCCGAACAAGGCATATTAAGGATTCACAAACAAACGATAATAACTGGATTCTTTGAATCGTTGTGGTCGGGGAAGTGTTCATAGTCTCGGGCTTCCTGTGATCAGAGACAGGGGGCTGGAGATTGTACATGCTGCCCCCGCCCAGACACACCCATAAGACTCCCCTAGTCATTGTTGTATTTCCTGTGTTGACATCCAGATCCTGTGTTACATCCTTATTTGGTAATTTCCTGTGAGGTCACAAACTGTGTAGGAGGTGATTGGCTGTTGGAGGCAAACCCTCCAGTTTGTGTGTAAATTAAAGCAAGTGCAAAGGCAGTGATGCTGATAGAGCTAAGAATGTAAGCTATGGTGATGTCTGATAACTTGGGGATATACGGGAAATAGAGCTATAGGTGAGATGCATTATATCATTAGACGAAATGTGTGCTTAGGAGCACAGGAGATATGGTGTGTGCACAGCGTACAGCCAAATTTCCAGGACCGCACCAAAATAAAAAAAAATGCGTGGGGGTCCCCCCAAAATCCATACCAGGCCCTTCAGGTCTGGTATGGATATTAAGGGGAACCCTGCGCCAAAATTACAAAAAAATGTTGCATTGGTACCCCCCCAAAGTACCAGACCCTTATCCGAGCAGGCAACCTGGAAGGCCACAGGAAAAGAGGGGGGCAAGAGAGGGCCCCCCTGAACCGTACCTGGCCACATGCCCTCAACATGGGGAGAATGCTTTGGGGTCGCCTCCAAAGCACTTGGTCCCCATGTTGATGGGGACAAGGGCCTTATCCTCACAACCCTTGCACAGTGGTTGTGGGGGTCTGCGGGTGGGGGGCTTGACCCAGCTGTCTAGCTTGACCCCTGTGACACGTCACCCCTGCTAACCAGCCTGACCTTGTGGATCCACGGACCTCTGCCCAGTCTAATGGTCCTGTGCTTGATGTCCAACTGGTCTTTGATGGTCCGGGGTCCACTCCTCAGGGGGTAAATTCATGATCACTTAGTGCCCCTGTTCCTCATTCCAGTACCCGGGTGTTGGCTGTTGCTTTTCCCCTGTCAGGGTCCTGGCCGCCCGGTGCGGCCCAGATTGCCTCCACGTAGGCAAACAGTTACCCCCATGCCCTCCAGGCATCAGCGCGGGCGTTGGCGCGCGCCGCGGGCGCGTTCCCGTGCGCTAATAGCGGGGGCGCGTGCCCGTGCGCGTGCACGTGCGCGTTTAGCGCTGTCTGGCGCCAGTGCGCCTATTTAAGGATCAGGGCTGCAGCCCTGCGGTGCTGTTCGTCTGCAGCTCTGACCTGAATCTCCTGTTTGAACCTGCCTGAGCCTATCTGTGATCCTTGGAACCCGACCCGGCCTGTCTGACCCCGCTGACCTCTCTACTCCTTGACCCCGGCTTGCCTGACTCTGCTAAAGGACTTACCACCTGTTGCCGAACCACTGCCTGTCACTTGACCATCCGTCTGCCTGCCGTCTATGCCTATCTGCCTTCCCTGTGACCCGGCCTGTCTGACTACCTCTGCCGTCCGAGTGTGCCTCTCTCCCGCACAGGATCTGCCTCCGCTGCTGCTGCTCCAGAGACTACCTCTCTCTTCGGTCATCCGACCCCGAGCCTGCTGTGCCACCACCTGCAGTTCCTGCCACCTAAAGACCAGCACCAGCATCCTGCTTCATCCTGCACCAGCTGACTCACCGGACGGACACTCCTACTCCGCTGTGCTCACGGGTCCCCTGTCCCCATTCCAGTGGACCCTGAACCAGAGTCGTAAGAGAGGTCCCCTTCCGTCAAGCCAGGCTCGCCACCAGGTACCTTACAGTACGACAGGTACAGCAGCTTTCCGGTCCTATGGCCGCTGCACCTCCTGCACCACCGGTCCAACCCACGGTTCAGCCTGCAGTTGTGATGCTTCCTCCAGAGCCAAGGGTACCCGTTCCGGAAAGATTCTCAGGAGATCGGTCCAAGTTCCCTGCCTTCCGAGATGCCTGTCAGCTTTATTTTGCACTTCAGCCCAGGACTTTTTCATTGGAAGCCACCAAGGTGGGGTTCGTAGTATCTCTCCTGCAAGGAGAACCTCAATCTTGGGCCCACCGTCTTCTGAGAGTCGATAGCCCACAGATCCAGGATCTTGCTACCTTCTTCCAGGCAATGGAACAACTCTATGACGACCCCCAAAGAACCACTACAGCCGAGACCGCCTTATCCACGCTCCAACAAGGCCGTAGAATGGCCGAGGACTACATCTCTGATTTCAGGCGCTGGAGCGCGGACACTCGGTGGAACGATGCAGCCCTTAGGCATCAATTCCGCACAGGCCTATCTGAGAGTCTGAAGGATGAACTGGCTCGAGTGGGGGTTCCCGAGTCTCTGGAAGACCTGATTACTTTGACCATCCAACTGGATCGCCGGCTCCGGGAACGCCGAGCCGAACGTTCCTCTCAACCGCCCCGCCCGGCCTGGATGGTGGCAAGGGCACCAACTCCAGCTACCCGCTATTTTCCTGCACCTGCTTCAGCTCCAGCCAGCCCTGCCTTCGACGGCCCTGAACCAATGCAGATCGGACTTATGCGCTCCACCCTGACTCCTGAGGAGCGTGCCAGGCGCCGGCAGCTGAACCTTTGCCTCTATTGTGGTGGCTCTGGACATTACGTAAACAACTGCCCAGTCAAGATCCGTAAGTGTCTTTCTTCTGTCTCTTCTAAACCTGCACCTTGTCCCAGCAACACCACTCACCTGGCTCTTCCCCTCTCGTTGCAGCTTCAAGGAAAGACAATCCACACCAACGCTATCCTTGACTCCGGAGCATGCAGTTGTTTTATCGATGCCACCTTTGCCAACTTACACGGCCTACCCCTCCGAGAGAAGACCCAGGGACTTTCTGTTTTCTTGGCCGATGGGTCACGCATTAAATCAGGTCAAGTGACCCAAGAGACCTTGCCCCTGCCTGCCACCATCTTGTCCCAGCACCAAGAACTATTGATACTGGATGTAATTTCCTCTCCTCTCTTCCCGGTGATTTTGGGCATGCCATGGTTCCAAGCCCACAACCCTTGCATTAACTGGTCAACAGGACAAGTAAAATTCCAGTCCCCTTATTGCCGTCAGCACTGCCTATCTGAGCCCGCTGGGGCGCCCTCTGCTCTGTGTTGCCTGAACTCCGATCAGGACTTGTGCCGGGCCGTGCCCAAAACTTACCACGACTTTCTCGACGTGTTCAGTAAACGAGGGGCAGACTCCCTGCCGCCCCATCATCCATATGACTGTCCTATCGAGATCCTTCCAGGCGCCGAAATCCCATTCGGTCGCATCTTCCCTTTATCCGAAAAGGAGCAGGAGGCCCTGAAGACTTACATCGCGGAGAACCTCGAAAAAGGGTTTATCCGTCACTCCACTTCCCCAGCAGGCGCAGGGATATTCTTTGTTACCAAAAAGGACCAAACACTCAGGCCTTGTGTGGACTATCGTGAATTAAATAAGGTGACAGTCAAGAACCGATACCCCTTGCCGTTGATACCGGAACTCTTTCAGAAACTACGAACGGCAACTATCTTCTCCAAGCTGGATCTAAGGGGTGCCTACAACCTGGTCCGTATCAGGTCCGGGGATGAATGGAAAACGGCCTTCCGGACCCGCTTTGGTCACTATGAATATCTGGTCATGCCGTTCGGCCTCTGCAATGCCCCTGCTACCTTTCAGCACCTGATCAATGATGTCTTTAGAGACTTTCTGGACATTTTCGTAATAGTATACCTCGATGACATTCTAATTTTTTCCAATTCTCTTGAACAGCACCAGGGGCATGTGGGCAGAGTACTACTTCGTCTCCGGCAGCACGGCCTATATGCTAAGGCAGAGAAGTGTCTGTTTGAACAACAAGAGATTCAGTTTCTGGGACTCGAGATTTCCCCAGCAGGGATCAGGATGGATCCCCAGAAGGTGACTGCTGTATTGGACTGGCCGGCACCATCGGACAAGAAGGGCATTCAGCGCTTTATAGGATTCGCAAATTTCTATAGAAAATTTATTAAGGGATTCTCTACCATCGTCAACCCTATTATTCAACTGACAAAGCAGGGTACACGCTTCCAGTGGGGCCCCGAGGCCCAGGAAGCTTTTGAAAAACTTAAGAGACTATTCACCTCTGCCCCCATCCTTAGTCACCCCGACCCTGCCCTCCCATACATTCTGGAAGTCGACGCCTCCGAAGTGGCACTGGGAGCGGTGGTATCTCAGCGTCAAGGCAGCAAGGATTTGATGCATCCGGTGGGGTTCTTCTCTCGAAAACTAACTCCTGCAGAGAGGAATTACGACGTTGGAGATCGGGAACTCCTGGCCATCAAGGCGGCTCTGGAAGAATGGAGGTACTTGTTGGAGGGCGCAAGTCATCCGGTATTGGTGTATACCGACCACAAAAACCTCGAGTATCTACGGACAGCCAAGCGACTGAAGCCTCGACAAGCCCGTTGGGCCTTGTTTTTTTCTAGATTTTGTTTTCATATCACCTACCGCCCAGGATCCAAAAACGTGAAACCAGACGCGCTCTCGCGCATGTTCGACAGTCCAAAAGACACAGCAGCTCCGGATACCATCCTATCACCCGGCAACTTCCTACTCATACAACCAGATTTGCTCTCGCAGATTAAGGAGGCATCTGCAAATGACCCAGCGACCCCAGGGGCTCCCCTGACTCCCAGAGACGGCCTCTTTTGGAAGGGAAGCCAAGTTTTTGTCCCGGAACCCGTCCGGACCAAGGTCCTGAATCTTTGCCATGACCACCCTCTGGCAGGACATTTTGGAGTCCGCAAGACTATCGATCTGGTGCAACGCACCTTCTGGTGGCCAAGTCTGAGAAAGGACTGTAAGGAGTACGTCAACGCCTGCCCTGTCTGTACCCGGAGCAAGACCTCAAGAAGCCGAGCTTGGGGCCTTCTTAAACCTCTTCCCGTACCCGATCGTCCATGGAGGATGATCACCATGGACTTTATAGTTGAACTTCCATGCTCAGAGGGATGCACAGCTATTTTCGTAGTCGTAGACCGGCTGTCTAAAATGGCCCACTTTCTGCCCCTTAAGGGAACCCCGTCCGCTTCCGAAACGGCCCGTGTCTTTATCAGGGAGATAATTAGGTTGCATGGGGTCCCTGCCAGCATAGTCTCCGATAGGGGGGTTCAGTTTACGTCCCGTTTTTGGAGGGCCTTGTGTAAATCCCTGAAAATTGAGTTGGCGCTGTCCTCGGCCTATCATCCCCAAACGAATGGACAGACAGAACGCACAAATCAGACCCTGGAACAGTACCTTAGGTGCTTCACGTCCTTTGTGCAGGACGATTGGGTGTCCCTACTACCCTTAGCCGAGTTTTCATACAACAACGCCAACCACTCAGCCACAGGTCAATCCCCTTTTTTCTCCAACTATGGCTTCCACTTATCCTTTCTCCCTGACTTTCTTCCAGAATCCCCGGTTCCAGCGGTGCAGGATACAGTGACCTTCCTCAACCACAACAATCAGATCCTCCAGGAGACGATAACCAAGGCCCAGGCGGACTGCAAAAGGTTCTTTGACCGGAAAAGAAGGGGAGAACTGGACCTCCAGATTGGAGATCAGGTATGGCTTTCCACTATTAACTTGAAGTTACCTTGCCCCTCCAAGAAACTCGCTCCCAAATTTCTAGGACCCTTCTCTGTGAAAAGGAGGATCAACCAGGTGTCCTACGAACTGTCGTTGCCCACCTCAATGAAAATACATCCAGTGTTTCATGTGGCCCTGTTGAAACCCGCTGTACCCGACCCCTTTCCTGATAGGGGAGCTGGACCTCCTGGTCCTGTTCTTGTTGAGGGCGGTGAAGAATACGAGGTGGAGGCCATTATTGATTGTAGGAGGCGGCAGGGGCAGACACAGTTCTTGGTTAAATGGAAGGGGTACGGGGCTGAGGACAATTCCTGGGAACCCGATAGTAACCTTCATGCCAGAAGACTGATCCGTGCCTTCTTTTCTGCCCACCCAGAGAAGAGAAGTCTTTTGGGCACCCGGAGGTTGCCCCTTGTGGGGGGGCAATGTCAGGGTCCTGGCCGCCCGGTGCGGCCCAGATTGCCTCCACGTAGGCAAACAGTTACCCCCATGCCCTCCAGGCATCAGCGCGGGCGTTGGCGCGCGCCGCGGGCGCGTGCACGCGCGCGACCGGCCCGCGGGCGCGCTCCCGTGCGCTAATAGCGGGGGCGCGCGCCCGTGCGCGTGCACGTGCGCGTTTAGCGCTGTTTGGCGCCAGTGCGCCTATTTAAGGATCAGGGCTGCAGCCCTGCGGTGCTGTTCGTCTGCAGCTCTGACCTGAATCTCCTGTTTGAACCTGCCTGAGCCTATCTGTGATCCTTGGAACCCGACCCGGCCTGTCTGACCCCGCTGACCTCTCTACTCCTTGACCCCGGCTTGCCTGACTCTGCTAAAGGACTTACCACCTGTTGCCGAACCTCTGCCTGTCACTTGACCATCCGTCTGCCTGCCGTCTATGCCTATCTGCCTTCCCTGTGACCCGGCCTGTCTGACTACCTCTGCCGTCCGAGTGTGCCTCTCTCCCGCACAGGATCTGCCTCCGCTGCTGCTGCTCCAGAGACTACCTCTCTCTTCGGTCATCCGACCCCGAGCCTGCTGTGCCACCACCTGCAGTTCCTGCCACCTAAAGACCAGCACCAGCATCCTGCTTCATCCTGCACCAGCTGACTCACCGGACGGACACTCCTACTCCGCTGTGCTCACGGGTCCCCTGTCCCCATTCCAGTGGACCCTGAACCAGAGTCGTAAGAGAGGTCCCCTTCCGTCAAGCCAGGCTCGCCACCAGGTACCTTACAGAGACAGTTACCTGCATTGTTGTTGTTCAAGCCTCCCATTTGTCTGCCTTGCTTTGCTGTTGGATTTCCTTGTGTATGACCCTGATTGGATATTGGACTATTACCTGAACTCAGCCTGCCTTATTACCTGGACTGTCATTGGATCGGATATTGGACTATTCCCTGAACTCAGCCAGCCTTATTACCTAGACCGTCTTAGAACCATGCTATTTGTCTGCTAAATTGCAAGTAGTCTGTTGTTTACGCTGCTCGCATCTGTTCTAGTGTGGTGGCCAGGCACTATAGCATTGTGTATAAGTCCTGGGGACAACCAAGTACCGGTAGGCCGGCTTGTCTTAAGGGAAATGGGGCTGCTATAGGTGAAGCACACAGTAGCTAGCTATAGTGTCTGACCACCTGCATTGAGGTAGACGTGACATTCGTGACAGTGCGTAGGTGCAAGAGGATAATTTCTTCTAAATTTATTGGAATCCAAGGATGCTGGCTAGAGTTCTACAAAGGGATTACATGTGTCAAAAACATCAATATTAACTGTTGTATTGGTTTGTGAAAGCTTTGATAGCAAAGTCATAAAATGTAAATGCAGCCCACAAGAGACTTGCTTCTCTTAAAAGTATTGTAAATCTCTTAAACTTTTAACACTCTAAATGTTACATTTCTTAATCTTAGTTTTCTTAGGTAGTAAGCACAACTTCAATTACCAGTATCAATTAACAGTATGGAATCAAATCCACCATAATATAAAACCGTTTTTAAAAATGGTTTTGTGTGGATGGGAGCAGCTCATTGTAGATATGCTTGTAGAAGAACTCCAAGTATTTATTTTTCTAGGTGTGGGGAAGGGTTAGAACCTCTGTTTGTGTTCTGATGAGAAAATCAACCCTTACTACTGCTCTTGATAGGCCGTTATCTAAATTTTTATATTTGTCACAGAAACAATAGTAGCAAGGATATTATCAATCAAAGCTGGGGAAGTATCTACTCACTTCTTGCCAAAAAGATATATTTCCTCAAAGAGGACACAAACAGCAATATGAATCTGACAAAAGTTCCAATCCCTTTGCACTCTATATACTATAAACAAAACAAAAAGATGCTTTGTTTAAAAATGTTTAGATAATTTTTTTCCAAGTCTCATGTTTTAAGTGTTTAGTGCTACTAGTCTGCTATTTTTTTATTCTCCTGACTAAAATAACAATTAAACATATCATGTGTCTGAGCTGTGATCACATTATTGAGGCATCATCGTGCAGGCACCCAGCCATCCAGCTGCCATCTTGCATAAGGGAAACTTTCCTTTTTGTGGTCTCTGGATGAGGAGGTGGAGCATGTGCTTGACTCAGCTTCGACCCCTGCTGTTTCAATTCAGGGTACTTTACAGCTATGGCATCCCTACCTGGAGAGCTTCATTCCTGCTTCTTTGAAAGTTCAAATCCTGCAAGCTTTCCACTCTGGTCATCAATGAGTTTGTTATTCTTCCACATTGTGTAGGTTTATTATACATATATATGTTCAGAATGATGGGAGCCTGTCACTTTTGTAGGAATTTTATAGCTTTGATTGCACTGCATGGAAGTATAGGAAGGAGGGTAGAGGTAGCTTATGATACCTGTAGATTCTAGGCAAACAGGGTTCTTGGTATTCTGTATGTCTTTCTAACCTTCTGGGTCCCTGTCCCACAGGGCTATACTGGCTGGACTCTTAAAAATTTAAAGTGGCTCCTAAACAACTGAGATTTAGGTTGACTCTCAAACTTTAAAGTGGCTCCTTGACAACTGAGATTCAAGTGGTATCTCGGCTAGAGTGTAAGGCAGGACAGCAATGCTAAGGTTCATGTGATGCTTTCCAAGTCAGTTGGTCACTCACCACCTCCATGTGGGGGACATATGCAGTCTGTTTTTTCTAGGACCACAGTAGCACTCAATGGCAGCCATTATCTTCAATGAAGCCTCCCCGTAGGGACGATCTTTGCATCTTTACATATCCCTAGGCCCTAAGGCCTAAGGACAAGACAGATGTGAAATGATTCTATAAAATATATATATATTATATCTATGGCTACCCCTCTTTTAGATTGCAAACTCTAATAAGCAGGGGCCTCTGATTCTGATTCCACACAAACTGTTGGCGCTATACAGTATAAATCCTTTATAATAATGTATAATACAAAATGTGAACCAGGCATTTTTATTTTAAAATTGTCTTATTTTCAAGTATTACAACAATGGGGCTGGTATCAGAATACATTTGTATGTTATTGGTTACATTTCAACACTCGTAGGAGCAGGGCCCTCCCGACCCTCTTGTATTGAATTGTATTGTTGCTGTATTGTCTACCTTTATATTGTAAAACACTGCACTGTTGGCACTATATAAATCCCATATAATAATAATACAAATAATAATAACCTTGCACATGACTCCTGCTTTATACCAGTATTTGAATACTCTATATAACTAGTACTTGTATGCAGTTATTATAATTCTTCACTGGTGAGACCGAAGAGATATCTCAATGCATTTCATGAACACCTCTCACATCCTTGGGAGAATGATTAACACACTTGGCCATAATAACAATAAAAAAAACATAAATATTTCATCTACAATACATATATGTACCAATGTTTATGAATCAGCCAATGTTAAAATCATGTACCTCAATCATGTGCATGTGATCTCATATGTTAAGTAGGTGAAGACCAACAGATAATATATGGATTTGCTTGCCACCCAGATCCAGTGTATATTACAACAACCATTAAGTAAAATACTGATGTTATGTTGCACTTTCCAAAACCTAAACCCTGTTTACCTAAAAATCAATCTCATCTCCCACTCTTAGTTATTTCCAATTTTTCTTTAAACAATCCAGAGAGGACTACCCCATCTAAAGATAAACCATCTCTTTAACTTCAAATAAACCCTCAGTTGAAGGTACATCTATAATGCTTTAATCATCATCACCTCATTATATAATGTCAAACCAGGAATTTACCTGTCTCATAGTCAATAAGTTTGGATAGAACTTAACATTATTAGGCAGCTAGCCAGAATTATAAACAAATTCCAATTATCAGATGGCCAAGGGTATCATACATTCCTGTCCACACAGGACGGGTCTAAAATAAATGATACATGGTATAGGTATCCATTGCATAGATAAGAAATCCAGCACTACATACACATACTGTATGTTGTCAATGCTAAATACCTAGACTAGTAATTGCAGTGATGTCAATACAAAGAGACAGGTTTACCCACATGCAAAAATATACAGGGTTTGTGAATTTGGCAATTCAAAACACCCTTAACAAATTCCAAGTGTATTGTAATGTACTACTCATCACCATCTACATAACCCTCTAATTTAAGGATTAACATATTTGATATATAACTTATGTTACCTTATACATACAACCCAAATTGTTGTGTCTTGTCCCTTCAAGAGGCTAGCCTATTAAGCCCAAATACAGTCCTGAAATAAAGGGTAAACACAAATACTCAAAATCATCTCATTCAGTATAATAGAAAGCTTTTAGCCTAAGTTCCATTTACTGTAGATATGGCAACAAACTACCCTCCTGTAAAAACGTGGGTTCTCACCTCATGTTTGTAGGGGATCCAGGGAGCAGCATATCTTACATTTCCCCTCTGCCTGTGCCACATGCCTCCATGTTACTGAGGCTTCCTCCCAAAAGATAAGCCCAATAGGGAAGACCATGTGCCAGAAAATGCCATAGATATTAAAAAAAAACTCTGAGCATGCATCCACAGCCCCCAAGCTCCTCTCTGTTATTTGTCAGGCATTAAATATCTATAACATAGTATAGCACCATCCTAGCTAGGCTGCTAGACTATAGTTATTTTTGGCTTGTGTGTACTCAGTGGAACAGTTGTTGATTAATTTTGGCTGTTCTAGATCTCACAGGCTGCAGGTTTGATTGCTCTCCCCTGCCTTCCAGAGGCTTCTGGAACATAAAGAGTGGAGCAAGGCAAATGGGCAACTTGAATATTTATTTTGCTCCAGCCAATCCCTGGGGAGGTGTGCCCAGAAGGTGGCTGGAGAGGCATATCAATTGTGGTCTTCTCCCTGTTGGAAGAAACCTACCAGTTTAGGTGGTGTTGGCTACCCACATCTACAGCAGCTATCCTGATTCCAACTTTATTTTGTCAAAAGAATATAGTCAAAATAATTCTCATCTGGGGACCTAGTCTGGAGAGCTCAGTGAGGAGTGCCCAGTGGAGGTTAGAAGGAGTTTGGCTGTCCTGTGGCATTGTGAGCATTAACATCTTCCTCACTAAAGAGTGTCTGGTGGATACTGGTAGGAGGAATCTGGTGATATTGAGGCATTGTGAGTACTGACCTGATCCCAGGGTTATTATGACACTGTGCTGGATCCCTTGATTATTAAGCCAGAATGGATGGACTGTTTCTGTGTATCTGGCTACTTCTGCACTGATTCTAGGGAAGGACCAGTTAAATTACAACAGCTCCTACAGGGGTAGGGCTACAACACTATGTTATCTGTAGAACACCTTGCTGGAGAAAGCTGAGGAGCAAACCATACTTAGAAGACATTAGCCAGCACACAGCTAACCTGACTTATGGTCCAGTCACACCACCATGGCTAGCGTGCAGTGTGTCAGGAGTGATCAGCGCAGTGCCAATGCACCGATCTTATCACTTCGCAGTGCTCACTTTTTTATTGAGCTTTATTGATATGTTACACAGACATTTCATTAGGTTCAATTGGCCACAGTGTGAGGTGATGGGTTGCCTCACACTGCACTGTGCTGCAGTGGCTGCACTAAAAAAAGTACTGCTTACATAATCTTCTTTAGTGCACATTGCCCACACACCACCGCAGCACAGTGGTGGGAGCAGGGCACATTCATAAAAGGCAATGCATTTTGTTTTATCTTGAGGTGGGACTGTGCTGAAATAGCCACTCAACACATCTATACCCATTCCACTGCACAATAGCCATACCACCCCATCTGGTAAAACAAGATAACAGAAATACAAAAAAGCTAAAAGAGAATTAGCTTGTTGCTTTTTTAGGTTGATGAAAAACAATTATAAAAGGTACACATCTACTAAACGACCTAACCTGAACTTTAAAGAATGTTGTTTGTTTGTCTGTGTTGTGCAACTGAAGTGGATTAGACATGGTTCTTCACTGAAGTAAGAAGATTAAAAATTTGCTTTGTGTAATAGTGTTGGCATTTGCTCTGATAAGAGTCTTTGCTAAATCAATAATGACCAGCTATACTGGTACTATTATCTCATATATTGTTTGGAATAATTAGGTTGTGTAGAAGTGCATAAATGAGCACTTCCAATCATCGATATTGATTGGTATTGCATACAAAGATTTCCCATCTTGTTAAAGATAAATCTTACTGCAGGTTTATCCAAAACTGGAAAAAGGATTATGGTAGGCCCACAAGCTTTGTTTAAAGGTAGGCATATAGCAGATACCTTAACATTTTATGTTCTCAGTTCTCTAAGAAATTTGGTCATACTATCTCCACCAAATGTTACATACTTCCAGTTTAGAAAGATGCATTCAACACATTTCTCTTTTGTAGTAAAACTTTATACATGAGCTCTAGAGCTGCCCAAACTCATCTTATGCTTTTGTTATGTAAAACATTAAAGTGTTTTTTTTTTTTTTTAAATAACAAACATGTTATACTTACCTCCACAGTGCAGTTAGTTTTGCACAGTGTGGTCCTGATCATCCTCTTCTAGGGTCTGGTAGCTCCTCCCCACATCGTATAACCCCCTGGGAGAAGCACTGTCCCGGGGGGGTTACCTTGCGGGCGCGCTCCCGAGTCCAGCATTTGCATCCATAGACGCAGAATGCCGGACTCTGCACTGGCCCCTGCCACCGCATCATTGGATTTGATTGACAGCATCGGGAGCCAATGGCTGCACTGCTATCAATCTATCCAATCAAGAGCCGAGAACCCCGGGCAGAGGAAGAGCGCATCTCTGCCATGGGAAATTACAGGGCTCAGGTGAGTAAAACGGGGGGGGGGGGGCTGGGGAGCCGGTCAGTGACAGAAGTTTTTTTCACCTTAATGCATAGCATACAACCCCTTTAAGTAGAATTAAATGGTTTAGGAACTCAGATCACCAGGGTTTGTTTGCTTACTGTGTAAAAAGCCAGGTATGACCAGAATATGTAAATCATAAGGGGACTGGAGGACTTCAGTTATGAGGAACAATTACAAACATTTTACTTATTCACCATGGAGAAAAGACGCTTAAGAGGGGATATGTTAGCGATATACAAACATCTTAATGGTGATTCCAATATTGGGAGAAAACTATTCAGTCTCAAGTCACTCAAGAAGACATGTGACCAATCAAGGAAGTTGGATGAGCAGTAGTTTAATCTTAAATTGTGTAAAGAGTTCTTTACTATTAGAGTGGCATAGATGTGGAACTCCCTTCCACAATCAGTGGTTTTAGCGGTTTAGCGCGCAGGGGGGTTGTCGCTTATTTCAAAAATCCTTTAGATGGACATCTTATTGAACACAATATACAGGGATATGGGAAGTGGTAGAGACTTAAACACACACACACAGTTGAACTGGATAGTCTTTATTCAATCTTACCGACTATGAAACTATGAAAGTATCAGCAATAAAGCTTTTTACTGATGCCTGTGAAAATGCTGTCAGTGGACAAGGAAGTGAGGGAAAAACACTTTACTAGTGTTCCGGATAGCAGCAAACCCTGAATGTTTTCCAATGCTTCCCCACTCTACCAAAAACAAAAAACAATAATGGATTGAAGCTAGACAAATGGACTTGTGCTTGATATACACTTAAACCCTATTTGGTGATGATGATGAACCACTGTTAATTAGGTATGTAAAAAAGCTGGAATATTGTACATCTTATTTTATGTACTCTCATAATAATGAAAAAAGGGGGTGAACATGTGAACATAGGAAGAATGTGCCATGGAGCAATTTTTATAGCTAAATAAACATATTAACCGCTTCCCGACTGCCTCCTGCACATATACGTCGGCAGAATGGCACGGCTAGGCAAAAGCACGTGCAGGTACGTTGCCCTTTAATTGCCTAGCCATGGGTGGGGCGCGCGCTGCCAGCGGCGCGCTCGCGACCCGGTCGGGAGCTCCGTGGCCGCGGGACCAGCGGACCCGATCGGCGCTGGTGTCCCGTGATCGGGTCACAGGTGAAAAAGAACGGGGAGAGGTATGTGTAAACAAACCTCTCCCCGCGCTTCCTACTCTGCCTGTCATTGATTGGCTGTTCCCGGTCATCGGGAAAGCCGATCAATGACGTCAGACGTCAGCCCCGCCCCCTGATGTAAAAAAAAACACACACACGTCACAGCCCATAACCCCCCCTCCCCCTAGTGGTTAACTCTTTCACTACAACTGTCATTTATACAGGAATCAATGCATTTAAATAGCATTGATTGCTGTATAAATGACAATGGTCCCAAAAATGTGTCAAAAATGTCCGATGTGTCCGCCATAATGTCGCAGTCACAATAAAAATTGCTGATCGCCGCCATTACTAGTAAAAAAAAAATATTAATAAAAATGCTATAAAACTATCCCCTATTTTGTAAACGCTATAACTTTTCAATCAATAATCGCTAATTGTGATTTTTTTTACCAAAAATATGTAGAAGAATACTTATCGGCCTAAACTGAGGAAAAAAAATGTTTTTTTATATATTTTTTGGGGATATTTATTATAGCAAAAAGCAAAAAATATTGCATTGTTTTCAAAATTGTCGCTCTATTTTTGTTTATAGCGCAAAAAATAAAAACCGCAGGGGCGATCAAATACCACCAAAAGAAAGCTCTATTTGTGGGAAAAAAAGGACGCCAATTTTGTTTTGGAGCCACGTCGCCTGACCGCGCAATTGTCAGTTAAAGCGACGAAGTGCCGAATCGCAAAAAGGGGCCTGGTCCTTTGGCTGCCAATTGGTCGGGGCTGAAGTGGTTAAAGGAGCAAATATGAGTACTTATAACATCTCTTTAAATCACATTTATGAAAAATACTAACAAAACTAGAGTTTTCCACGCTGCCAGTGGGCCAACTGTGTATGCTTAAAGGACATATTATTCATAACAATATCATTGACAATCACTGATAGCTGATTATTTTCTTTTCTCTGAAGAAAAGGGAACATTTACAGTACTTCACTATGTATGTGTTGCATTCAGACACTGTCCAGGCTGGACAGAACATTTAAAAGAATCACATGGCTTACAGGGTGATCTTGTTTTTGGCTCTCTTTTTTTTGGTGACCTACGTGACCATCTAAGGTACTTTCATGCCATACAAGAGACAGTTCTTTGGAAAATCCAATAAAAATTCAACCAATGCTTGGCAACCTAAATAAAGATCCATATATTCTCTGTGCAAAAATTATAAATCTGCAATTATGGTGGAGGAGTCTGTGTGGAATTAAAGGAAGTTCTGACTAAGTGAAATGATTGTTATACCATAGCACCTTTCTACTCCTCAGTGGAGCCTCAATGGGGTCCCTGAGAAAATTGTTGTATAGTTATGCAACAATCATAGTTATAGAATTATCAGAATGAAGTGAATCATTTTATATTGCTTTCATGAATTTAGCAACTTGAAATCATGTCTTTGTCCTTAATTTACAGTATTTTCTTTTCCAATAATTGTATTCTTTTTCAAAAATGTACAGTACAAGTACAAACTCTCATATAGACAAAGTAGTGGATATTTCTAAAAAATATTATAAATATACATTAGCCAGTACAAATAAGAGGTACGAGCTAGCGTTATCAAGGTGAGAAAGCAACCCCTGATCCTGTATCAGCCCACCCTGGATCAAAGAGATGCAGGGCTGGGACCAGATCCCCCCCCACATCTATCTTATATGATTTATGAGTTTTTATATCCACAAAAGTAACTCAATTAACAAATTGGATAGATGAGTCCTGGGATGTACACTCTTTTCTGGTCCGCTGATAAGATGGCCCTTTAAGCTTGATTGTAGATAAATGTGTCCCTTGCCGGGAAGGAAGAGGACCGGAAGGAAAATAAAGAAGAAAAAGATTGTGAAACCACAATGCTCTACAGATGGCATAAGTATTTTGTAGGGGGGCTAGGCCTTCTGTGAGAGGTAGTCGATCAATGGGTCCCAGATTTTCTTAAACCCTTTCATTTTAACATTTAAGATGGCAGAAAGTTTATCATTAATCATTATGCAGGATAGTTTAGACTTAACCAGCAGATTGCGGGATGGTGGAAGATTTCCAGGATCTGGCTATGGCTATTCGTACAGCTATAAATATAAAGGTGGTTAGCTGTCTTACATGCCTCTGAGCCTCTTGTACAGGGTGGGCCAATAGGGCTTGTTGGGTCTTTTTAAGATTTGCCCCAGTTAGGGTATATATAAAATTGTACTCCCTAATCCAAAAAAATGTACATTCATTTAATTATCTTATAGAATGAATGTATCAACACATTTTTTTTAACTAAAACAACTGTTTTATTGTAGTCCTGGTAAAGGGGGATTTGTGTATGTGTTGACTGTCAGCTCTTAATAGACCCTTTATTATATCAAATAGGAAAAAAATAAAGCTTTTCACTCTCTTCTTTCATTCCATACAGCTAGAAAAGTCATGTTCTATAGACTATCATTTCTGAGAAATGTTATAATCATTTGAAGTATGGGTCAATTACAGTCTAAGACAGCCTTTCTCAACCAGGATTTCTCCAAAGGTTTCTAAAGTGAACAATTTCTGGCTCTTAGGCTAGAAACTACTGACCCCAATAATCTGTTTAGCTATCTGTAATGGGTTGCACTCTTTCCACTGACCACCAATGTAAGGAGCAATCTACCAACTGATTACCACTGTTATGGGGCCTTTACGGGTTAAGGAGGCATTTACAGGTAAATAGCATTCATTAAATATGTTGAATGCACATGAAATCCTATGGGAAGATTTTTGCTGAATTAACATTTTGGTGACAGGGTCTCTTTAATATATGAGCAATGGGTATGGTGAAGATAGTCTCAAGCACAAGACTTGATTATGTTTGTGGAACAATGACATTTCCTCTTCTGGTCAGTGTTCACAATAATCCTGCTGTAATAAAGCATACATTTATTAAAGCACATCATACAGAACAATGCATATAACATCTATCAAAAAAATATTTTCACCAACCAACAAACTCCAAAACAAAATCTTGCATTGAAACAGAAATGAATTACAAATTAGGCCTACAAATGGGCTATAGGAATTACAGGGAATTCTTGTTTTACTTGTAATATTTTTTTTGCAATTTATCCAATAGGGATGAGCCAATGATTCGGTCCAAACTTAAGTTGGGAACAATCTTTGGCTGTTCAATTGTTTAGATGAACGCCCAAATTTTTTTTTATTATACTCAATGACGTTGATTTATTAGCAAAGCGAACAAACTCTACTCCCTCAGTAAATCAGCCTCACTTTCCATATTGTCTGTTTACTTTCCAAAGTAAATGTTCACTTAGCTTAGTAAATTAGATATAGCTGTGTTCACCTTGAAGGGGAAATAATATAACAGAATTGTTGCTTGAATGTGAGTAGATGATTGAAGTCAATGCAGCTTTACCTCAGTCACTAAGCTAACATTAATTTTGCTAAGTGAATATAACTTGCTGCTTAATTAAATCAACCCTACAGATTATAAGCACTGAGACATTTTTAAATAGATATATTTTTTTACACGCTAATGACATAAATTGTTGCTTGTCCTTATAGCTTGACAAATATGCTACAACTGCATTGGCATTATCATCACCAGTCCTGTGATTATGATTAATCTCAGGAATGGTGATCTTACGTAAATAAACTTACGTTCTGCCATATGGGACTAGTTTGATGACTGCATGATGTGCCTTAGAAGGTTGATCATGCATGTCCATGCTTTTTTTTATTAATTACATTCCTTCCAGAAAGGATGTAGATCCACATGTCTTCAGCAAATATCCGGGGTGTGTAATCTCGCTAATCAATCTGTTGGTGACAGCTATGGAGTGTGCCAGCAGGTGCCACTTGGCATTGTGTTGAGCAAATACAGATGGGTAGTCACAGTTGAAATTAAAAAATACACTTAATCTGACTGATGATTGACTTCTTCCACTGGAAAACAAATATTAATTGACCACCTTTGTCAAAGTCCTGGTCAAAACAAGGAAATGAAAGTGAAACTAGAGACCGTAGTGTTTGCAGGAGCTCCATTAGAGGGAATCTGAAATGGTTTATGGTCGGTTTTGTTGCATTAATATTTATGTTTGGTTTAGCAGTAGGGTGAATCTCTTTTGAGGAGAACATATGCATGTGAATTCAAAACTGTAGCATATATGTGTATACCTCCCAATTTTCAAAAATTAGAAAGAGGGACACTTTGAAGTGCAAGGTATGTAGGCAAAGGGAACACTTCTGACAGGCCCCCAGTGATACAGACTATAAAGAATGGATTAGCAGAACATTATTGGGTAAACCCACAAGTCCTTTTTACCACCAATTCTCCTGCATTCCAGCTGGTCAAAACAAATAAAATAATTCAGGGGATAGATTAAAGGTTTAACACGGGATAATAGTATTGGTACTTAAATAATATATTGTTTATGACATGAGTGTCCAACATGCAACCCAAGATGGCTATGAATGCGACCCAACACAAAATCGTAAACTTACTTAAAACGCCCCTGGTTTACGAGGTCTATACCTCTAGACCAATGGTCTCCAAACTGTGGCTCGGGGGCAGAATGCGGCCCTTTACTTGCCATTATCCAGCCCTTAAGTCATTGTTCAAGCCACTGACACCAACAATGGGACATAATTCCTTCCACTGACCAACAATGGGACATAATTCCTTCCACTGACACCAACAATGGGACATCACATAACTCCTTCCACTGACACCAATGATGGGACAGTCTTACTCCCACTGAAATCAACGATGAGGTACGATTACACCCACTGACACCAACTATTTCTCCCCCTAATACCAAAGGTGGGGCATTGTTTTCTCCCACTAGGCACAGTCCGGCCCCCCTAAAGTCTGAAAGACAGTAAAGTGGCCCTTTGCTTTGAAAGTTTGGAGACCCCTGCTCTAGACCAAAAGAGAGACAAATGAGGAGGAAAGAGAACAGAAAGATTATTTTTGAAATGAGGGACAGTCCTTGAAAATAGGAACAGTTGAAAGCTATATGTGTGGGGCCAGAATTTCTCATACTGGTTAAGTAAATGCTAAGTATGGTTGACTAGGGAACAAAAAATGCACTGATACTACAAGAAAACAAGAGCACTTTCACTTGTTATTTATAATGCCCCCTTTAAACCTGCTGTTTTAGGATTGCAACCATTAATGGTAAATACAGAGTCCAATATGATTTATCTTCAGATTCTTTAGATATCAATTTATTATACAAAGGCTTAAATAGATATTCCAGAATCAGGGGAAGCCACCACTGAATTATTAGTGTTTATTTCCAAATTAAAACGTGCTCTTAAGCCCCGTACACATGATCAGACTTTCCGACGGGAAATGTTCGATGACAGGCTGTTGTCAGTAAATCCGACATGCTATCTACCAATAGAACTTAACCAAAAACACGAAATTAGCAGAGCGAGCCCAAAGGGTGGAGCTAAAGAGCTGAAAAACCCCGTAGTACATCTAGTACATCACTACATTCGTAATTGTTGGCCAACTTTGTGTTTCTGTGTGTATGCAAGACAAGTTTGAGCCAACACCATTCGGACAAAATTCCACGGTATCATGAGGGCCACGTACCTGAGGCGAGACCGAAGTCCCTTGCACCTTGGGTCCTTGAAGCCTCTGGAGATGGAGACAGAGACTTGGTGGACACCGAGTGGCATGGGTGCCAAGGGTGTGGAGCACCATGCAAGCCTTAGTATGAGATCTGAGCCGAGGTCCAGTCCAGTTTGGCAACAAAGTATAAAAAATGTAATAAGAAGAAGAATGGTCGAGATCCAAGCCAGGGTCGGTTCCAATCTGGCAGCTGAGTACAAAAGGGGCAAAGAAGTAGAATGGTCAAGGTACAAACCCGAGGTCAATGGTAAGCAGAAAATAATTATAGTAATAATAGTCAAATAGGTTTCCAGGTCACAACAAGTTTAGACAGATCACACACTAGCACAGGAACAAGGGGGACTGAAGATAATCCAGCAATTTGGCAGTGTCTGGGCTGGGCTTATATAGGGAAGTTTGAGGTCACTCCCTGTGCGCATCCTGGGCCTTTCCCCACCTTTTTCCATCAGGTTGAGGTCACTTCCTGTGCGCCTCCTGGGCATATACCCGCCCTTTTCTATCAGGATGATGTCACTTCCTGTGTGCCTCCTGGGTATTTTCCTGCCTTTTTCCATCAGGTGCGGGCTGGCGCAGTGAGACGTCTTTGGCACATGCTCAGTTGGCACAGATTTACTCTTGCAGCAACGCGCCATTGATGCATGCGTAGTAAGCCCTGGACTCTTACACATGGTTTTGTTGGCGGAAGGTGCGATTGTGTGTACGAGGCATTCGGTTACTGTAATCTCAATTCCCTGTGGTCTGATTTCATACAGCTTGCTGGAAGTGCATTGGCATTATACTGTGACTTATGCAATGCTTCTAGTGACTTTCAGGCTGCCAAGGCAGGTTTAGACTTACATCAGACTGTTGGCTTAAAAAAAATAAAATTTAATGCCTCATACACACAATCGGACTTTCCGCCAACAAAACCTTGGAATTTTGTCCGAAGGGCATTGGCCCAAACTTGTCTTGCTTACACACGGTCACACAATTGTTGGCCAGCAATTACGAACGTAGTGACGTACTAGACGTACTATGTGTTTTTTCAGCTCTTTAATGCCACCCTTTGGGCTCCTTCTGCTAATTACGTGTTAGTAGAATTTTGGTGAGAGTTGATTCCCGCTTTTCTTTTCACGTTTTTCATTTAGCGCTTTTCAGTTTGCGCCTTTCAGTTTGTTTCTGTATGGCCGTTCGTCAACCAGACATGTTGTGGAATCGGAGGAGATAACGTGTTATTTATTATTGGCCTTGGAGTTATTGCATTGACATTATTTTTTTGGTTGAATAATGATTTGATTTGGTAAATTTTCTATATTTTTGGATGCATAGAATGCACTTTTTGGTTAAGTTCTATTGGCAGATAGCATGTATAATTATTATTTTTTTTTTTTAATGCACAATAAAAATATTGTGTAGAATAATACTTGGCTATATGTATTACTTCAAATGACAGTTTTGGAGTAGGCAGTTATATTTAAAAAAATAGAATGTAAAATTGACAAGGGACACAACATAGTTGTATCTTTGATCTTAAAAACGACGGGATAATGGTGTTCTGGTAACTTGCCCAAATAATTAAAAAAAAAAAGCATAATAATATTATTCTTGATATCACTAGAAAAAAAAAAGCCTTTGAAAATTTGTTTGCAATAACTCCATCAATATCACCAGCAAAGCAGATTCATTATTATCCCATTAAAGAAGAAGAGAATTGTGCGCTGCATTTGGAGATTTAATAATTTGCCACATCACAAATGTTAATTTTCCATTACGAACGTTAGTTTACAAGACCGACTGCTTCTGGCTCGCCCTTGCTTCCAAGCATGCGTGTTTATACTTTGGACTTTTGTCTGACGGACTTGTGTACACACGCTCGGAAAATCCGACAACACACATTTGTCCACAGAAAATTTGAAAACCTGCTAGCCAACATTTGTTGGTGGAAAGTCCGACAACAATTGTCTGATGGAGCATACACACGGTTGGATTTACCGACAACAGCCTGTCATCGAACATTTCCTGTTGGAAAGTCAGATAGTGTGTACGGGGCTTTAGAACCTGCCTTTATTTTTTGTTTGAAGCTTTATGTATGAAGGAAGTATGACCTAGCCTGTGGCATGTGTGTTTGGGAATATTCCTTCTGCATCAAAAGCAAGGGTTCCCAGATCACCAGGTTATTGACAAAAAAGGGACTAGGGCAGCTGTTTCATCACAGTTGCAAGATACAGTGCCTTAAAAAGTATTTATACCGCTTAAAATTTTCCACATTTTGTCATGTTACAACCAAAAACGTAAATGTATTTTATTGGGATTTTATGTTATAGACCAACAAAAAGTGGAACATAATTGTGAAGTGGAAGGAAAATAATAATGGTTTTCAAAATCTTTTACGAATAAATATGTGAAAAGTGTGGCATGCATTTGTATTCAGCCCCCCTGATGCAATACTTTGTAGAACCACCTTTTACTACAATTACAGCTGCAAGTCTTTTGGGGATGTCTCTACCAGCTTTGCACATCTAGAGAGTGACATTTTTGCCCATTCTTCTTTGCAAAATAGCTCAAGCTCTGTCAGATTGAATGGAGAGCATCTGTGAACAGAAATTTTCTTGCCACAGATTCTCAATTGGATTTAGGTCTGAACTTTCACTGGGCCATTCTAACACATGAATATGCTTTGATCTAAACCATTCCATTGTAGCTCTGGCTGTATGTATAGGGTAGTTGTCCTGCTGGAAAGTGAACCTCCACCCCAGTCTCAATCTTCTGCAGACTCTAACAAGATTGCCCTGTATTTGGCTCTATCTATCTTCCCATCAAATCTGACTAGCTTTCCTGTCCCTGCTGAGGAAAAGCATCCCCACAACATGATGCTGCCACCACAATGTTTCACGGTGGTGGCACGATGGTGTGTTCGGGGTGATGTGCAGTGTTAGTTTTCCACCACACAGAATGTTTTGCTTTGAGGCCAAAAAGTTTGATTTTGGTTTCATCTCACCTTCTTCCACATGTTTGCTGTGTCCCTCCACATGGCTGCAAACAGGCCTTTTTATGGCTTCTTTCTTGCCACACTTCCATAAAGGCCAGATTTGTGGAGTGTACGACTACCACCTGAGCTGTGGATCTCTGCAGCTCCTCCAGAGTAGCCATGGGCCTTTTGGCTTTTTCTCTGATTAATGTTTTTCTTGCCCGGCCTGTCAGTTTAGGTGGACAGCCAAGTCTTGGTACGTTTACAGTTGTGCCTTACTTACCATTTTCAGATGATGGATTGAACAGTGCTCTGTGAGATGCTTAAAGCTTGGTATATTTTTTTATAACCTAACCCTACTTTAAACTTCTCCACAACTTTATCCCTGACATGTCTGGTGTGTCCCTTGGCCTTCCTGGTGCTGTTTGTCCACTAAGGTTTTCTAGCAAACCTCTGAGGGCTTCACAGAACAGCTGTATGCATACTGAGATTAAATTACACACAGGTGGACTCTATTTACTAATTGTGCAACTTCTGATGGCAGTCGGTTCCACTAGATTTTAGTTAGGGGTATCAGAGTAAAAGGGGCTGCATACTAATGCATGCCACACTTTTCAGATATTTATTTGTAAAAAATGTAGAAAAGCATTTATCATTTTCCTTCCACTTTACAATTATGTGCCACTTTGTGTTGGTCAATCACATAAAATCCCAATCAAACACATTTATGTTTTTGGTTGTAACATGACAAAATGTGGAAAATGTGAAGGGGTATGAATACTTTTTCAAGGCACTGTAGTTTCAATTTGTATGTGGTTTTAATCGAGATGTGCAAAGAGAGATCATATAGACACTTATATGTATAACATTTCATTAAAGCGGGATTCCACCCTAAAGTGGAACTTCCGCTTTTCGGAACCCTCCCCCCCTCCGGTGTCACATTTGGCACCTTTCAGGGGGGAGGGGGGTGTAGATACCTGTCTAAGACAGGTATCTGCACCCACTTCCGGGCATAAACTCCCACGGGAGTTCACATCACTTCCTGTCCCGGCGCGCTGTCTGCCGGGACACACACGTGTCCCAGCAGACAGCGCAGAAGATTCTCATTGTGCCGCGTGACTCATTCACCGAGAATGGCGCTGGCAACAGCAGAGAGCCGAGCGTTCGATCAGCCACTGCTGCCGACATCGCTGGAACTGGGAGACAGGTGAGTGTTCATTTTTTAACAGTCTGCAGCTGCAGTATTTGTAGCTGCTGGCTTTAAAAAAAAAAAATTCAGGTACAGTCCCGCTTTAGGTAATGACAGATACAAATAACAGATGTAATATTATTAAAAAATGTAACAAGAATACTTAGCTATAGCTGCCTTTTAGCCACAGAGTCCCCCTGCCTTTGTGGCGTGGCACAGATGATCAAATCAAACGCATGCATATTACCAGCTCTGAAACGAGACTCCATGGCAAAAGGCATCTATAGCTAAGTATTCTTGTTCATTTTGTGATATTATTACATTTATTATCTGTCATTACTTAATTAAATGTTATACATATAAGTAATTGTGTGATCTCTCTTTGCTCACCTCGAATAACACCCCAAAGACGTAAACTATCACGTAATGGTGATACACATTTGGTCAGAATCTACTGTATACATGCATGACAAAATTAAGTAATGATCAGGCAGGCTGTGCTCCCTGTATGCATCTAAGTGCTTAAAATTACACTAAACGATATCCTTATTCTCTAAAATGAATCCTTAGACATCCACTACTTTATGGCCCTGTAATCTATTTTTCGGGAAATTGTTTCTTAGGGTGTTTTTCTTGCTCCTTGTATCGCCCTCTGAGTTCCTATAGTTCATAGTCCAACTCAGGAGTAGGGATGAGCCGAACACCCCCCCGTTCGGCTCGCACCAGAACCCGCGAACGGACCTAAAGTCCGTGCGAGCTTTAGAACCCTATTAGTTTTAATGGATGCGAACGTTCGAAATTAAAAGTGCTAATTTTAAATGCTAATATGCATGTTAATGTCATAAAAAGTGTTTGGGGACCTGGGTCCTGCCCCAGGGGACATGTATCAATGCAAATTTTTTTTTTAAAAACTGCCGTTTTTTCAGGAGCAGTGATTTTAATAATGCGTAAATTGAAACAATAAAAGTGTAATATTCCTTTAAATTTCGTACCTGGGGGGTGTCTATAGTATGCATGTAAAGGGGCGCATGTTTCCCGTGTTTAGAACTGTCTCTGCAAAAAGTGTCATTTTTGTAAGTAAAAAAGCTATTTAAAATCACTCGCGGCTAATGTGAATTGACGGCTCCCATAATACAGAGAACAGTCATTCATTGAAAGTCATTCATACTTAGTAGGGTCCCCCTCAAAATCCATACCAGACCCTTGAGGTCTGGGATGGATTTTAAGGGGAACCCTAGCCAAAAAAAAATGGCGTGGGGTCCCCCTCAAAATCCATACCAGACCCTTATCCGAGCACGCAACCTGGCAGGCCGCAGAAAAAGAGGGGGGGACGAGAGCGGCCCCCCCTCCCGCCTGAACCGTACCAGGCCACATGCCCTCAACATTGGGAGGATGCTTTGGGGCCCCCCCCAAAGCACCTTGTCCCCATGTTGATGAGGACAAGGGCCTCTTCCCCACAACCCTGGCCATTGGTTGTGGGGGGTCTGCGGGCGGGGGGCTTATCGGAATCTGGAAGCCCCCTTTAACAAGGGGACCCCCAGATCCCGGCCCCCCCCTGTGTGAAATGGTAAGGGGGTACAAAAGTACCCCTACCATTTCACCAAAAAAGTGTCAAAAATGGTAAAAATGACAGGAGACGGTCTTTGACAATTCCTTTATTAAAATCTTCTTTCTTCTTTCTTCATCCTTCGGTTTCTTCATCTTCTCCTTCCGTCATCTTCTTCCATCTTCTTCTTCCATTTTCTTCTTCCTCCGATCCGCTTCTTCTTGCTCCGGTCTTCTCGTCCTTCTCGTCCGGCATCAGCGTCGGCGTCTCTTCTGGGCCGCTCCGCGCAATGGGAGGCAACCGCTCTGTGAGGCTCCGCTCCGTCTGACAGGTCTTTTATAACGGAGGGCACCTGGTGACCCTGCCCCCCTCTGACGTCATGGGGAAAGCCATAGGGAATTCCCCATGACGTCCCCGTGCGTCAGAGGGGGCGGGGTCACCAGGTGCCCTCCATTATAAAAGACCTGTCAGACGGAGCGGAGCCTCACACAGCGGGAGCCTACCATTGCGAGGAGCGGCCCAAGAAGAGACACCGACACCGACGCCAACGGAAGAAGATGCCGGACGAGAAGGACGAGAAGACCAGCGCAAGAAGAAGTGGATCGGAGGAAGAAGAAAATGGAAGAAGAAGATGGAAGAAGATGACGGAAGGAGAATATGAAGAAACCGAAGGATGAAGAAAGAAGAAAGAAGATTTTAATAAAGGAATTGTCAAAGACCGTCTCCTGTCATTTTTACCATTTTTGACACTTTTTTGGTGAAATGGTAGTACCCCCTTACCATTTCACACAGGGGGGGGGGGGCGGGATCTGGGGGTCCCCTTGTTAAAGGGGGCTTCCATATTCCGATAAGCCCCCCGCCCGCAGACCCCCACAACCAATGGCCAGGGTTGTGGGGAAGAGGCCCTTGTCCTCATCAACATGGGGACAAGGTGCTTTGGGGGGGACCCCAAAGCATCCTCCCAATGTTGAGGGCATGTGGCCTGGTACGGTTCAGGTGGGAGGGGGGGCCGCTCTCGTCCCCCCTCTTTTCCTGCGGCCTGCCAGGTTGCGTACTCGGATAAGGGTCTGGTATGGATTTTGAGGGGGACCCCACGCCATTTTTTTTGGCTAGGGTTCCCCTTAAAATCCATCCCAGACCTCAAGGGTCTGGTGTGGATTTTGAGGGGGACCCTACGCCATTTTTTTTTTTTTTTTGGCTGGGGTTCCCCTTAATATCCATCCCAGACCTGAAGGGCCTGGTTATTGAATTTGGGGGGACCCCCACGCTTTTTTTTTTTTGTTTTTTATCAATGAATGACAGTTCTCTGTGTTACAGGAGCCATCAATTCATTAGCCGCGAGTGCTTTTAAATAGCTTTTTTCCTGCAAAAAATGACACTTTTTGCAGGGAAAGTTCTAAGCACAGGAAACCTGCCCCCCTTCACAGGCCACCTATAGACACCCCCCAGATGTGATACTGCAATGCTGTTCTAACAGCACGCACACACAAATCCCCAGAAATAGAGCATATCTTGTCAGCAGTCAGCAACACACTGACACGCTGACACTGTGACTGAAACATAATATGCGAGGCCGCCGCCGCGGCGGCCTCTTATACCGTGGGGCGTGTACTAAAGCCCCTGAGCTATAATTGGCTACAGGCATCCTGCCTGTAGCCAATTATGGCTCTCCTTGCTGCCGGCGCTGTGATTGGCCAAGCATGCGGGGTCACAGTGCATGCTTGGCCAATCATCAGCCAGCATTGCACTGCGACTAGCGCAATGCATTGCGGGCCGCTCGCATCACACGAATTTGATGCGAGCGGCCCAAATAGTTCTGGGCTCGCCGAGCGGGCGAGCGCCCGATGTTCGATTCGAACATGGGTTCGAATCGAACACCGGGCCCATCCCTACTCAGGAGTGAGCATGGGAGGGTGGCTACATTCCTACATACAGAGGGACCATGGAGAACACACATAGCCATCCTCTAGCAGAAAGTTGAATTACAGCAGCAGAGAAAAAGAGATCTGGAGGAGGCTGAGAGCAATAGAAGGTACTATTGTAAGTTACAAATACATACTTGAATATAACTTTAATTTTCAGTTTCCACTGGAGTGGGCTTGCTAAAGTTGCATTCAAATTCTAATAACATGTTTACACTTGTATTATCTTAATTGTTTTTATAAAGAAAAAAACACATTCCCTATAAATTAGTAGGGATTTAAACTGCCCAATAATGGAAAAGACACCAGCAACTATTGTTGAAGGGAATATCTTTAAAATTTTAACCACTTTCAGACCGGACCAATTTGCAGCCAAAGGACCAGGCCCCTTTTTGCGATTCGGCACTGCGTCGCTTTAACTGACAATTGCGCGGTCGTGCGACGTGGCTCCCAAACAAATTGGCGTCCTTTTTTTCCCACAAATAGAGCTTTCTTTTGGTGGTATTTGATCGCCCCTGCGGTTTTTATTTTTTGCGCTATAAACAAAAATAGAGCGACAATTTTGAAAAAAATGCATTATTTTTTATTTTTTGCTATAATAAATATCCCCCAAAAATATATAAAAAAACATTTTTTTTCCTCAGTTTATGCCGATACGTATTCTTCTACATATTTTTGGTAAAAAAATCGCAATAAGCGATTATTGATCGGTTTGCGCAGAAGTTATAGCGTTTACAAGATAGGGGATAGTTTTATAGCATTTTTATTAATAATTTTTTTTTTTATTATTAATGGCGGAGATCTGCGATTTTTTTTGTGACTGCGACATTATGGGGACACATCGGACATTTTTGACACATTTTTGGGACCATTGTCATTTTTACAGCAATTAATGCATTTAAATGCATTGATTTCTGTATAAATGACACTGGCAGTTTAGGAGTTAACCACAAGGTGGCAGTGTAGGGGTTAAGTAGGCCTAGGGGTGTTTTTTTTACTGTGGGGGGGCGTGGCTGTCAGCTAGTGAATGCTGATCTCTGCTCCAATCACAGGGAGCAGAGATCGGTGTCACTAGTTGCTAGGCAGAACGGGGAGATGCTGTTTATGTCGGCATCTCCCCGTTCAGCCGCTCCGTGAGACGATCGCGGGAGTCCCCGCGGCGATCGAGTCCGCGGGACCGCGGCCGGACTCACGGGGGTCCCGACCGGCGCGGGAGCGCGCCGCTCCCGGCGCGCTCCCGATGGCACGGACAGGCTAAAGGAGGGACGTATATATACGCCCTCCTGCCTGTACGTGCCATTCTGTCGACGTATATCGTCGTGCGCCGGTCGGCAAGTGGTTAACTTACTTTTTATCAGTCAGCCGTTGACTTACATTAGCACTGTGATGGACCGCCTGGCACTCCGCCTGGGTGCCTCTGCCAAGATACAGCTTCCTCCACTCTGAAACCAGGTATTATAGCTTAGAATTGCACCCAAGAACTAGATTAAACTAGTTTAGGTGCAAACTGGCACTCTTCATTGAAGATTCACACATAATGTATAACACACAAAATCAGATAAGATCATGATCACATTATCCTAAACAATTAAAACTTTAAACAGCAATATCATCAGTACATCTTACAGTACATCTAATGAACAGCTGGCAGCTAAAAGTAACCTAATTAAACAGTGATCTAATTAACCAGTGAGCTAATTAACAGCTAGGCCCCTAGACAAGTCTTGATTAGTCAGGGAGTGACCACCCCAGACAGTTTGGCGCCTACATGGAACAGAGACCAATGTGACCAGCTCTTTCAACGAACATGTATAGCTCCAAATAAAACAAATCAGAATAGTCTTAAGGGCAAATACATGAAAGCATTCCTTCAAAATTTAACAACTGGTAGGTAAATTGGCTCCTGTCTAAACTGGCCATAGTTTAGTATATCAGGTTTCTGATATAGACATCACAGTCAGGTTGGGGATCTCTAAAGTACCGGCATGCAGCTTGTTTGCTGTATAGTGGATCACAGTAGGCTGACATCAGATTTTGATTGCTAAAATTAGATATGTTTAACCTTCCTGGCGGTATGATTATTTCAGATTTTAGGTGCTGAAAGCGGCACAATTATTTTGCATGGAAATTTGGCTTTTTATATTGTAGGCCTGTAATTCTTAGGAATAACTTAGTTAAATCTCTCCAAACAAGAGTCTAGTAGACATCCCGGGTATGATAAAGTTTGAAAAATTCAATCATAAATTATAATATCATAAATAACTATAAATAATTATAACAAATAATAATATAATAATAATAAAAATTATTCAATAATGTAATCAAATCAAAAACACAGAAATTTGCTCAGTTGCAGAATTGTCGCTGTCATTACTATCAGTGTTTGATGACGGATTTCCCCACAAATCACTCTCGCTCAATTCTGCAAGTGATTCTAATTTATTATCATTGTTTTCTAGCTGGTCTAAAACCACTTTTGATGTAAAGGGATGGTTTTGGTTGCTATGGACAATCTCCAGTTTCCAGGCAGAAAGAACAGTATTTATAATATAAAAGTGCATGCAGGACACTGGACAAAGCACTAGGGACAAAAGGGATGTGAAATAATTTGATACAGTAATGTAATCTGTAAGATTACAGTGTACTGTATATGTATTGTGTGTTTTACTTTTTGAATTTGGCGCCGTTCTCCATCCCCGTGCGTCGCAACGCTCGCTGGGAACGGAGCTCGGCTCTGTGATAGATCGAGCGGAGGACGGCGCGCACACAGAGCAGGCGGGACATCGTAGGATCCTGGGGACAAGGTGTGTGGCTCGGAGTTACCGCTTTTGGTACTGAAAATCCCCCCCGAGCCACACTCGGGACTACCGCCAGGGGGCTTAAAGAAGAAGTCTTAGCAGAAGTAAAAGCTTGCCTGCTGGTCCAGTGATTCTTATAAAACATAAATAATCTGCTTTAAAAAAAAAAATCAAAACCATCTAAAAAAAAAGCACAATTTATGGTTATGTTATGTGAGCTGCACACTTATATGTAGCCCAATTTGTAAGCGTATCTATAGGGGAGAGGGGAGTAGCTATCACCCCACTGCTATGCCCTCCGGTTGTCATTCTTACTCACCCATGGCTTGTTGTTTATTTAGTTTTTTTTTTATATCTCCTGCTGTCCTCCTCTCCTGGGTCTAGTGATTCTTGTAAAACAAAAATTATCTGCTTTAAAAATTGAAATCAGAACCATTTGGAGGAAAAGCACAAATTAATGTTCTGTATTTTTGTTTGTGAGCTGCACCCTTATATGTAGCCCAATTTGTGGGTGTATCTATAGGGGAGTAGCTACCACCCCACTGCTATGCCCTCCAGTTGTCATTTTTGCTCACCCATCGCTTGATGTCCATTTTGCCTTTTTTATATCTCCAGCTGTCATCCTCGCCTGCCACCTCAATTCAATTCTGTGGCATCCTGCAGTTATTGCTCTTCCCTACTTCCCACTGCCATCTTGTTTTCCTCCCACTTACCAATCTAATTTTCTCTTGGCGACAAGATTTTTAAAATTGAAGAGCCCAGCAGCCCGCACCCATCCTCCTCTGAGAGCCCCCCCTTCCCCAAAGGGACAAAATAGACTCGAGTGAGGTATTGTGGGTACGCCTGCCATATTTGCGGGGGCTCATGTGCAATGATACCAGCAAGGTGGGGCTGGTTGGCACAAAGTCCCTTCATAATACCAGGGAGAGTGGTGCAAAAGCAGGGCATGTGTTGGGCCCTCCAAAGAATGTATGATTGTTTCCTCCAATCACCACGGGCTTCTCCCTGCATTATTAGTAATGGTGCTTATCTCAAGCATACACCTGTTGCCTAGATAAGCACTCTCACTCAGAACTAATATTCCTTCAGAGCAAAGTGGTCGTACACCAGTGGGGGTGTGCTATCAACCATGTTAGCTCACCACACATACTCTACCGGTATGTGCTGCATGTACTTTGTGCCAGTGGGACAATTTATGAAAATTTTGATAAATATGTATATGTTTATCATAGCTTAACCGAACACAAACCAGCACTATTTTTTATATCTGCTTGGAGTTGTCATCAGATATCTGTAGGGAACTTTAATTTAGCCATACACTGAGACATTGTTGCACATTGCAAGTGGTTTTGGTACAATTATAAACTAATCTTGCAGGTACAAATGATCCAACCAAGAACCTTGGGACAGTGATTAAGCCAACTGAAATAATTGCACACTGTATTCCATCCTGGGGTTCAAAAGTCAACTCTACTCTGCTCAGCATTACAGTATTCATTGACCAGGTCATCCCATCTTAGCAATGCAGAAAATCGGTCACAACTGTAAATTCCCCATAGCAGAATAAGACATGTATACAATTCCTTAACCATTAGATACAGTAAGCTTATCTACTGTATTTCAAAAATAAAATAAGAAATATGTTTTTTGCCTTAACCACTTCAGCCCCGGAAGAATTTACCCCCTTCCTGACCAGAGCACTTTTTGCGATTCAGCACTGCGCTGCTTTAACTGACAATTGCGCGGCTGTGCGACGTGGCTCCCACACAATATTGATGTCCTTTTTTTTCCCCACAAATAGAGCTTTCTTTTGGGGGTATTTGATCACCCCTGCGTTTTTTTTTTTTTTTTGCGCTCTAAACAAAAAAAGAGCGACAATTTTGAAAAAAACACATTATTTTTTACATTTTGCTATAATAGATATCCCCCAAAAATATATAAAAAAAAAAATTTTTTTCCTCAGTTTAGGCCGATACGTATTCTTTATTATTAAAAATTATTACAATTATTAAAAAATCGCAATAAGCAATTATTGATTGGTTTGCGCAAAATAGGGGATCGTTTTATGGTATTTTTATTAATATTTTTTTTTTTTCTAGTAATGGCGGTGATCAGCGATTTTTATCGTGACTGCAACATTATGGCAGACACATCAGACATTTTTGACACATTTTTGGGACTATTGGCATTTATACAGCGATCAGTGCTATACAAATGCACTGATTCCTGTGTAAATGACACTGGCAGTGAAGGGGTTAACCACTAGGGGGCAGTGTAGGGGTTAAGTGTGTCCTGGGGAGTGTTTCTAACTGTGGGGGGTGTGGCTATGTGTGGCATATCACTGATCTCTGCTCCCGATCACAGGGAGCAGAGATCAGTGACACTGTCACTAGGCAGAACGGGGAGATGCTTGTTTACATTAGTATCTCCCCTGTCTTCCTCTCCGTGAGACGATCGCGGGTATCCCTGCGGCGATCGAGTCCGCGGGACCCATGACCCAACTCACGGAGCTTGCCGCGGCCGCACACGAGCAGGCCACCTCTTAAAGGGCCACATACAGGTACGTTAGTTTGCCTGTACTTGCCCTTCTGCCACAATATATGTGCGTGAGGCGGTTGGAAAGCGGTTAATATCTACCCTAAATCACATTCCTACTGTAATCGCATATTGTACTTGTTTTTTTGTTTTTTTTTAACAGAAGGAATTTTTTATTAAATATTCAATCAGTTACATGTCATGCACATCGATCAACATGTTATACACTAGTTATCACAAACATCATGAGTATTCTATTGTACTTGTTTTTAGCCTAAATACAGAAATTTGCAATTAATTACATTTTGTGACTATTGGAAATGCCAGTAAAAATATGGCTGTGCCAGTAAATTTTGGGTGTCATGTCAGTAAATTTCTATTTGGAAGGTTGGCAACACTGGCCAATCCGCTTCTAACTTCAGCTTGTTACATCAAGTTTTGACAGGAAAAAAACAGGAAGCTGATTGCCTTCTATGCAGAGCTGCACCAGATTTTGCACTTTCCAATTTTAGTAAATCAGCCCTACTACAGTATGAACTAGTTTACATCACAATCTCAGCGTTCATTATACAGTTCTACATGCACATTTACATGCATTTGTGGCACATTTACAGTACATTAGAGTGCACCGTGGAGCATTTTTTGGCATTATGCATGATTTTTTTAATATTGAGTTGTACATGAGTTTGCTGTGTGTTCATGTGTGTTTCATTATGCTTATGCACCAATAAAAGCACTGCAGTGGTTCACACTAGAATCATTTAAATACGCTTATTTTTCTTGCATATGTGTTCCTACTGCAAAGATGCAATCGATTGCATCTGGTTATACAAGCCTTTAGCCATGTAAAGATTAGAAAAACAAAAAAAATGTGTTGTGTAGAAGAAACTTTAGTAGAGGGTTTGCTTTGGGTGACAAAAGTAATTTTCTTACATAGCCCTGGGTGCACCTCATAGAGGACTAGACTTGAAAGCAGAACTTCTCCATAATTTACTCATCCCTAAATAGCTACAAGGGTAATTTACTTTTGGAATTTCAGATTTGATACCAAATGGATTAGAACAGTACTATGCTGATTGCAATAAGAATAATTATACATATAGACAGGGCAGGACTTAGGGTGCTGGGGGCCCCTGGGCTTGAGTCACTTTCGGGCCCTACCTTCTATATTCATTTGTCGCCATCTGGTGCCGTAACAATATAATCGATCCAATCGTTATATATACACTAATACGTGGCACTGATGACAGATGACACTTATACGTGGCACTGACTGGGGACAGATGGCACAGGGGACAGGTGGCACTGTGGACAGGTGGCACTGGGGACATGTGGCACTGGGGAAAGGTGTCACTGTGGACAGGTGGCACTGGGGACAGGTGACACTGGGGACAGGTGGCACTGGGGACATGTGGCACTGGGGACAGGTGGCACTGTGGACAGGTGGCACTGGGGACAGGTGACACTGGGGACAGGTGGCACTGGGGACATGTGGCACTGGGGACATGTGGCACTGGGGACATGTGGCACTGGGGACAGGTGACACTGGGGACAGGAGACACTGGGGACAGGTGGCACTGGGGACATGTGGCACTGGGGACATGTGGCACTGTGGACAGGTGGCACTGGGGACAGGGGACATGTGGCACTGTGGACAAGTGGCACTGGGGACATGTGGCACTGGGGACAGGTGACACTGGGGACAGGTGGCACTGGGGACATGTGGCACTGGGGACATGTGGCACTGGGGACAGGTGACACTGGGGACAGGAGACACTGGGGACAGGTGACACTGGGGACATGTGGCACTGGGGACATGTGGCACTGGGGACAGGTGACACTGGGGACAGGAGACACTGGGGACAGGTGACACTGGGGACATGTGGCACTGGGGACATGTGGCACTGTGGACAGGTGGCACTGGGGACAGGGGACATGTGGCACTGTGGACAAGTGGCACTGTGGACAAGTGGCACTGGGGACAGATGGCACTGTGGGGACAGATTATCATGGCACTGACAGCACTTTATTTTCCATATTTCCATATATTCCATATTTTTACTTACAAGAAAGCTGCACGTCGCTCTCCCTCCTCACAGGCTGTCTCTGTGTGAGGGGGAGAGCCAGGGATGAGAGATGATCTCATGAGATCATCTCTCATTGGACATTCAGATCAGTGCTAAATGGCCGCTGTGATTGGCCATTTAGCATGATCTGTGATTGGCTGTGTCCAAGGGACACACTGCCAACACAGAGAGAACTTCCCCGATGCGCGCCGGGGGGGACACATCGGGGAAGTAAACAAGAGGACGTCCAGGGACGTCCTCCCAGCAATTGGCGTCCGCGCTGTAGCCTGCTATAGCGCGGACGCCTAGTGTAATGAAGATATGGACACTGGTCCGGGAAACAGGCGGGGATTGCGGGGACCGCGGGGCCCCCTATTGGAAGGTCACGGGACAATTGGCGTCCGCGCTGTAGCCTGCTATAGCGCGGACGCCTAATGTAAAGCAGATAAGGACACTGCCGGTCCGGGAAACAGGCGGGGATTGCGGGGACCGCGGGGCCCCCTATTGGACGGGGCCCATGGGCTTGAGCCCCGTCAAGCCCTATGGAAAGTCCGGCCCTGCATATAGATGACAACAATTAAATAATGTCTTAAAAATAATCCAGAAAGCCAGAATTAAGTGAAGTAATTTTTTTTCTCCCTATCATTAGAGTTTACATTAAATAGAATGTTTGTGTGATAGGAGCGATGAAAGGCTGTGCAATGAAAAATCCCACACAACTCCGGGATGTTTACACTAAGTTAATTGGTAGATTTCCTCATAGTGAGTTTGACAAGAATTCATATTCCTTAATTGCTACTGTTATTTTAACCACTTCAGCCCCGGACCAATTGGCAGCCAAAGGACCAGGCCCCTTTTTGCGATTCGGCACTGCGTCGCTTTAACTGACAATTGCGCGTTCGTGAAACGTGGCTCCCAAACAAAATTGGCGTCCTTTTTTTCCCACAAATAGAGCTTTCTTTTGGTGGTATTTGATCGCCCCTGCGGTTTTTATTTTTTGCGCTATAAACAAAAATAGAGCGACAATTTTGAAAAAAATGCAATATTTTTTGCTTTTTGCTATAATAAATATCCCCCAAAAATATATAAAAAAACATTTTTTCCTCAGTTTAGGCCGATACGTATTCTTCTACATATTTTTGGTAAAAAAAAATCACAATTAGCGATTATTGATTGGTTTGCGCAAAAGTTATAGCGTTTACAAAATAGGGGATAGTTTTATAGCATTTTTATTATTTATTTTTTTTTTTACTAGTAATGGCGGCGATCAGAGATTTTTTATTGTGACTGCGACATTATGGCAGACACATCAGACATTTTTGACACATTTTTGGGACCATTGTCATTTATACAGCAATCAATGCTATTTAAATGCATTGATTCCTGTATAAATGACACATGCAGTGAAAGAGTTAACCACTAGGGGGAGGGGTTATGGGCTGTGACGTGTGTGTGTTTTTTTTACATTAGGGGGCGGGGCTGACGTTTGACGTCATTGATCGGCTTTACCGATGACAGGGAACAGCCGATCAATGACAGGCAGAGTAGGAAGCGCGGGGAGAGGTTTGTTTACACATACCTCTCCCCGTTCTTCAGCTCTGTGACCCGATCGCGGGACACCAGCGGCGATCAGGTCCGCTGGTCCCGCGGCCAGGGTCACGGAGCTCCCGACCGGGTCACGAGCGCAACCCACGGCCAGGCAATTAAAGGGCCACGTACCTGTACGTGGTTTTGCCTGGCCGTGCCATTCTGCTGACGTATATGTGCAGGAGGCGGTCGGGAAGCGGTTAAACATCTCCATTAAACCACAAATTGAATAAATATTCCTTAAGAACTAACCGTATTTACTGAAATGGCAAATCCCATCCCAAGGATTGATCCCCATATTTCCATGTGTGGTAACCACACAATTTACTATAACGCAACAACTCACTACAACGCAGGGTACATATACTCTGCCATTAATAGCACCCAAATATGCATATGCAGTGTAAACCAATTGATTAATGCTACAGTACACAGAACATGGAAATGCAATTTTTAGTAAATATAAATTGCTAAATACCTTTTCTTATCAGCAGTATATACAGTAGCAGTCTTGTGACTTCTATCACTGTCTGGTTAAAGTTTGTAGGAGGAGATTTCATTCTCCTCTGACTGTCTTATGAGGTTGCAGGACCCCTGACCCTCTGTCTGGATAGTGCTGATTGGCCCCCCGCTTATCACATGCACCATCCCAAGAAAAAAAGAAAAAAAACTCCCTAGCAATACACATCAAACAGAGCATGTGCAGAGTGCCACCAAAGGCTCTGTCTTATCAGGAGATGGATTGGGGACAGTGAAAGAAGGGGAGGATCAGAGAGGACAGGATCAAACATTATTTTTTCACAATGCAGTATAACAGTGAGTATAACAAGCATGCTTTACTGCATATACACGCTGATTTTACTGTTGTGGGTTTAAGACCACTTTAAGTACACATATAGAAAGAAATAAAAAATGTGGTGCTTCCACTACCACAATATCTATATTCTACAGAAGAAAACAAAGAAGTCCATAAAGAAGTCAAGTGA